>VZRO01007034.1:502896-552863 GCA_013397915.1 Daphoenositta chrysoptera | reverse complement strand
CCCGGGAAGGGCGCGGAGCCGCGGCCCGGGCGGCCCTCGCTGGGCGCTGCCATGTTGGCGCCGCGGTGCAGGACGGGCCGGGGCGGCGCCATTCCCGCCCGGGCGCTGTGAGGGGGCTCGGACCCGGCACACAGCAAAGTGCCGCTTCTGGTGTACTTTTACCAAAAACCAGCAGCAAACTCTGTGCTTAAATATTGTGTGTGAGCAGAACAGGGAAGGGTTGCTTCACACGAGACTTCCCGCCTGTTCTCCCTCGCTTTTCGCTTCATATCGCCCTTCGGGTATGATGGGGCTGGGCTCACCCTCAGGGTGGGCACAGGGATCCCCCCTCACCGGGAGGTTGAAGGGGGTCTCCGTGTGCTTCCCCTCTGTGTGAGGGGGGTTCTGCCATGTCCCCCTGAGGGTGTGAGGGGGCTCTGCCATGTCCCCTCAGAGGGTGTCAGAGCAGTTCCTCTCATATGACCCTCCCAAATGACCACAAAAATACGTATAAATATACGTACGTGTGGGGTCTGGAGCATCTCTGTGATAAGGGGAGACTGCAGGAGCTGGGCCTGGTCAGTCTGGAGAAGGGAAGGCTGAGGGGGATCCCATCAGTCCATACAAATCTCTCCCAGGGCTGTCAGAGGATGGTGCCAGACTCTTCAGTGACAGGAAGAGGAGCAATGGCCATAAACTAAAACACATTAAATTCCACCTTGACATGAAAAAGAACCTCTTTCCATGACGGTGGCAGAGCACTGGAACAGCTGCCCAGGGAGTGTGCGGAGTCTCCCTCTCCGGAGACATCCCAAACCCACCTGGACACGTTCCTGTGTCACCTGCTCCAGGTGACCCTGCCTGGGCAGGGGCTGGACTGGATGATCTCTTCCAAACTCAACTATTCTGGGATTCTGTGATGTGTAGATACTGTGTGTGGCAGAGCCCATGGCACACAGCAGCTCTCCTTCGTGCCAGCAGTGCTGACAGGCGCCTCAGCGTTATCTCCAGCACAGCCATACGATCAACAGGGCGATTTTATGGACAAACAAATGGATAACTCAATTCAACTCATGCTCCTCTATTGCAACACGCCCATATGAAGTTCTGCATGTTTTTAACACCTGTCAGAGGCTTGTAAATCCATATTGATGAAGGATTTTCCTCTTTCTGAGAGTGTTGGCACGTGTCACAGCAGGGCAGGCGCTGCCTGGAAGCAGTTGGGTTCCTTGAGTGATGGAGAGCCAGACCTGTCCCCAGGGCCTTGGTCTTGAGTGGACATTTGGCATTTCTTTTACTCCAGAGAGCCACAGGCTTGTGAGCACATGAGGGTGGTGACCCAGCTCCTGGGTAATGGTCCAGCCTGGCATCAGACTTTGGATCTTACTCTTTCACCCCTTGGAAACGTTAATTAGCTGTGGCCTTAAGAAATTCTTAATGGA
Organism: Daphoenositta chrysoptera; assembly: GCA_013397915.1. Taxonomy (NCBI): domain Eukaryota; kingdom Metazoa; phylum Chordata; class Aves; order Passeriformes; genus Daphoenositta; species Daphoenositta chrysoptera. The sequence goes on along the minus strand of VZRO01007034.1, from coordinate 551,442 downwards.
GGTCAGAGGCTGAAAATTTGCAGAGCAGCACAGACTTGCTCTTGTCCTCCTTTTTGGCTTGATTCTGTCATGCTCTTAAATGTTTGAGAGCCACAAGATAAGTCTCGTACTGTGAACAATGTGAATATTGTATCCACTTCAACTTTTCTCCTGTTCATCACCTGTAGGTCAAGTGAAAAATATGATTATTTTGTTTAATGCAAACAAATCTATATCCAGGATGGAGGACCAAAATGTCATCTTATATATAAATATGTATACGTGTGATTTATTTAACACAGTGTGGTGTAAAATGTGTATTAGAAAAAGCAACATTTTAGGGAAAACCCTTAAAAACTTCCCTCAAAAATATTTCAACACTTGGTGTGTTTCATGTGAAAATGGCTGAGCTGTTTCGTGCTCTGTGGAGCACTGAGCTGATGGTCTGGGTCCCCATCTTGGGGTCTTTATTTACCAGTGCTCCTTTAGTTTTATTTATTTCCAATTTCATGGGAATATTTCTTTGCTGATATTTGTGAGGGAGGGAGAAGATACGTGAGTAATTGGTAGGAACTGCTGGAATGGCTTTGTCTAAAGTTGTAAACAACTATAAAGATAATTTTCACGCATGAAGGAAAGATCAAGTAGGGACAGCGACATTTTTATGTCTGTTTTCCTTGCTCTCCAATAAATTTTTTAACTGATCTTCATGACCTCATTAATTTTTGTAAAGTCAAGAAAAAAAGTTGAGAGATACACGGGGAATTTCCTCCACAGCTTTATTGTTTGGCCTTCAAGCAATGAAATAGTTGCAGAGATGTTTCCAAGTCACAGCAGTCTCCTGGTTTGGCCGTTAGCAGACTTTGCTTCCTTGATAGTGATTTAATTTATAGAGTCCGTTGAAATATCAGCATTTTTATTGAAAAGGAAAAAGCTCATAGCCTGGAAGGAGGCTGTTGGTTTCAGAGACTTGTGCTCCACGTTGCTCCCCTTGCCCCTTTCCTGCTGGGCTGTAGGAGCAGAGCTGGCTCTTTAGGAAAAGGTCCTCCCAGTTTTCTCCACTTGCCCTCAGGTTCAGCATCAGCTTGGATTTCAAAGTTAAAAAAATAGAGAGACGCTCAAATTCAAATCAGAGCAAGGCAACTCACTATCTCTAAATGAATCCAAGTGCAGAGCCAAATTAGTTCCATCCCAGGGAAGGAATGTGGTGCAGAGCTGAGGAGGGATGAGGGAACATTCCCCCTGCTCCGCCTTGGACAGCCCTAACCCACCCAGCCTTCTGCTCCCAGCACTGATTTAGGAGCTGGAGTGTGCTAGAGCCTATTACCAAACAAACTCCTCATGCAGATTAGATTTGAGGGAGGAATTCTTCCCTGTGAGGGTGGGCAGGCCCTGGCACAGGGTGCCCAGAGAAGCTGGGGCTGCCCCTGGATCCCTGAGAGTGTCCAAGGCCAGGCTGGATGGGGCTTGGAGCACCCTGGGACAGTGGAAGGTGTCCCTGCCCAGGGCTCCTGGGCACAGGTGCTGCCAGCAAACCACCTATTTTCAGTTACTGGTGTCTGTGAGACTGGGCCCTCTGAAGTCACTGATGTCACTGAGTATGTCCCTCTTCCTCAGAGCCGTGCCTGGAATGGGGCAGCTCAGGGGGCGATGACAGCAACCACCAGGAAGCAGCAGTAAAACCCATGCTGGAGAGAATGAAGGGCTGTGTTTGCCTTTCTCAGAGCTGTTTGATCTTCTGCTCTTACCTTTGCGCCTGCTAAACAAGAGCTGGGAACAGGCAGCTGACAGTGGGGCTTGGGGAAGGAAGAAGAAATGGGGCTGGACACCCTCCCCGCCCCTCTGAGCCCTGCAAAATCCATGGCACAGGGATCCCCACAGTGGGCTTGGACAAGGACAAAGCTCCCATCCTAAATACAGCCCCTGAGCAAAGCAGGGTGACCTCAAGGAGGGGAGGCTCTGAGGAGAGGAGACACAAGAAGAAATGATCCCGAGGAGGGATGATTCCAAGGAGGTTTCACACAACTCCTTCCCAGCAGTGTGACCCCAGGTTCCTGCAGGTTGGTCATTTATGGACTGGGACAAGGAATAATATTCTCAGAGCCTTCTTCATTTGGGAATCTAAACACCACTGAATATTCAGTAATTTATTTAAAGTTTTAAATAAGGCAACTGGAACAGGTTGCCCAGAGAAGCTGTGGCTGCTCCATCCTTGGAAGTGCCCGAGGTCAGGCTGGACAGGGCTTGGAGCACCCTGGGATAGTGGAAGGTGTCCCTGCCTGTGGCAGGGGTTGGACTGGATGGACTTTAAGGTCCTTCCAACTCAAACCATGCCAGGATTGTATGATTTTTTGGGTGGGAAAAATTTACCATGTGCCTCTCAGGATCCTTACCAAGTGTTTTTGGGATGAATTTGTAGGCAGCTCCAGCTGAATGTAACTGTTTCCCGTTGCAGGGGAATACAGCAGGAAGCTGTCTTGTATTTACACGTAAGAATGTGAGCTTAAAGTCTGACCAGTGACAAGCCAGCACCAGGAATTAGTCATAGACGTGTTTGAGAAATTACAGCCAACTAGGAAATAGCAACAACAAAAAAAAAGACGTTTGTTTCTAGGTGAGTGAATCATATTGATCCTCTCTGCTTGCGTACAAGAACTACATCACCTGCAAAATTTCCCAAAAGTATGAATTTATCCCCCAGATATCAGGAAGGAGCCAGCAGCCTCCTTGCCAGGGAATGGAGGAGATGCTGATCTCAGTTCAGATCCATCCAGAACTGCTGAAATGTGTTCAGAACAGTCTGAAGTGTAAGACTGAGCACAAGGCACTGCCTTGCTCAAATCTGGGCATCTACACTGGACACTGAGTTTGTTCTTTTAAAGTTGGTGCCATTTTTATGTGGGGATCCTCTTGCTGATTAAAATGAGAATCCATGAGTAATGGTGTATATATTGGCAATGGCAGGGGCAGGGAGAAAACCAAATTATTTCTGCAGGTTGGTTCAGATGGTCCTGTTTGTGTCATGCTCCAATCTGTCTCCTTCTTCCCAGGCCCACTCTGAGCATCCCTGGAATCAGTTAATCCGTTCTGAGGATAAACACAGCAAAATTGTGGGTTTCTTTTGTGTTCTTGAAAAATGAAGCACAAAGTCTTCAGTGAGCAGCTCCTGTTCCTCTTGGCTTTGCAAAAGGAGAGCGGCCCCTGATTTGGGGTGATTCCTTTTTGCCACAAGGAGGTCAAAGGAAGGCAACAGGAAGTTCCCTTCAGTGGAAGAGGTTTTCCTCAGGTTACAGTTGCTATGTTTTGACTCATTAATAATTAAACATTAATGAAGGAACAACCCCTTCCACATTACTCTTCTCCCACCAGGCTTTTAAGTGAAGATTGAATCTGGTTTTCCCTGGTTTCTGGATGGGACAAGGAACACAAGTTGCAGTCTTTGCTGTGAAATGCAGGTGAACTTTTACCCAGAGCTCCTGGTGCTGGTGGAATCCCCAGGAGAGATAAGGCACTGTGCATACTCTGCTCCTCAGTGGCCGTGGGGAATGAGGAAAGAGTGGGACGAGCATCTCTGACTAATCTGGAAGGAACACAACGGTCTTGTCTCCAATCAATTTACTATATTTAGCATGAAGTAAGAACAGATTTTGCCCAAGTGAAAACAGTATTTCTCCATGGTGCTTGCTGCGCTTGCTGTTGGCTGTACTGGTGTTGCTGGGATTTTCCCCCACCAGATTTGGGAATGTGTAGGGCAGGCTCTGCACTGCAGAGTCTCAAATCCCCTTAGAAACTCAACCCTGCTTTTCTTCTCCCTTCACATCCCGTTCCTGGGTCCCAGCACGTCCACACAGCGCTGGCCTCGTGCCATGCACTCATCTAACACCACTTTTTCCTGACAAAACGATTCAGGAAACCTCCTCTTGCAGCAGCTTAAGTTACATTCTCACTCTTTCTGGAAGATTCCTTCTTGAATCACACTTTTGTCCTCTGCATAACCTTAGGGAAACATGTCACTTCTATAAAAGAACTATGAAATGATTGCAACAAGTGCTTGGTAAACAGGAGCCCGTCCGCTGTGCGTGCCCCAGGCAGCGAGCAAACCTCCTGTGACAGGCAGAGCTCTCCCTGGGCTGGGCAGGGCCATCCCAAGGGCTTTGCAAAGAAAATGACCCGTCGGGAGTGAGGTTGGAGGGAGTTTGATGCAATGCTGTGATTTTGGATCCTGAAATAAAGCTGCCTGTGAGGAGTGGGTGACCCCCTGCACTGAAGAGGGATGTGTACCTAAGGAAGATCCCGAAGTGGGATGATGGAGTGGGAAAGGACTGAGCTGCTCCCTGGGCTCAAAGGGTTGCTGAATTGGGTCTGCCACAGAAAAATGCTTTAGTGCCTGCAGCAGCTGCTGAAATTAGGATGAAATTAAATACTTTTTTTCTGGAGTAATTACTGCAAAATCTCTCATCCCAGCCTGTGTGAAAGTTCAACTGCTTCCTTTGTTCGTGAGGTGAAGGAGACTTTTGTCAACTCCAGTGTCTGGGTTTTCATTATTCTTTTTAAATAAAGCTCTGTTTCTCTATTTATTAAAAGTCTAAAACCTCTTTGTACTTTTTAAATCGGCTTTTAGCATCTGGGCTTTTCATTAAAGGTGCTGATAGGTCCTGTGTCATCACAGGTGACCTTCAAGAATGGTAAAGAGCAGGTTTTGATCCTGAAGGTAAGCGAGGGAAAGATGAAGGTTTTCCACCAGCTTTGTTCCAGGTTCCCCTTGGCTGTGCCCACAGCTCCTTTCTGTATCTCCTCCTCCCAGCTGCAGTGTCCTAAGGGTGGTTTGAGGACTTTTCCTCTCTTTGCCTTTCCTGTGCTGGGTGTAGAAGGAAAAATCCCTGATGCAGAGCCCTACACATCATCAGCAATGAGGGACACAGGTCACTCACCAGCCCAGACACGACTTCTGTGTATGGGAAGGGATGTTCATAACACAGCTCCTCCTCTCCAAGCATTTGGGACAAGGCTGTTTCTTGTTAGACTTGGAAAATGGCTCAGGAGGAGCTGGAGAGAAGCTGCCTTTGGCTGCCCCTGAGCATCTGTGCACTCAGATTCAGAAAAGAAAAGCAGAGCATCAGTGTTTATTTGTCATGGAAGGGAAGCTGGTCTTGGAATGGAAATACAGTGGGACAGCCCTGGTGACTGTGGGCCTTGCTGCAGTCTCTGGATGACCTTCTTTGTCTTTCCAGCCATGGGCAAACTGGGGCAGGCAGTCTGGTGTGACTCCCTGTGACAATGCCTTAGTCACCTGCCATGACACAAACATGTTTCTGTCCCCAGAGCAGCTGTTTATGGCCAGAGTGATGCTCCTTGAGTAGCAGAGCTCCACCTTGGTGGGGTGCAGGAGGCTTTTTTGGAGCAGACTGCAAAATTATGGGAGTTATTACGGAAAAATCCCATGTTTCCTGCATCTTGGAAAAGCTGGGCAGTGCACTCCATATTGCCTGTTAATTTATGATATCTTTGGTATCTTTTAAAACAACTAAAGGAAAATTAACTGCTGCCCTCAAAGCTGTGTAAATAAATACTGATGATGAAACAGCAGCGTCCAGCAATTCTTGCTGAGTCTCACCTTTTCTGGGCAGACCCCTCCTCCCCTGCCATTAATAATTAGCCACGAGGAAGCACTGATTTATGGCAGGATTACATGGAAGCTGTAGAAAACACAAAGTAAACTTGATAATGTCAGAAAAACAACGTTTGTCTTGGTTTTTTATGAGTGAGTTCAAGTGCATACAGCAGAGAAGTGGAATCAATGGCCTCTTCTGGTCAGTTATCCATCCTTCCCGGCAGGAATGGCCCTGGCCAGGTGTTGTGGAGAGGTTTGAGTGATGCCTTAAGAGGCCACCTATAAACAGAGACCAGACAGGAGTAAGGGAATAAAGGTGGGTATTTATTTGAAGGGCCTTCAAGGTACACCCCGGGAGCCAGAGGCTATTGCCAACATGGACCCCAAGATGGACCACAGGTCATGAGTTCTTTACACCTTTATAGGTTTGGTTCATTTGCATAGCCAGGGTTAACTCTCCAATTAAAGCTTCAGTTTAATGATGTAATTCCCCTCAGCTTGCCCCCCTTTCAGAGGCTTTTAGTTTACACTTTTTGGGCCTAGGACAGTCTAGGTGTCCTTGAAGAGCAGGCCCAGAGAGGCTTTGTTACGACTACTCAGCACGAGAGAACAGAAATTAACAGGCTACAAGAAACCTCCGAGTTACACACTAAGCAGTACAGGATTTTGAAAAATATAAAAGTCAAACTCCAAGGCATCATGAGGAGCACTGTGCCCATCCCAGGGCCATCTGGCCCGGCCGTCTTCTCGGTTTCGCGGGTGGTATCGCTGCAGACGTGACGCGGCTCATGAGGTCATTCTGAGCAGACGGTTTCGTGACATCACACTTGACACCGCCAGGGCACTGGTACAGCTGTGACAGCTGCAGAGCTGGAACTGAGCCTCCAGGTGACTCCAGAGGTGTTGGTGTCTTGGAGGGGTGCCAGGCTTTTCCCCTCCCTCCCTGCACCTCAGTTCTGTGTCACAGTGACCTTCACTTCCACAAAACGTTTTCTCAATAACGAGTTATTGAGTTTTGAGCAGTTTTGTTCATATTTGGTTTTTGTACCCCTGTCACCAGCAATCTCCCAATCAGTCCAATCTTTCCCAGAAGATCAGCTCTCCAAACTGCATGACCGGTCCTTCTGCCTCAGGTGACTTGCAAGTCCCCCGTGTAGCTTCACCTTCCTGTTGTAACATTCCATTAGATGCTTCCTACACCTCCCTTCCTGCTCGAATTCCCTGAGAACAGCGAAACACAGCAAAGCCTTCGACCAAGTCTGTTTCCTGCTCTTCTGGTTTTTATGGCATCTGCAGATGAAGGTGGTCTCTGAACCTCCCCAGCCATCTCCTCCTCCTCCTGCAGCTCTTTCCTTGTCTTTGGTTTTTCCCAGTCAGGATAAACATGTTTAAACCTTTACGCTCTTGGAAAGTGGTTTGTGTTTGCTCCAAGACAGAAAACTGAGCCAAAGTAGTTCATTGGGAGTCTTGGTCCCAGATATTTCCAAGAGCCACTTAACAGAGCCATGTGAGGGTGATTTTGGCCCTGGCTTGGCTGCCAAGGAGAAGCCAAGGAGTGCAGGTTTGAGGACGTGGAGTCAGCAAAGGGTTTTGGCACCCTGGAGACTGGGGCCTTCTAAATAAATTTGCTGGACGAAGTGATTTCCTCTCACTCCATAAAATCCTCACTCTTTGATCTGGGGAGATTTACCAGCACATGCTTTGGCTGGAGCCTTTGTAACAGAGGGATGGAGGGTCTGATTCCAGGTCTGTGGAGGGCAGGGAGCTGCTTCACATCCCTTTTCCACAGGGCAGCTCCCGTGCAGCTTCCTGAGCCAGGAAACGTCCTGGAGATGCTGTTGGAGAGATTTTCTCTCCAAAATCCACACTGAGCAAAAAGTGCTTTTTGGATAACTTTCCCTTTTTAATGTAGAACAGATACCTAGCAGCAATAAATCCAACTGCAATAAATCCACGTCCTTTGTCCCCAGAAAGTGCCACCCTGCTGTGTGGGAGCAGCCTCCTGTACTCATGGAACACAAACCAAGACCCTCCTCACTGTGTTTTCTGGTCATCCAGAAGGAATCTGGCTTGGAATCCCTATTCCAGTTCTGAGGGTTTTTTTTGGTAGATGAAAAATCACCTGCCTGTTGCTGACGGTTTGAGACACCAGGTGTAGCTGGGAAATGAAAGGGAGGCACGGCTGAGCCTCTCAGTTTGGGTTCCAATAATGATAATGATAAAGATAATTATAGTGATAATGGTTCAATTGAGGCTTTATCAAAGAAGAGGCGGTTTGATCACACGGTGCCCATCAGCCCTGAGGTTCAGGGAGAGGACAGGCTGTCCAAGGCTGGAATTACTTCTCCTGCTGTGCCTCTGGGCAGTGGAGCTGCTCCTTGGGAAGAGCTGGTGGCTGCCCTGGGAGGGTATGGGCACCTGGCTGGATGCAGGGCAGAGCACGGGGCACTCAGAGCTGAATCTCCATCACATATTTACACCTGAGGAGCTTTCAGTCTTTTAGTTACATCCTGGGGATGTGTCTGTTCATAACACCGGCATCTCCATGGAGATATTGGTAAAACTATCAGAAATCTATTTAAAGTAACTCAGCAGGTGTGACAAAGAAGGGAAAAAAAACTATGTACAACAAATATTACTCACGTTAAGTGGTGCCTGAGCTGTGTTTTCCAACAACTCGTGTTCTAAATCAGTTTTCGGGACTGGAGTGAGCTCAGCCGTCCGTGCAATACAGCCATAAAAACCTCACGTGTGTCCCGGAAATATCTCGGGGCAGGTGCTGCTGCCCCTGTGACCTCCTCTAACCCAGGGCTGGCAAACAGTCCCGGCTCCCTTCCCTCCCTTCCCGGCACTGGTTAGTAAGGATGTGATAAAAGAAGGTGTTTCTCCTCCCCGGCTCCCTGAACTATGTGCCGCCTGCACCCGGCGGCATTTGCATGTTAAAAGCAGGGGGAAAGGTAAAAGGCACGCGGTAGTTTGCCAAATTACGGAATTTCTGCCCGGTGGCTGGGCGGAGGAGGAAGCTCGGGAACACCTCTGCCCTGCCTCCTGCTCCAGGGTATTTAAACTCGGCAGTCGGGGCTGGAGCCGCATCTCTGCTCCCTGCAGCTCTCATCCTTCCCTCACACATCCCTCCAGCTCCGTGCGAAGGAGGAGGAGCAGCCGTGGGGAAGATGAGCTGCAGCAGGTACCCCGTGGATGTGAAGGCTGTTGGCTTCATGCAATGCAGAAAAGAGAAGGTACTTTAATTTTTACTCTTTTTTTTTTGCTTTGTTTTCCTCCTTAAATACGATTTACAAATGGGGAAACTAGAGGAGTTACTCTTCCAGTGGAATGTTTGCTCATTCCCCACAATGTTGGGATCGGAGCGTTGGGATTTAGGACAAGGGGACTTGTTTTTTAGTGGGCTTCAGGTCTTGGATTTTGCTTTCCTTCTGTCACAGCACCGTAAAATTCTCCTGGTTTCAGCAATGATTTTCCATTTGGGGCTATGAATTAAGGAAATTTTTTGGTAGGTTTAATGTTTAATTTAGTTTTTATTGTGACACTCTCAGCCTGAAGCCACAACTAAACCACAGCAAATGCTGATTGCCTGGAAGCATCCAAAATTGAACATTGTGATTAAATGGCTTTTCTTTTCCCTTTTCATTTCCCAGAACTACATGATGTTTGTGTCTTGGTCAGATCAGAACAACATTCTCATCTACAGGACGTTTGAGGAGTTTAAGAAATTCCATGTAAGTGACTTTTCAATTCCTGAAATTCCAAGGTTCCTGGGGAGGGGAAGGAACCTAGCCGTGTGTCAGCTGTGAGGAATCACTGTTGTCTCCTTCTCCTTGCTTTTAGAAACAGCTGAAGAGAAAATTCCCCACTGAGAGTGGGTCACTCAGGAGTTTACCCAGGTTTAAAGGTAAGGACAAATCTCTGATGGACCAACAAACTCGAGAGTGGTTGGGGACAGTCATAACCCATGACAGAGACTGAAGTCTCTGAGTCTGACCTTCCTCTGGAACAGATTAAGGGCTCACTCCTGCTCCTGCCATGGCACCACTGGGTCACATCAACGTGTTTGGGTCTAGTACAGACCTAAAATAACCCAGAAAGGCATTTTTAATAGATAGTTGCACTTGGTAAATTAATGTTACACTTCAAATATTGGCCTAGAGCTTCTTGAAACTTTACATGTGAAAAAAAGGTAAATTTTAGATGTTAAAAAATCGTTTCAGGAGCTGTTAAAAATTACAGGGAGGCAGGGACAGTGACTTTGTACAGTTTGGGCTTGGGCAGGAAGGGTGGTGGGTGAGGGCACCCCAGTGTTCAGGGAAAAGATGCTGCTCCCAGGGATCCAGATCCATTGCTGTCCTATCCCAACTGTGCCCTTGTTATTTTGAAGGTATAACTTTGCAGCAGAGGAAGGGAGGGAAGCTGAACAGGTGCCTGGAGATCCTGAAACTGCTGGAAACGTATTCCCAGGAGCTGCTGAAAACAGATGTGAAAATCTCCCGGGGTGAAGAGGTGAATCAGTTTTTCAAGGCACAGACTCAAGACCTTGATCCCTCCTTCCCTGAAAACAGGTATGAAATCTGAGTTGTATTTTTTTGTTTGTTCATGGGACAAAAATGTTATGGGATGTGGGTAAAAGGGAAACAACAGTTACACTCCAGGGCAGTTCAGCTGGGTGCTTCAATCCAGGTTAATTTTGTTTCTGCTGCCTGAAGCTTTTCTCAGCCTACTGTAGAAATTTTTTTACCAAAATCAGTACTAAACTCAACCTTTCACATAGGTTTCTGACGTGGAACTTTACTTTTCAGTGTTGTGATCATGCCATCAGTATTCAGAAGGGAGAAGAACCCCCAGCCCCTCTCCATCACCCTCCCTCAGGCGTCGCAGAGCTACTGCTGCATCGAGGCCTTTGAAACCAAAGACACAAAGAACAAACCTTTCACAGTGGCTCAGAAGGAGATTGTGGAAGTGTTAATCAAGGACATGACTGGTAAGTTTGAGAAGATTCAGTGTCGGGGGTGGATGGGCAGGTGGATTCGTAGCTCGGCATATGCTGATGTCAGGGTTGCAGGTGTTTGCATTTGTGTGTTTACCTGGGGGGACAGTGAATGTCCTTCCTGTCTCTTGTGTCCCCTACCCAGGGATTATTGTCATCCCTTGACTTGCAGGCTGTTAAAATCTGGGTATCTCTTTTCTTTGTAGGCTGGTGGCTGGTGGAAAACGCAGACAAGCAGATAGCCTGGTTCCCAGCCTCGTATCTGGAAGAGCTTGATGCCTGTGAGGACATCCAGAATGTCTTTAGCTCAAACGAGGAGGGTAAGTCTGTTCCTCCTTCAAAACATGAGTTCTGCAAAACCCCACCACTTTACCCACTGCCTGGAGTCCCTGCCTTGACCTCTGACCCTTGTGGTCAGCTCTGCCACCACCTGTGGGTCATGGAATCATGGAATGGTTTGGTTTGGAAAGGACCTTAAAGCCCATCCCATTCCACCCCTGCTACGGGCAGGGACACCTTCCACTGTCCCAGGTTGCTCCAAGCCCCCTCCAACCTGGCCTTGGACATTTCCAGGGATGGGGCAGCCACAGCTTCTCTGGGCACCCTGTGCCAGGGCCTCCCCACCCTTTTTGTAAAATCTTCTTCCTTATATCCAACCTAAATGGATCAGATTGGGGTCCCTGAGCAAACCAGTTACTCTCAGGGACAGTTGCCCTGCAGCTGGGCCGGTCTCTCACTGGGATTGGAGCATTTTCTCCACAAAGCAAATCCAACTTCTCCCTCTCTTTGCAGGCAGCCTGTACTTTGTGGTGCAGGCCTACGAGGCTCAGAAGGCAGACGAGCTCTCGCTGAACCAGGGGGTGGTCGTGGAGGTGGTCAGGAGATCCCACAACGGCTGGTGGCTGATCCGGTGAGGAGGCTTTCCCAAAGTCCTGGCTCCCCGAGGGAGCTGCTTGCTGCTCCTCCCCGTGTGGGATTCACGGAGCCCCCTGAGCTGAATGTCCTTGGCTGGGGATGTCCTCACACCCCATGTACAGTACAGAACTGCTTCCCCAAGCGATCTGCTCCCTCCCCTCGGCCCGAGGTGCTGGAAGGGTTTTCTCAGTGTTCTTTCCATCCCTGCCCTCAGGTACAATGGCTGCACTGGCTACATGCCCTCCCTGTGCCTCCGGCCCTACAGGAACCCTCACCACAAGCTCCAGACCATCATGAGCTGCGGCCTCAACGCCTCCACCCCGAACCTCTGCTCCGGCCAGCCCCAGGGGGAGGCTGTGCCTCAGCCCAGGCTGCAGCCTGGCCCTCCCTTCGACCCCCATAAGGAGGACGGGAGCTCTCCGAGAGGCAGATCCCGGTCTCTGCCCAGGGCCAGCTCCACCCCGGAGCTGGATTTGGACATCTCCTCCCTGAGCTCGGGGAGCAGCGGGGAGGGGGACGCCCGGCTGGCCTGGAAACCCGACTTGTCCCGATCGCTGCCCGAGGTGGAGCAGGCCAGCAGCTCTCCCGCCCCGAGCCGCGGCCTGGCCGCGCACAGCAGCAAATCCCCGCACCTCAGTGCCAGGGACAGGAACGATTCCGGCTTTGTGGAGTCCTCTGCAGCCGAGCTCAGCTCGTCCCTCGCCGAGCCGGAGCTGGCCGCGGGTGTCCCCAAGGTGCCGGCGCGTCCCTCAGCCCTCGAGATCCTGCAGAGGTGCAGCACCGTCACCAAGCGCGCGGTGCAGCAATCGGCCCCCCGGCCCGGCCTGCAGGCCCTGCTCCCGATCCCCGGCCGGCATTAGTGTCCCTGGGGAGGGGACACGGGGACAGCCCTGACACCCCACTCGCTGGAGTCCCCTGGGAGCCAGGGCAGCGGCTCCGGAGCGTCAGGGCTCGGGACTGTCCCTTCCCAAGGAACGCGCACATCCATCGCCTCCCTGGGCAATACCGGTCCTGCTGCAGCTTCCACAGGGATCGGGGAGTTGCTGGGAGAGGACTGAGTGGTGTCACTCACTGCAGCAGCTCCAGAGCCGGGGGTCACTTGGCAGGCAGTGAGTTCTTTCTCCCTGAGGAAGGTGTTCACCCTGCCCTGCAGTACGTGAGCGTTTCACAGTCGTGGCTGTGCTGTTCCCCACACCAGGATGAGCTGGCACAGCCATGGCCACGGAGCAGGGCAAAGGGGTGGCACCAGAGTGACTTAGTCACCCCTGGCACCCTGAGCTAGTTACTGGGTAGGGGAGGGATGGGATGATGCACCTGTGTGATGTCAGTTACCTGAACCCACTATTTTATCGATCTTTTTTTAACTTTTTGACTTTCGGTGTTGGTTTGGGGTTTTTTTTATAGGTTAGTGGAGAGGCCATGAAATATAGCGATGGGCTGGATCTGCTGAATGGTTGTGAGAATTAAAAAAACCTGTTGGGGAGGAATCTCATCCCTGTTGCCTCCAAACATGTCTGTGCAGGCACAGGAACACAACCAGGGCTGTCACAGTTGTGTCCCACCCGGGGATGGGGACAGAGGTCACTTTTATGGACAAAACATTCCTCCTTCCAGGGGGCTGGGTAGTTACTGAAACTCGCAACAATTCTAATCCTAAACTCATTTGCTAGAGTTGAGTTAGAAAAAGAGTTATAGGGAAGTTAAGACTTTTCTCTACACTGATGGCTTTAATTGTACTTATTCTCCCAGGTATCTCTTAATATTTTTATAAAGAACTTGTGGTGTTTGTGTTGTTTGTATTTTATACATTTTTGTCTATGAAATAAAATACATGTAAATATCTCTGAAGCTTTCATGTGTTTCATGCTTTAAGAATTTGCTATTTGGGGAATTTAAATTGTGCTTCTCTCCCTTCTAAAAGGTGCTAAATTTGGGGTGGGCACAGGTGAGACCCCTGCCTTGGTCAAATGCTTTACCCAAGCATGATCCCAGCTCGATGAATCCTTTAAATCCCAGTTAAATCCAACTGCTTGTTGAGATTCTGCCTTTCTTCCAAACTAACTGCTATGAGTTTGAAAATTCAGGGTGTGAAAACACAAACTCTAGCTTGGCCAAAAAAATTACCTTTTCCTTTCATTCAGCCCTGAGGAAATTGGATGCTGGACTTGGTTTAGAAATAAACATTTATTACAAAATACAGGAACTAAAAATCCAGCTGCTGGGGGGAAAGAGCTCTTTGGAAAGAGCAGTTGGTGGGAGGGGGATCACAGAGTCCCCTGGTCCTGCTGGGCCACATCTGCCAGCCTCATGTTCTGCCACATGAACTCGACGAACGCGGAAGCCTGGAGCAGCCGGCTCAGCCTCTGGAAGTGGCGCTCTGCGAGGAGGGAAAGGGTCAGAGTCACAGGGGAGGCAGCAGAAGCTGTCCTCAGACTGTGGAGCCAGGCTGGGAGAGCTGGGAATATCCAACCTGGAGAAAGGAACGCTGCAGGGAGACCTCAGAGCCCCTTCCAGTGCCTAAAGGGGCTCCAGGAGAGCTGGAGGGGGACTGGGGACAAGGGATGGAGGGACAGGACACAGGGAATGGCTTCACATTAACAGAGATCAGGGATAGATGAGATTTGGGAAGGAATTCCTCCCTGTGAGGGTGAAAAGGCCCTGGCACAGAGAAGCTGTGGCTGCCCCTGGATCCCTGGAAGTGTCCAAGGCCAGGCTGGATGGAGCTTGGAGCACCCTGGGATAGCGGAAGGTGTCCCTGTCATGGCAGGAGCAGGATTAGCTGACCTGTCCCTTCCCACCCAGATCATTCCACGATCCCTGACCCACGTCAGCACCTCCAGCCCACGCCCGTGCCCGCAGTGCCTCACCCGTGTAGGGCAGCAGGGACTCCACAGCGGATTTAATTCCCGAGAACTGCAGGAGGCTGTCCGGTGCCTCGTGCTTCAGGAGCGTTTCCATGACAGCCTGGGCCTCGTGGCAGTTTCGGGAGTTGGTGTTCCACGTCACCAGGAACGCCAGCACTGCCTCTGTGGGGGAAGAGAGCCTGTCCAGGCTGGCACACGGGAGAGGCCACACTGGAAAACATCCCTGGGGTCCTACAGAGAGGTTCAGCTCCCACACAGTGACTGAGGCTCCCCATCCCTGGAAGTGTCCAAGGCCAGGCTGGACAGGGCTTGGAGCAACCTGGGATAGTGGAAGGTGTCCATGCCCATGGCAGGGGGTGGGACTGAACAATCTTTAATGTCCCTCCCAACCCAAACCATTCCAGGATTGTAGGATTCTAATTTCAGGTGACAAAAGAAGCCTCTGACCCAAAAGCTTTCAGCACTTTAATCCTGCAACAAACCTTTCTGATCCTTGCGGAGCCGAACAATATTCTCTTCCAGGCGCCGTCTCCCCTCAGGTTCCTTGAGGATGGCTGGAGACAGAAATGAGAGCAGGGACACCGTGGGTGATTTCACTTAGGGAAAACCGAGGCTTTCACACTAATTATTGGGCTTTGTAGCCTTGAACTAGCTGGAAAAGGTGTTCTGGGAAGCAGAGAGGGCAGAAAATCCTTCAGAGCACGCTCTGGACTCACCCTTGACCACCGTCAACACCGTGTGCGGCCGGTCCAGGGAAATTGCCAGGCCCAGAGCTTTGAGGTACCGTTTCTCATGGAGCAGGTTAGAAAGCTCTTGCTCTCTGGAAAACAAATCAGGGGCGAGAGTGAGACCAATCTTTGGGTGGTGGAAAAAACCACTGCACAAAAAGCAGCAGATTTGTCAGTAACAGTTAAGAAGTCTGCAGTGCTTGTCAATAATGCCTCAATTCCCTCACTCCAATATTGGGATCAGGTGGAGCTGGATGGCTCCAGGTGTGGACAGTTTCACTGCACAGTTTGCCTTTCACAGCTCTTTATGGCACAAGATCAACTCACTTCATAATCTGCTCCTCCTGTTTAGCCTGTGCTTCTTTCTCCTCAATTTCAGTCACATCCTATAAAAAACAAGATAAAACTTTATCAAATCCAACTTTAATATAGAAAGATTTTGATTTAGTCATCAAGTGATTTGGAGACCAGTTTCCGCAGCAAAATTTTGGGGTCAAGTAATTTAAGTGTTAAATCCAGCAATTCCCAACCTCCAGTGCTGGGGCTCATCTGCTGCTCTGGGGAAATACAGGATGGCCAAAAACCACCCCCAAACCCCAAGATCAGACTTGTTGACTTAATTTCAATGGCAGAAAAGGAAGAGAGCACATGAGGAATGAGCCACTGGGATGCTGAGCTCTCCAGTTATCCCAATTATTAACCCAGGGAGGAACCAACCCCCCATGCTGTACCTGCCACAGGATGATGCAGGAATCACTGGAGGCTGTCACGACCATGTCATCTTTCTTGTTGGAGTGAAGACCCCAGATTTTATCTTCATGACCATCTAATGTTTTCACACACTCGTTTGTTTTAATTGTCCACAGTTTTAAGAGACCGTCGGATCCACTTTTGGAAGAGAAACACAACAGAAAGAATCACTGGACAGATCCATTCTTGCTCTGTCCCACCTCAAACATCAGATGAACTTGTCCCATTCCATGCCTTCCAAACAGCAGCAGAATTAACCAAAAATTTGGAGGGCAAAATGCACCTTTAGCTTTGTCTATTGTTTGTCCCAACCCAGCAATGCCACAGCAGCCACATGGAATCCATGGAACAACTGGAGAAGAGCAAGATTAAAATAACTTCTACAGAAAGCTTGGCCTAAACATGGCACCTTCTTATTAATCTTTCCAAAGATTTTTTGGACATAAGACTCTTCCCTCTTGGTGCTGATGATGAGCTCAGATATTCCCTTAATTCTGGAATCTCCCCAGATCCCTGGGCAGGCACAAACCTGCTGAGCAGCTGAGCCCCTCGGCTCACAAAGATGATCTTCAGCACTGAGGCATCGTGGCCTTCAAAGGTCTGGAAAACAGAAAGGAGGCTCAGCAGTGCCAGAGCCACTGCCAGGCCTTTGGAGAGACACAAAAGGATCTGATTTACTCATAAAGGCCAAAAAATAAGTTCCAAGGTTTTGAAGACTCCTTAATGAACCCCAAGGTTTTGCCCAGGGCAAGGGGCAAAGTTCTCATCACCTTCAGACAGCTGAAGTCCCGAAGTCCCCAAAGCTTCAGGGTCCCATCGGCCGAGGAGGTGGCCAGGACCTGATCCACGGGGGAGAACTGCACACACCAGATCCCACGTTTGTGCCCCGAGAAAACCCCCAGGAGGGAGCAGTCGGAGCAGGACCAGAGCTTGGCCAGCCGGTCCTGCGAGCCCGTGGCCAGCAGTTTGTCATTGGGGGACACTGCCACGCTGTTGATGTCCTGGGGAAGCCACAAGAGGAGAAGAAAGAGGGTCAGGCCTTGGCTCTGGCTGTGGGACATGGAACAAACGTGGGCTGCAGCACAGGAGGGAGAAGCACTAAAAGGTCAGGGGCAGCTGTACCTTGTCATGGCCCCTCTCAGTCACTCTGGCATGGAGGGGCTCTGGACTGGAGATCAAGGCTGCTTTTGCTTTGGAAGTGAGGGATTCCGGGATGTTCCAGATCTTGATGGTGCAGTCCTGGCTGCTGGTCACTACAAAGCTTTCCTTCAGCCTGTCAGGAATGACACCATCAAGTGCAGGGAGTCAGATCAGTGGTTTCTCCTCCCTGACTGGGATCTCCACACTCAGCCTCTGCTGGGATGTGGAACAGTGTTTGCATGGCTTTCCAAGCTCTTTCATTTCAGAGTGACTCCCCCATCCATAGAAGTGTCCAAGGCCAGGCTGGACAGGGCTTGGAGCAACCTGCTCTGTGGAAGGTGTCCCTGCCCATGGCAGAAGTGGAACTGGATGATCCTAAAGGCCCCTTCCAACCCAAACCATTCCATGATCCCTTCACGCTCGGGCACCACGAGAAGCTGGGAGCAGGGATGAGAAGCAGCACAGCTGGGAGGGGGGCAGCACCCACCAGGACATTCCCCTCACTGCCCGTGGTCACAAAGGGGACCCTCCCCCAGTCTGTGTTACCTGGAGCAGGCGACAGCGCCCACGCCGTGGGCATGGCCCAGGCCCTGGGCCACACAGGTCACCCTGCCAGCCCTGCCCATCCGCCACAGCCGGATGCTTCTGTCCTGGGGGGAGGAAGGACAGAAAATGCTGAAGTTGTCTGGGAAGTCATCAGTCCCCTGTGCTTTCATCACATCCCCCAGCCTGACTGCTCCCTGATGTTCCAGCTTGAACCTTCATCTTTGTCACAGCAGGTGACAAGATCAGCCCCCACTCCAGGGTTCCAGCATGGGGGTTTATTACTGGTTGTATCAGAGCTTTAGTTTTGGGTGTATCAGGGCTCTTGGCACCTTTTCCCCCATCAGTCTCACACTAACAACTTTCCTGAACTCTTAAGAGTAGACCAGGATGTTTGGAGAAGGAAACATCTCCTTCAGGACAATAAAATACAACCAATCTTCCCAGGGACAACGTTAAAAAGGGATAGTGGGAGAACCTTGTATTTGGGGGATGCAGCAGACAGGGATTGAATGAACAAAAATCCCTTTCTGGAGTTCCAAAAATAGTATCATTTTGCCCACGAGGATCACTAGGAATGAAGAGTTTCATTAAATGGAGAACAGTGACACACCTTGGCACAGGTGACAAACATCAGGCCTTTTCTGAAGACATCCAAAGCCAGGATTGTTTCTAAACAGAAAAAATAAAAGCTGGTGGGTGCAGAGCAATACTGAGATGGGACAACAGAAAGGGGTGAGTTAATGAGCCCAGTGCTTGATGAGCCCAGTTAATGAGACAGGGGACAGGTCTGGGACACTGGGACATGACACCCCCAGTCCCTACGGACTGAGCCTGTCACACCCCTACACCTTCAGCTCCAACCTAAACTGATCTCACTGCCAGGGACAGGATGTATCCCATTGTCCCTTTCTCCAGACAACTCCCAAACCTGCTGTGATGCTGCTCCAGCAAGAACTCAAGGACTCCTCTCCACCAGAGTTAAAGGAAGAGCTGCCCACGTCCCCCCCACCAGCACTGTCACACACCTGTGTGGCCATACAGGATCTGGCAGTGGGACGTTGCCAGCTCAAACACTTTCAGCTGGGGGCTGTTGGTGGCCACAACAATGTGAGAGTCACCAGGGCCCAGGAACTTCACATCCAGAACCTCTTCGTTGTATCCTGCAAGCTGGAATGGAAACAGTCCAAGAGGGAAAACACAACTGAAGGAGAAGTTGGGAATGGCTGGTTTTAATTTAATACTGGGTGTAATTTCTACAGCCAGGAGGGATTTCTGGCTAAGCCTGTTCTGGTTTCTTGTTTCTGTGTTGGTCTCTGGGCAAAATTCCCCCAAACCAGTGAAATTCCCTGGCACTATGGAACAATTCCAGAACAGGCTGGAAGGATGCCCCTGGGCAAAGCTCTTCCACAAGCAGAGCTGATCCTGGAGCATGGATAAATGGAAAGGGAGGCTCAGGGCTGTCACCTGCTTCCTGAGCTGAAGGGTTTGAGCATCATAGAAGACGATGTTGTGCTCCATGGACACGGTGAGGATCTCATTCCTGGCGGGAACAAACTGGCACTGGGAGAGGCTGCGCTCGCTCGGCTCCTCCCGCAGCGCGAAGGGCACGGGCTGGGTGTGCACACAGGCAGCTGTGGCCACCTCCCACACCCTCAGGATGCCTGAAAAACCAGCAGAAATCATGGCTGAGCCACTGCTTTACACAGTGGATGTCCAAGGAATATCATCCAAAGCACTCTGGGAAAAGCCACAGAGCTCCAAGGCCGGAACAGGCAGGATCCAGTGAGGGTGGCAGGAAAAGCCTCCAAGTTTTGCTTCTTCAGTGCAAATCAAACTCATTGAGTTTGAAAATGGAGATAAATGTGTTTGAGTATTAAGTAGATCAGAGTGTGCCTGCCCCATCCTGCTCATCCACTCCTGCCTGAGGAACTCAGGAGCAGGCTCTGCTCTCCAGCCACATGGAGAACACACATCCCAGGAATAACAGCAGTGAAGTGACAGAAGTGCCACCCTTCAGGCTCCAAACGTGGCAGTGACACCCACCTTTGCTGCCAGCTGTGACAAAGTGCAGCCCTTGTTTCTTCACACCCAGCTGAGAGAAATCTCCCTCTTCAGGCAACAGCACAGCGGCTTCCACGGTCTGCAAGAGTCAGAGAGGCACAGAACCAGAGCTGAAAACCCCTGGGAAGGGGGAGAAACCTGATTTCACACCATACAGACCCTTAATAGGGAGACCATTGCCTAGAAACTACAAAGGACCTCACAGGAAGAAACAAAAAGCTGTTTCACCTCGTAGACAGGGACGGTTCGTTTGCTCTGCCTGGTCTCCAGGTCCCAAACCATGCAGATCTTATCACGGCCAGAGCTGCAAATGAAAAGCTCAGTTTTAGTGCTACATCTGTTCAGCTCAGGTCTGGGTGCAAATTTGGCACTTGAGGGAGTTCAACACCTCTCTGGAGAATCAAAGGGAGGGAGAGCACCAGCATTCCCTGTGCCAGCACAGGATAATCCCCGAAACACAGTGATCCTAAAGGCCCCTTCCAGCAGCCTGGGATAGCAGAAGGTGTCCCTGCCCATGGCAGGGGGTGGCACTGGATGGGCTTTAAGGTCCTTCCCAATCCAAACCATTCCACGATTCCAGTGCAGAGGTGCTGACACACACTGAGCACTTGTACCAACCCTTCCCCTCACAGCAGAACCTGCCCAGACCCGCCAGAACCCCCAGTCCTGCAGGAGGTGAATGGATGGAGCTCCAAGCCCTGCCAGGAGGTACCTCAGGAGGGTGTTCCCATCTGCAAATGCCAGCGAGGTGACAGCACTGAAGTGCCCATCCAGCACTGCCACACATTTGCTGGAATTCAGGTCCCAGATGCGGATCTTGTAATCGATGGAGGAGGAGAAGAGCTGCAGGCGGGAGATGTCCGGGTGGAACTCGACCAGGCTGGACAGAAATAAACCACCCAACAGTTAAATAATGCACATCCCACAGCAGGACAGGTTGGATGGGCTTGGAGCATGCTGGGCTAGTGGGAGGTGTCCCTGCCCAACAACTCTGATTCCATGAGAATTCTTGACCAAACTGTTTCCCTGTCTGGGCAAAATCAGCCATAACCCTGCTCTCAAAAACCAGGAAGAGCCCAGAACCTGCTTGGAATGCACCTTCACTGAGGCCTTAAGAGGCCACCTATAAACAGAGAGCAGACAGGAGTAAGGGAATAAAGGTGGGTATTTATTTGAAGGGCCTTCAAGGTACACCCCGGAAGCCAGAGGCTATTGCCAACATGGACCCCAAGATGGACAACAAGTCACGAGTTCTTTACACCTTTATAGGTTTGGTTCATTTGCATAGCCAGGGTTAACTCTCCAATTAAAGCTTCAGTTTAATGATGTAATTCCCCTCAGCTTGCCCCCCTTTCAGAGGCTTTTAGTTTACACCTTTTGGGCCTAGGACAGTCTAGGTGTCCTTGAAGAGCAGGCCCAGAGAGGCTTTGTTATGACTACTCAGCATGAGAGAACAGAAATTAACAGGCTACAAGAAACCTCAGAGCTACACACTAAGCAGTGCAGGATTTTGAAAAATATAAAAGTCAAAATCTAAGGCATCATCACGTTCCATTAACTCAAGAACTCCACATCAATCCCAGCACCCCACCACAGCCAGGGGCTGACACACACGACTCGTCCTTACTGTACCACTCCAGAAGATCCTTTCAGGTTGTGTGTACAGTAGTGTTTGACCATATCCCAGATCTTAATGGTGCTGTCGCAGCCACCTGGGAAAAGAAGGACATCTGGGAATGAGCTCAGGACGAGAGAGAGGAGAGAGAGTTTGGAGCACCGAACCTCTCCTGAGGCTGCGCTCGGGAGGTGGCTGCCAAGGGGGGTCACCCAGGAGCAGCAGATGCCCTGGGGCACCCGCAGCGTGCCAGGGCTGGCTCGTACCTGTGGCCAGCAGGGTGGCCGTGGGGTCGAAGGCCATGGTGGCCGCGGGCGCGGCGTGCACGGCGCGCCAGCAGCGCTCGCAGCTGGGCTCCCTCCAGCGCCAGCGGCGCAGCAGCAGCGCCCGGCTCCCCGTCACCAGCACCTGGGAACGGGGCAGCGCCTGAGCCACGGCTTCAGCCACGGCCCGGGGGCTGCCAGTCCCACCCCGGGCACGGAGCCGCCGGAGCCCGGCACGCCTGAGCCTGGCCCCGGGGGAAGCGCCTGAGGAGGCTCCGTGGGGATCTCGGGAAGCACGGAGGGCATGGAGGAGAATCATGGAATGGCCCCAGTTGGAAGGGGTGCGCAAGGATCATCGAGCACAACCCCTGGCCCTGCACAGACACCCCAAAATCCCCCCTGTTGCTGGCTCAGGCTGCTGAGAGCCCCCAGCACAAACGCACCTCGTCATCAGGGCTGAGCACAAATGCTGTGACATCTTCTTCCTCGTCCTGGGAAAACAGAAGGGAAATCCCACAGTTAAACCATCGCTGGGGAGATCTCAGAGCTCCCTTCTCCACGTGGCTCTGCTGACACCGAGCACAGCTCAGGGAGCACCCAAAAAGCACCTGTCTTTGTTTGGGTCCGTTCCCACCCTCCCTGCACTCCTCACTCCTGGGAGCTTCACATCCACAGTGGGAAAACCCCCCGGGAGCCTCGGAAAACCCTCAGGAGAGGCCGATCCCCGTCACCTGCTGGAGGCTGTGCAGGAGAGCTCCCGTTTCCACGTCGATGACGTTGACTTTGCTCCCACAGGGGCAGAACATGAACTTCCCATCGCGGCTTATCTGGAGAAAATGGATCGGGAACAGGAACGTTAGAGCCACGAGGCGCGACATTCCCAAACCCTCCAGAGCCGGGATTACCTGGATTCGCCCTCCCTTGTAGAACGGCTCGATCTTCCGCGCCGCGGCGTAGCTGGAAGGGAAAGAGACGCGCGGAGCGGCCCCGTTAAAGCGCAGCGGCGGTGGCCCGGGGGCTCCGGCCGCGCAGCCCCGCCCAGCCCAGCCCAGCCCGGCCCTTCACCCGCCCCCGCAGCCCCAGCCCGCTCCCGCCGCTCCCTCACTTGCTCTTGAAGCGCACGGGGGCCACAGCGGCGGCCGGCTCCGTGTCCGCCATGGCCGCGGCCCACGTGCTTCCGGCTGCCACTTCCGGGAAGCGGAAACGCTTCCGGCGCGGCAGTGACGTCACGGGCGCGCCGGCAGCGCCGCGCCGCGCGCAGCGAGGGCGGGCTCGGGGTGCCGGGGGGACAATTCCCCTTCGCTCCGGGCCCGCGGCGGCGGCCCGGCCGCAGCGGCCCCTCCCGTGCATCCTCTCAGCCATCCACAGCGCTCTCCAGCGGAACGTTCCCTCCCCGCCCCAAGGAAGCCATCTCCCTGCTCCGACCACGGCGTAAAGCAGATTTGACAATCAGAAAGAAGAGAGACGCTCCATCTTTTAAGCGTTTCATCTTTTATTGCACATCAAAATACAAACGCGAATCGTTCTCAGCCGTGACTGCCGTGTCGCCGTCGCTCACGGCATCGCCGTGCTCCTCAGGGCTCCTCCGGGGAAGCGATCGCCATGGAAGCGCCAGCCCAGCCCTCGGCGGGGCCGCGGCTCCCGCGGGCCGGGCAGGGGCACCTGTAGGAGGAGAGCAAAGGCCCTGAGAAACAGCCACCACACCCCCCCGTTCGCGGCACCGCCGGGCACGGGGCGTGTGGGAACATGGGTTTCATTCCCCACACACAGCCGTGGGCAATAAGCTTAATGTTCCCGATGCTTTGGGCGCCGTTATCTCACCCGGGGCCACAGCAGACCCCGAGTGATTTTCAGACCGCGCCGGACGCTCCCGCGGCCCCCGCAGCGCCGAACCGGGACGCGCCCCGCACCCACCCGGCCAGACTCCGCCTCGGGCAGCGCCGCGACCGCTTCCCAGCAGAGGTTTATGGCGGTGAGGGGCGCAGAGCGGGGGGGACGCGGCAGGGCCGCCCCGCTCCCAGCAGCGCAGCACCCGCTCCTCACCCTCCGCCCCGCTCCTCACCCTCCGCCCCGCTCCTCACCCTCCGCCCCGCTCCTCACCCTCCGCCCCGCTCCTCACCCTCCGCCCCGCTCCTCACCCTCCGCCCCGCTCCTCACCCTCCGCCCCGCTCCTCACCCTCCGCCCCGCTCCTCACCCTCCGCCCCGCTCCTCACCCTCCGCCCCGCTCCTCACCCTCCGCCCCGCTCCTCACCCTCCGCTCCGCTCCTCACCCGCTCCGCTCCTCTCCCGCCGCCGCGCTCCGAGCGCTCCCGCGTGCGCGCCGCTCCCCCGCCCGCTCCGCCCCGCGCCGTATGCCGCATTCAGCGCTCGGGGCCGCGCTGCTCTCGCGAGATGCCCGGCGCTATAAATAGCGGGCGGGGCCGCGGCGCGGCCTTCTACACTGAGGGATCACGTAAGTGCGGCGGCCATGGCGGCGGGCGCCGGGCGGCGCGGCCCATCCGGCCCCATCCGGCCCCATCCGTGGGCAGGGGGGCCCGGCTGACGTCCCGCTTTGTTCCAGCAAATGGCGGACGACGCCGGTGCTGCGGGAGGAGCAGGAGCGGCCCGCGGGGGCTTCCGCGGTGGGTTCGGGACCGGGCTGCGGGGCCGCGGGCGCGGCCGCGGGAGGGGCCGCGGGAGAGGCCGCGGGGCCCGCGGAGGCAAAGCCGAGGATAAGGAGGTGAGTGGATAAGGAGCGGGGGTGCTGCCAGCCCCGAGGATGGGGCAGCAGAGCCGGGTCCCGGCGGGTGCTGGCACCCGGTGACTCTCGCTCCTGGATGTCTTCGCCAGTGGATTCCTGTCACCAAACTCGGTCGCCTGGTCAAGGATATGAAGATCAAGTCTCTCGAGGAGATTTATCTCTTCTCGCTTCCCATCAAGGTGAGTTGTTGTAGACATGGAAGTCATGGGTCAGGGAGATGCTCCAAAGGCTGGAGCCAGGCTGGGAGAGCTGGGGGTGTTCACCTGGAGAAGAGGAGGCTCCGGGAGACCTCAGAGCCCCTTTGAGCTAAAGGGGCTCCAGGAGGGCTGGCGAGGGACTTGGGACAAGGGATGGAGGGACAAGACAAGGGCAGAATGGCATCTCACTGCTACAAGGAAGGGTTAGATGGGATATTGGGAAGGAATTGTTCCCTGGGAGGGTGGGCAGGCCCTTGCACAGGGTGCCCAGAGAAGCTGGGGCTGCCCCATCCCTGGAAGTGTCCAAGGCCAGGCTGGACAGGGATTGGAGCAGCCTGGGCCAGTGGAAGGTGTCCCTGCCCTTGGGAGGGGGTTGTACTAGCCAACCTGTAACGTCCCTGTCAGCCCCAGCCAGTCCAGGGTGCCGTAATTTCTGTGTGCTCAGTGCCTGACTTCTGCAGGAGTCGGAGATCATCGATTTCTTCCTGGGCTCCTCGCTGAAGGATGAGGTGCTGAAGATCATGCCTGTGCAGAAACAGACCCGTGCTGGGCAGCGCACCAGGTTCAAGGTAATCCTCCTCTCCTGGATCCTTGTGTTCAGAGTTACCCTCGTGCATTTTCAGTGTCATTTTAATCGCTCCAAATCCCCATTTCTGTCACATCTAGTTAATATTTTGCTGTGAAGACCACTAATAGTTTATTGAGAGTATTAACTTTAAAGCATCGGTGCTAAGTGCCAGTGTTCTTTAAGCAGCACTGGCCCAAAAGTTGTACTGCAAGACTGTTACATTTCTTTTTAACCAAACTATTATGAGACTGCAAAATTCAGTTGTTCTTGCACGGCAGTGCTGGGTTTTCAGGGAGAAGTTCTGGGTATAAAGAGGGAGTGTGCTGTTGGGAAATCATGGGGAGTTCTGACCCATGTGAGGCTGCAGCAGGGAATTGAATCCCAGATTTTGACTGAAGAACGAGCTCTGAGGGCAAAAACAGGTTTCAAGAACCGTGTGTAAGGTTTGGGGGTGGGCTGTGAGTTCCTGCTGAGCACACACCACGGAGCATCCCTGGTGGGAGATACCACTGAGGGGCAGTGAAAACCCCTCTTCTGCCTGCAGGCCTTTGTCGCTATCGGGGACTACAACGGCCACGTGGGGCTGGGGGTGAAGTGCTCCAAGGAGGTGGCCACGGCCATCCGCGGGGCCATCATCCTGGCCAAGCTCTCCATCGTGCCCGTGCGCCGCGGCTACTGGGGCAACAAGATCGGGAAGCCGCACACGGTGCCCTGCAAGGTGAGTGTGCCCCGCTGGCCCTGGGGGCTGCTGGGGACGTGTTCTGGAGGTGTGACCCGTGTGTGTCCCTGCAGGTCACCGGGCGCTGCGGCTCCGTGCTGGTGCGCCTGATCCCGGCTCCCCGCGGCACCGGGATCGTGTCCGCCCCTGTCCCCAAGAAGCTGCTGATGATGGCTGGCATCGATGACTGCTACACGTCAGCGCGGGGCTGCACGGCCACGCTCGGCAACTTCGGTGAGCTCGGGGGTGGCACGTGGCTTATGGCCACTTCTGTCACTGATGGGGACAGCAGCTCCACTTCAGAGTGGTTTGTGCCTCGAGCAGGGAAGCAGAGGCCAAGACTTCTGCTGACAGTGCGGGTTAGTCCTGCTGCAGGTTCTGTGAAAGTTGACTACAGAAATGTGGGGTTTTACACCCATTCACGCTCCCGAATCTCCCAATCTGCGCGATTGCACTTGTGTGCCGTAGTGTAATTGTCGTAAATGGAGAGAGAGAGAAACCTGAGTTTTGTGGGTTCATCAGAGAGACCCTCCCGTGGTCTCCCTGGTCCTTTCGGAATTCCACATTTTTGCAACGGGGGGATGTTTTGAAGCTGGGGGTGGGATCAGCAGGCTGGTGCTGCAGCAGCTGACAGGCAGCGTGTGACGTCTCTCCGCAGCTAAAGCCACCTTTGATGCCATCTCCAAAACCTACAGTTACCTGACTCCTGACCTCTGGAAAGAGACTGTCTTCACCAAGTCTCCTTACCAGGTAAGAGCGTTTCACTAACTCGCAGCTCAAACTGTACCCTTCTTGCCCCTGAAATTCAGGTTTCTGTACCCAAAGAATTGGTAGCTATAGAGTTACCCCAGCCCCACATGCACAGCAGGGATGGGAAGTGGTGCTGAGGAACCCAGGAGAGGGGTTTGAGGGAATAACCCGGTGTTGATGTGTTTTTTGCAGGAGTTCACTGATCATCTGGCCAAGACCCACACGAGAGTGTCGGTGCAGAGGACCCAGGCAGCCGCTGTGGCCACGACCTAAGTGGGTTTTGTAGGAGAATAAAGTGATCAGAGAACCAGGAACTGGTGGTTGGTGTGATGGGGGTTGGTGCTTGGGGCCGGTGGGTTAAATCATGGGAGGGGCTGGGTTGGAAAGGACCTGGAAGCTCATCCAGTTCCAACTCCTGCCATGGGACACCTTCCACTATCCCAGGTTGCTCCAAGCTCTGTCCAGCCCGGCCTTGGGCACTTCCAGGGACACATCATCGTTACCCAAACTGAGGGAATTCTCAGCCAGCGCTGGGCAGAGCAGCACGGAGTGTTCTGGTGGTTCGTGGAGGAGAGGAAGAGGTCCAGAGGGCAAATCCCAATAGTGGCAGCCCCAAGTGCCTGTAGTTGAGGGCTTGCAGAGCTCTTCAAGGAATTAATACAGATCCCAACTGTACAGATGTCTTTATTGTGGAGGCCAACAGCACCAGGGGTCAAGGAAGCAACATGCACCTGGATACCAGCACCATGGAGGCAGGAACTGTTTTAGCTCTGGTTTTCTTGTGCTGCTTTTCTCTCCTCCATCATCCTGTGTTTCTGCTTCATGAGGCACGTCCGTGCATTCCCATGGTAACCCAGATCACCGTCTGAAAAAGAAAGGAACCGTCTGAGCAGTGCCTCCCACAAGCTGGCTGTGCTCTGTGACAAGTGTGGGACGTGGTTTCAAACCCCCCTTCCCTGGGTTTAGGACCCTTTCCCTGTGTGCTGCTGCCACACTCACATCTGTCCTGGTAGGCCTTGGTGACCTGTGCCAGCAGCTCCATCTCCTTGGCACAGTTCTGGAACTGGTTGGGCCCTTCCCTCTGCTTGCACGCAGCCATTCTTTCCCGGACTATCTCCACGATTTCCTGATCAACCATCCTGCGGGAAAGATGGTGATGAATGCAACAGCAGCCACCAGATGACAGAAAAGCTGAACCAATGGGTGAGGACACCCTGTGGAATGTCAGCTCTGGGATCTTCAGGGTCGGGGTCCCTAATGCCACCATGCCAGGTGTGCTACAGGGACAGCAGGACACTGATGTGTCATGGGGTGGGCTGGAGGTGCTGCCTCAGCACCCCAGCATCCACCAAAGTGCTGCAGGTCCCAGAGCTGTGTGCTGTGACCTCGGCTGGGGACAGTCCAGGGGCAGCCATACCTGTCCCTCCTCCACTGAGCCTCGGCCTCATAGTAGCACAGGTAGTCACCCTCCAGGCACTCGCTCAGGTCAGGCACACGGCGGAACTTCTGGTGGTAATAGTAGAACTTGTTCTTGGCTTGCCACCGCTCGATCCACTCTGCAGGGACAGGCCGGTCACACACCCCAGCTCCGAGGGGTAGCACAGCCCCACTGCTGGCACTGCCCGGTGCTGCCTTCCCAGGCAGCAGCAGCGGGTCCGTGACTGTGTCCCGCTCGTGCCCAGCTGTGAGTCTGTCCCTTTGTGCTGGGTTACTTGTGTCCCTGTATCTGAAGCCCCTGCACCTCTCCCAGTGTCCATTCTGTGTCCCATATCCCTGTCCCACTATCAATAGTGTTCTGGTCTGTGTCCCATGTCCCTGCGTCTGTCCTACTATCCAAGCTGTGTTCTTATCTGTCCTATATCCCTGTGTCCATGCTGTGTTCTTCTGTGTGTCCCGTGTCCATGTCTATCCTTGTGTCTGTCCCTCTGTCCATCCCGTGTATTTGTCTATGTCCCATGTCCCAGCGTCCTGTCCCTCTGTCTGTCCGCTGCTGTTACTGTCAGGACCAGTGTCCCCGTGTCCTTGCGTGTGCCCTTTGCCTGTCCAGGTGCCCGTGTCCTCACGCCTTTGCCCCGCACCCCGGTGTGTCCCTCCCTCCCTCCCTGTGTCCCCGTCCCCGGGTCGCTGCTCAACTCCCGCGGGGGTGGAGGGGGAAGGGGTGCGGGTGGGGGTCTCGTCCCGCCGGTACCTCGGACAAAGGTGACGGGCGCGTCGAAGACATAGCTGAAGGCGCTCTGGAAGAAGTTGACGGGGTTGGGCACCGACGTGGTCCTCTCGGAGACGGGGGTGCGGGTCGGCGGCACCTTGTACGCCTCCCAGTCGTGATCCTCCGGCATCGCGGCGGCAGCGGGGAAAGATGGCGGCGACCCCTGAGGGGGCGGGAGCGCGGGGATATGGGGGGGACCCTTGAGGAGGCGGGGCCGCGGGGTATGGCGGGGGNGTGTCCCATATCCCTGTCCCACTATCAATAGTGTTCTGGTCTGTGTCCCATGTCCCTGCGTCTGTCCTACTATCCAAGCTGTGTTCTTATCTGTCCTATATCCCTGTGTCCATGCTGTGTTCTTCTGTGTGTCCCGTGTCCATGTCTATCCTTGTGTCTGTCCCTCTGTCCATCCCGTGTATTTGTCTATGTCCCATGTCCCAGCGTCCTGTCCCTCTGTCTGTCCGCTGCTGTTACTGTCAGGACCAGTGTCCCCGTGTCCTTGCGTGTGCCCTTTGCCTGTCCAGGTGCCCGTGTCCTCACGCCTTTGCCCCGCACCCTGGTGTGNGGCCCCGGGCACGCCGGGAGCTGTAGTGCGCAGTTGAGTGTCCCTTCTCCGTGAGGGGATCTCAGAATCAGGGGTGGGTCAGGCTGGAGGAGCCCGCGGTGTGTCCCGTCTCTCCCACCTCCCTGCTCAGCAGGGCCATCCCACAGCACAGGGCACAGGACTGCGTACAGATGGCTCTGGAATATCCCCGGTGAGGGAGACTCCACACCCTCTGTGGGATCTGTTCCAGTGCTCGGTCACTGCGCAGGGATAAACCTCTGCCTCGTGTGCAGGGGGGATTTCTGGGCTCAGTCCCTGCCCGTTGCTCTGTTGCCATTGCTGGGCCCTGGAGCAGAGCCTGGGCCCTGCCCTGAGCCCTCCCTGCAGCCAAGGACACCCAGGGACAGCCAGGGCTGAGGGCCCTTCTTACTGGGGCTCCTCTCCAGGCCGAGCAGCCCCGGCTCCCTCAGCCTTTCCTGGGCCCCGAGATGCTCCAGGCTCTTCCTCAGCCCCGCAGCCTCCGCTGGCCCCGCTCCAGGAGCTCCCTGGCCCTGCTGTGCTGAGGAGCCAGAGCTGGGCACCACAATACAGATGTGCCTCACAGGGCTGAGCAGAGGGACAGCTCCTGACCTGTTGGGAATGTTTCCCACTGTCAAAAGGCAGGGTTAAATGGGATGTCAGGGAGAAATCCTTCCCTGTGAGGGTGGGCAGGCCCTGGCACAGGGTGCCCAGAGAAGCTGTGGATGCCCCTGGATCCCTGGAAGTGTCCAAGGCCAGGCTGGATGGGGCTTGGAGCACCCTGGGGTAGTGGAAGGTGTCCCTGCCCATGGCAGGAGTTGTGACTGGTTTGTTTTTAAGGTCCCTTCCAATCCAAACTGTTCTGTGATTCCAAGATCTATTGTCTCAATCTCTTTGCCGGTCAGAATCACAAAGCCTTTTTGCCTGGGCTGACAAAAATTTTTCGGTCTGCGCTGGGGGTACCTGGTGCAGGTGTTCACAGCTCTGGGTGTGTGGTACCTGTTTGGAAACTGCCCTAATTCAGGAAACTGCCCTAATTCCTGCCATTCACATTGGAGTTGTTCAGGAGGGAGAAGCGTAAACTGAGCCAGCAGCAATTGACCTTTATCACACCACAACTGTCGTGTCCAACCTGCCAGGAATGAAATGAATATCGCAGCGGGTGAAGCGAGCGGCTAAATTTGTGTCTTCAGACCCATAACCATCTTAAGTATTAATCTGGGGAGGCACTTCCTGACAGCTTCTCTCTGCTGCTGCCCCAGGCTGAAGACGTCCCATGGTTGGTACAGCTCTGCTGGAGTCGCTTGTGTGTGGAGGGTCAGCGAGCATGGCTGTGTTATGCTCCTGGTAGTGCCACTGGAATGGGGTCAGAATCCTCAGAGTTCCACTCAGGCTGGAAAATGAGCTTGGTGGAAAGCACAGCCGGGTGCTGGGACTGATCTGAGCTAGGAAGGAGCTGCAGTGTGTGCAGGACTAACCCTTTGCTGCTTGTGGTTGAGGTTTATATGTTTATCTCTTCTCATCTGGCTTTCGAGGTGCCTTTAGAACCTGTGCATGTTCCTGTTACCCATTCCAAGGTCCCTTCCATCCCCTGTGTTCCTGATCCTTGGCTGTGCTTGTTTTGTGCCATTTGCCTTCATGACATGAAGCCCAGGAATTCCAAGCAGACCTTTTTGGTGCTGCAGGATACCAAATAAATTGTTATAATTAAGAGCACGGAAGGACAGACCTAGTAAAGAACATATTTCTCTTCCAAAGTCCTTCAGAAGAAGCTGAAGGAGGGAGATCATGTTAAGTTTTTAATTTAAGTGGCATCATTTGCCCAGAAATTTAGTAAATTCACACTGACAGAGAGTAGATTTAGACTGGGTATTAGGAAGAAATCCTTTCCTGTGAGGGTGGAGAAGCCCTGGCACAGGTTGCCCAGAGAAACTGTGGCTACCCCTGGATCCCTGGAAGTGTCCAAGGCCAGGTTGGATGGGCCTTGGAGTACCCTGGGACAGTGGAAGGTGTCCCTGCCCATGGCAGGGGGTGGAACGGGATGGGCTTTCAGGTCCCTTTCACCCCAAAGCATTCCACGATTCCGTGACATTTTTCCACGTATGTGACAGAAGCTTGAACAAAATCCCACCCTGTTACAACTCAAGGAAGAGCCCAGAATCTCTGTGGCACTCCCATGTAAAAGGGAGGATTTTTGTTGCCCTTTTTGTTGTTTTTCCCTCTGCCCCGTTTTCTGGGAGCTGAGAGTGAAGCCGTCCTTTGCTGTTCCTCTCCGCAGTCCCACCGCAAGTTCTCTGCCCCCAGGCACGGCCACCTGGGCTTCCTGCCCCACAAGCGGAGCCGCCGGCACCGAGGGAAGGTGAAGGCCTGGCCCAAGGATGACCCCAGCAAACCAGTCCACCTGACAGCTTTCCTGGGCTACAAGGCTGGAATGACCCACACTGTGCGGGAGGTGCACCGGCCTGGCCTCAGTAAGGCTTGGCTGCAGTGGGCACGGGGCCACGTCCAGGAGGGAAAGGAGGGGATAGGCTTGTTGGGAAAGGCTGTTTCTGGAAAGGGCTGGTGGAGCCCACAGCTTCTAGGTTAAATCCTGGCTGTCCAGATCTTGGGTGGTCAAAGGCTACCTCAGCATGGGCTGAGTGGGAGTTGCTGGAAATCTCCACGCTGGGATGGTGTATGGTGGTTTGGGAGATGGGAAGGCTGGGCCTGGCTGAGACTGAATGTGGCCTTGCCTCCAGCACTCTCTGTGACAGTCGGAATCCTCCAGGGAATGACCTGATCCCAGAGGATGCCGAGCACCACTTCCCTTTGCTGCCTTGCAGAGGTCTCCAAGCGGGAGGAGGTGGAGGCAGTGACCATCATCGAGACCCCCCCGATGGTGGTGGTGGGGGTTGTGGGCTACATCGAGACACCCAAGGGCTTGAGGAATTTCAAGACTGTTTTTGCTGAGCACATCAGCGACGAGTGCCGGCGGCGCTTCTACAAGAACTGGTACGTGCTCCCAAAAAGGGTCATTAAACATTGGAACTCCCCAGGAATCACCACCCTGGAGGTGTCCAAGGCACCACTGGCTGTGGCACTCAGTGCTCTGGGCTGGGTGACAAGGTGGAGATCAGTCACAGGTTGCAGTCGATGATCTTGGAGGTATTTTTCAACCTCAATTATTCTTGGATTCCCAGAGTGGGGGGTTTCCTGGGGGGCTGCCTGTGAGGGATCTCTGGCAGCAATTCCACAGGCTCACCAGGATGCCCAGACAGCTCAGCTCCTGTGGAGTGAAACTGCTGCTTATTTAGTCATGCACAGAGACTGCAAACAGCCCGATGCTGGGGAGCAGCATATGCATATGTAAATTTATTCTAATAGTCGAACCAAGTTAGCTCTCTCCACAATATCATATGGCAGGTTCCTTTTCCCTCGTGTAGCTTGGGCTCCACAGTTAACTGGAATTCTTGAGCTGGAGTGAAACCAGATTTGCCAGGGGGAATATTGATGCAGAATGTGGCCCCTGGCCCTCATAAATATCAACACCCCTCAGCAGAGAGGGAAGTGAAAACACGAATTTCCTTGCTGTAGGAATTGTGTCTCCTGTGACAGTGCCGTGGAGACCCACCCACCACACGCCTCTGATCCCTGTTTTCTCCTGTCAGCCCTTTGCACAGCTCATCCATTTCCCTCTTCCCACCTAAAGCCCTTGACAGTCAGGTGAGGCTCAGGTATCCACACGTACCAGGGAAGGGCCTGGCTACTTTGTGATTTCCTAGCTGTAGTAATCTCCTGTAACAGTGCCATGGAGACCCACCCACCACAAGCCTCTGATCCCTGCTTTCTCCTGTCTCTGATTTTGCGCCTGTATTTTGATGGTGCTGAGTCAGTCAGTGGGAGACAACTGCATTCCTCATGCAGAAAGGTTTGAATTACCCTTGAACAAGCCCTTTTCACGGCTCATTATCCACTTTCCTCTTCCCACCTCAAGGTCCTGACAGTCAGGTGAGGCTCAGGTGTCCACAGGTTTCTTGTGCCTCCGAGGAGGTGGCTGACAAGGTGACCTGTCCCCTCTCTGCACTGTCACAAGCCCTCTATCAGCTCTGATGGATGTCAAACCACTTCTGTTGTAGGCACAAGAGCAAGAAGAAGGCGTTCACCAAGTACTGCAAAAAGTGGCAGGATGAGGCTGGGAAAAGGCAGCTGGAGAAGGATTTTGCAGCCATGAAGAAGTACTGCAAGGTCATCCGTGTCATTATGCACACACAGGTCAGAGCCTCCCCCCGGCGTGGGCAGGGGGGGCTCAGGGGCTTCCTCAGCTCTGAAGGGCCTGGAAATGGAATTGGGGGTGTTTTGGTGTGGTCACAGAGGCTGAGAGAGCAGAGGGTGTGAGATAGGGCGATGGGAGGTGCTGGCTGACCTTCCCAGCTGCCCCCTGACCTCCCAGTCCCCTCCCAGAACTCCCTGCTCCTGCACAGCCCTCAGGGGCTGTGGATTGGGAACACATCCCGATGGGAGCACACACACCCCTTAGAAGAGAGCAAGAGGAGGGCAGAGCCTGGGCAGGTCCTGAGTCCTGTGTCAGCAAGGGCCCTTGGGCCTCATGATCACCTCAAATTAGCAACTGGTGTCAAATGTTTTGGGCAAAAATAACCCCACAGGCAGGCATGGTTTTGCCAGATGCTGATTGCTGGATACACAGGGGCCCATTTTCACACTGATCCCCGGAGTTAAGGGCTGCTTTGGAGTCTGGGGGAGAGCTAAGTTGGCTCGAGGCCAGATGGGGTCTCTGGGCTCAAGGACAAGGAGTTGGCTCCACGAGATCCCAGATACAAAGGGGTGCTGACCCAGGGCTGCTATGAAAGGGGGTGACTGTGGCAGAGAGGGTGGTGAAGCTCTGCTCACGCCTGTACCCCTCACAGACTGTGAGTGACCCAGCCCTGCTGCACCCTCATGTCTGTGGGGCGAGGGGCCGTGTGTCACCCTAAAACACTGTGTGCTGCAGATGAGGCTGCTCCCACTGAGGCAGAAGAAGGCCCACATTATGGAGATCCAGCTGAATGGGGGGACAGTGGCTGAGAAGGTCGACTGGGTCCGGGAGA
The DNA here is from genome assembly GCA_013397915.1 of Daphoenositta chrysoptera. NCBI lineage: Eukaryota > Metazoa > Chordata > Aves > Passeriformes > Daphoenositta > Daphoenositta chrysoptera. The sequence goes on along the minus strand of VZRO01007034.1, from coordinate 517,148 downwards.
GGCTGGAGAAGCAGATCTCTGTGCACAACGTCTTCAGCCAGAACGAGATGATCGATGTCATCGGCGTGACCAAGGGGCATGGGATGAAAGGTGCAGGGGTTTGGGTCTGTGCTTCTCACATGGCTCTGCCCATCAGGTGGTTTTGGGGTAGGAAGGTGTTAACAACACTGAGAACCCCCAAGTTTTTGTAGAGGGAGTAGCAAAGAGCCTCGGGATCTTAAGCATGACATCCAGTTATGTGGTTTGGTTTCCTTAATCTCAGGGATTCCAGCAAGGGAAAAGTGCAGCGGGGGCATCTTTGATGTAGATACAAAGGAGCTGACCAGGTAACCTCTGGTGGAAAGATTTTCCCTGAGATTAAGGCCAGTGAAAGCTGTGTTGTCTGCTGTGCCCAGAGGCCTCCCAGGAGGCTCAGGGGCACTGTCAGTACATAAAGCAACCAGGTCTGTGGCAGGGCTTGGAACGGGATGGTCTTTATGGTCCCTTCCAATCCAAACCGTTCTGTGATTGTGTGAATGTCTCACAAACCCCACATGTGCAGGGGTGTGGGTGTCCCTGGGTGTGTGCATGAACATGTCCCAGTCTGATCAGAGCCGTGGGAAGTGAGAACAGCTCCTGATCTCCTCCCAGCACAGCCTCCCCTGAGAACTGCAGGAGAACGATGGGACTGTCCCTCAGGAGAACGATGGGACTCTCTTTCCCCAGCCCCAGCCCCAGCCCTGCCCCTCCCTGCTGACCCTGCCCACTGCTCCCATGCTCCCAGGGGTGACCAGCCGCTGGCACACCAAGAAGCTGCCCAGGAAGACGCACAAGGGCCTGCGGAAGGTGGCCTGCATCGGGGCCTGGCACCCGGCCCGCGTGGGCTACTCCATCGCCCGGGCTGGCCAGAAGGGCTACCACCACCGCACCGAGATCAACAAGAAGGTATGGCCCCCGGGGGCTCCCTCAGGCCTCCCATCCTGTCACCACCCTCCTTCCCACGCTGCTCTCAGCTGCCCTTATCCTCCCAAATATTTCCATAGCCATCTCCGTGTCTTTCCTGGTGCTTTTCTGCTGCTGGAGGGCACACCCTGGTGAAAACCATGTGATTCTTTGGGGGATTCTGTCACCCTGTGAAGCTCCTCGGCAAGGGGCAGGAGAGTCTCCATCTCTGCTGCCTGTCTGTTCCCAGATTTACCGCATTGGCCATGGGATCCACGTGGAGGATGGCAAAGTGGTGAGGAACAATGCCTCGACGCACTACGATATCACGGAGAAGACCATCACGCCTCTGGTAAGGGCTGAGGGGTGACAGGGCTGTGACCCTCCTGACTCCCCCAGCCAGCTCTCCTGCCCACCAACCCCTCTGCTCTCCCCACAGGGTGGTTTCCCTCACTATGGGGAGGTCAACAACGACTTCCTCATGCTGAAGGGCTGCGTGGTGGGCACCAGGAAACGCGTGCTCACCCTCCGGAAGGTGAGAGCACCAGGCTGGGATGGGCTGCAGCTCCCCAGGGACAGATTCCCCACATGGAGAACCCTCCAAATGCTGGGTAGAGACACTGGGAGGGTCCTTGGTGCTGTGACACACATGAGTGTGGTGCTGAGGCTTTTAGCAGGTGGAGAGTTTGTGGAGTGGGCAGGTGGATGGAGCCTCTCTGGAGAGCTTCAGAGCTCTGAGGGCTGTGGTTTGTTTCAGAAATGAAATCTTGGATTGTTACAGAAAGGATGATTGGGCATTGGAATGGACTGCCCAGGGAGGTGGTGGAGTCACTGGTGTTCAAGGTCAAACTGGATGTAGCACTCAGTGCCATGGTCTGGTTGACAAGGTGGTGTTAGGTCATAGGTTGGACTCGGTGATCTCAGAGGTCTTTTCCAGCCTAGTTGTTTCTGTGATTCTGTGAAATGCTGAGTGAAGAGCAGCTCCGCAAGCTCTCCACCACCTGAGCACCAGGGTTTTGCTCTGAGAACACAGATTTTTGAGGAGATACTTGTTTAGAGGATATTCCAACCCTGCTTCCATGAGAACAGCTGTCCTGATTTTCTGTGACGATTATCCTGATGTGTTGTGACTGTTCTTTCCCAGTCCCTCCTGGTGCACACCAGCCGCCGGGCCCATGAAGCCATCGAGCTCAAATTCATTGACACCACTTCCAAATTCGGCCACGGCCGCTTCCAGACAGCTCAGGAAAAGAGAGCTTTCATGGTGAGTTCCTCGGGCTGCCTCCAGCTCATTGTGGGGCTAAAGCAACTGACTGACTCCAACCAAGCATCTTCCAGGTGTCCATGGGCAGGGGGGTGGAACTGGATGAGTTTTATGTCCCTTCCAACCCAAACCATTCCAGGATTCTGATTCCATGATTCTATGATGTTTCTCAATACAACAGCAGCCAAATGAATGTTTGAGACTCTCTTGCCTAAAGATAGCCACGAGTTCAGCTCACACAGCAGAAATGATGCTAAGGAAGAACAGGATGGTTGTGTGAGTGATCCAAGACAACTCAACCAGCAAATAATAGACCATATGGGCAACCAGTTCCCATTTACCACAGGAAGTTTTAAACAAGCAGTTAACTTGGCAGGCACTGTCTTGGCCATATGGTCCCTTTCACTTGGAATTGTGCACTGCTTTGATTTGTTTGGAATGATTTATAGCTTTAATGTTCTTAGAGGAAAAAAGTTTGGGTCAAATTCAGATGCAAATTTGTGGTGCTTTTATCAGAAGCTTTCAAGAAGGCCAAGCAGTGTATTTTTCTTAAATCGGGGGCAAAAAAATATAATTAAATAATCCAAACACAGCAGTTTCCTGAATAGTTTTGCAGCCTTCACCAGGCTGGTGCAAGTCTGAGTCTGAAGTGGAGGAAGCACTGAGTAAACCAGGAGAGAGAGAAGGAGAAGGGAAAGAAACAACTGCCTGGATCCCACGCAGATGTAAACTGGGTCTGGATCTGGCCTGTCAGCCAGAAATGCCATGTGAAGCTGGCTAAGCCTCCTTAGTGCTGGCAGGGGGATTGGTTAGGCACTGCCTTTGCAGAGCTCTTTAGAGGTTAAGCTGATTTCCATCAGCTCAGTGTCAGGAGCCTGTTGTGTCACTGCCAGCCCTGAGCTGCTGTGACGAGGAGCTCGGTGACAGGAGGAGGTTTGACCTGGGTGCAGCTCTTTTCCTTGCCATTTCCCCCCATGGGTTCTGTGGTAAAACCTCACATTTGTCTGGAAGTTGAGGGACATAAGTAATTCCTGCCATCTGCTCCCATAGGGTTGATTTGCTGTGGGATAACCCCATTTTTCAGCTGCTGGCCAGAGCTGCCTTTCTGGTCCCCACAGCCTAGACACAGCCATGCAGGCCAGGTCTGTGTTCCCAACACCAAACTCTCCTCTCCGCTCTCTTCCAGGGCCCTCAGAAGAAACACTTGGTGAAAGAGAAGCCAGGTGTGCAGGAAGAGCTCTAAAGATGGAGATCCAAGGCTGCCTGATGGGGCATTTCCAATAAAGGGGCTCCAAGCCATGCCTGCTCCCTCTCTTCCTTCTGGGGAAGTGTCTTGCCTGTTTTCAGGCTCCTCAGCAGGTGGGGATAGGAAAAGTGGCATTTGGGACTGGCCCACACAGACAGGGACTAACTGGGACAGCCAAGTGCCTGCTCTGTCCTCTGGATCCTCCCTTTCCTTTGCCCAGTGAACTTTTCCCACTCACCAAACCTCCATGAAGACGCCCCTTCCTCTCATCCAGCAGAGAGCAGAGCACGTACCAGCACTTCTGCACCAGTTTCCACTGGGAACACTGGGAATACAGGGCCTGCCCATGACCTGCTCCCCGACTGTGTCTCCCCTCACTGCCTCTCCCACACACCCCCAGGGACTGCTTTTGCCAAGCTGAAGGTACCACCCGGGGGCTTCTCCCTGCTCAAAGCCCCTGATCCCAGCTGGAATCCTCAGCAGAGGTGGGAATTTGGGTACAACAAGAGGGCTGCTAGGCAGGGCTGGGCAGCGATGGATTTATTCAGTTGGGACTCCTTTCCCAGCCGTGCTTTCCTTGCAGCCCAGCTGCTTGTGGGGAGGGGGGATGCCCCAGAGCTGGGAATTTTGGATCAGCGATGATCCCAAATCCTTTGGTGCAGAACCATTCCAGGTGTCCTGCACCCTCTTTGGGAACCAGACAGTGGGAAGCCCAGCCCTCCACTGTCCAGCGCTGCCTGCTTGACCAGGAGTCCTGGGAATGTGGCCATGAAATTCCTGGGTCTCCAGCAGCTTGGTTGTGCCCTGAACGTGTGCTTGCAGGATTTGAGGAGGCTCATCTGCAGAAGCAGAGGATGAGGATGAATCCAGGCACAGCCCTGGGTGCAGTCAGTGGCCAGGCCCTGGCTGTCCCCATGTCCCAGCGAGGTCCCTGAGCTCCAGGCAGTGTCCCTGCCCCTGGGGTTGTGCTTCAGAGCCTCCTGTCTCCCTTGGGTGGTGGGTCCTGGGGCAGTCCCGTGGTGGGTGGCCAAGGATCCAGGCCAGAGCGCATGATGGGAATGATGAGATCGTCCATGTTTGGCATCACCAAAATTTTCTGAAAAGAGGAATCCAGAATAACAAATCAGTGGCCTTGCCTGGAGGTGGCTTGGCAGGACCCACGCTCGGGTCAGAGACTGGGGCTATGAACTGGAGGACCTGGGCTCCCACCCCCGCAGCAGCAGCCTCAAGGGGGTCCTAGCCCTGGATATCAAGGTTGGGACAAGCAGGAACAGTTTCTCTTTGCCCTGCTCACCTCTATGGCTTCAGGGGTGGCCACTGCAGGGCAGGGACCAGCACTTTGAAGCCATCCAAATGGGTGGCTTTCAGGGGGCCCTATATATCTGTGGGGACATTTCTGCTCTTTGAGCAGAGGTGAGGGGCTGAAAACAAACCCTCGGGAAGAGAAATCTCCTAAACATTCCCAAACCAGAGCAGATGGGTGGATTCAGCCCTTCTGTGGGGTGTCTGCCTAGGGCTCCTGGATACCCCAAACCCTCCCTGCTTAGGGCCAGCCTTCAAATGGTGGGAGGAAATAACTTTTCCTCAGCCCTCGAGCTTGTTACTTGGGTTCTGTGTCTTCACTGTTCCAAGCTGCCCAGACCAGACCAGATGGCTTTTTGCAGAAACCACTGGCCCAAACTGAGGCTGACTCTCCCTGATGGCAGCAATGCCCAAGCCTCAGCAGGGTTTGCTGAGCCCCTGAACAGCCCAGGCACCTGAAATTCGTGCTTCAGCTTCTTCTCAATCCACTCGGTGACATGCAGGAATGTCACCTCCCGCTCGCCCAGCTTCGGGCGCACCTTCAGCTCCAGCTGCGGCGGCACTCGGAAGCTGTACCTGTGAGGGGAACGGAGAGAGGCAGAAAGCATCACCTCCCGAAGATGTGGCTCAGCCCAGGTGGCCCCACTGCTGGGTTTAGGGAGAAGGTGACACCTCAGGGTCCCCAGATCCTGTGTTGGCCGGGGTGGAGACTCAGAGAAATGACCCTGAGGTCTGTGAGCCCCTTTGGTGAACAGCCCTGGGTTGTTGGTGCCCCAGATGAGCCCAAAGCCCTGGAGTTGGCTCCTCGCAAGGAGCGAGGGGAGCTGGAAGGAGGATGTGCCTGTGGAGGGAAGGGGAGCTGGAAGGAGGATGTGCCTGTGGAGGGAAGGAGAGCTGAAGGAGGATGTGCCTGTGGAGGGAAGGAGAGCTGGAAGGAGGATGTGCCTGTGGAGGGAAGGAGAGCTGGAAGGAGGATGTGCCCGTGGGGGAAGGAGAGCTGGAAGGGGAATGTGCCCGTGGGGGAAGGAGAGCTGGTACCAGACACGGTCGGTGGGTGGCGGGGGGATGTTCACGGCCAGGGTTCCTGCCAGCTCCTGCACCTCCACTGTCAGCAGCAGCGGCGTGTTGGAAACCTCCTCCATCTTCTTCTTGATGAACTCGTTCTCCGTGGCCTTCTGGAAGTACTTGGACTTGGCGATCTTATCCACGAAGCGCAGGATCTTCCGGCTCGTGCTGTTGCCGCTGACGTGGCTAAAGCAAGAGGAGCGCCAGCTCAGGCCTGCTGGGTTTTGGGGTCCCCCAGCCCTCTGCCACGGCACCCCACAGGGACAGAGTCCCCTCTGAAAGCTGCCAAGATGTGCTGTGTGTGCCCTGCTGGGGACACCATCCCCAAGCTCCCGTGCTGATGTGACACCGTGCGTCCCCCAGCACCTCCCCGTGCCCCCCATGGCACAGACCCCCAGCACCCCCTTACCCCTCGGTGCCAGGCGGGGGGAGCCGCTCCCCCGGGGCTCCCAGGGGCTCTGCAGTGGTGACATCTTCCTCGTCGGAGGAGCCGGCGCTGGACGACTCCGCGTCGCTGTCTGCCAGCAGGATCAGCCGCGGCCTGGCCCTGCGAGCCCCAGGAGGTCACAGGGTGCTCTGGGGACAGCAGCCCCGCCTCACTCGGGCAGGAGGAGCAGGATGAGCCCAGCCACGGACAGATTCCTTACCCCTCTCCGCCTGCCTCTGCGGGACCGCTCTCCTCTGCAGAGCTCTCCTTCCCCAGCTTGCTGAGGTTCATCTTCGTCTCCAGTGTCATCTGCAACGAGCCGCTGTAGGTGACCTCCATGTCCACCCAGAGTCCTGCCAGGGAGAGGGACAGGGTGAGATCAGGTCAGCACCACAGGAGTCAGAGCTGTTTGTGCACTGCCAAAACCTCCCAGCTTCGGGGACCGGGCTGGCAGCTCAGTAAAGCTGTCCTGCAGCCAGCGCTGGGGTCCCTGTCCCTCTGTGGGGCTCTTACCTCGCTCATTGATGGTGGGGTTGGAGGCGCTGAGCACTGAGGGGATGGATGTACCCATGTCCAGCTCTGTCAGTGTCAGCTCATTCATGAAATACGGGAGCTGATGGAGGGAAACCCCATGGGGGACGGTCACCACAGCCCGGCACTCACCCTGGGGCCTTGGAAACAGATCCCCCGCGTGATCTGATGCTCCTGCCTCTCACCTTGATCTTGCTCAGCTTCTTCTGGATCTTGTTGGACACCTGCTCTGCCCAGTACTGCTCCCGCAGGAAGTCCCAGAAGATGCGCCCCACCAGCGCGTTCATCCAGGCCATGCTCGCCGTGTCCTCGCCGAGCTGCGGGGGGACAGCAGCCACCAGCCCCTGCAGCGAGGTGGCCCCATGAGCAGAGGGACCTCGGCGCTCCCCTGCCCCAGGGCTTGGCTGCTCACACAAACCACAGACTACCAGTGGCTCTGTGCAGGGTCCAGCAGCCTCTGCTTAGCGCTCGAGTCCCACTCCCACTGCTGGGCTTGTCCCACTCACCTTTGTGGGTGTGGGGCTGCCCAGAGCTCCATGAGAGGGGCTCGGGTCCGGGCTGGGTGCCCCCTGTGCTGGCACGAATCGGGCCATGTAGGTGCTGTAATCCAGGTAAATCTCCTCAACGCTTCCCGACAGATCCTTGGCTGAATCCGTGGATGGGATGTCCTCGGCACTGCCCCCGCTGCTGCTGCCGCTGCTCTGCGGAGCCGATCCCATGCCTGGGGATATGGAATCACAGAATCATTTAGCTTGGAAAACCCCTCTAATGTCATCAATCCAACCATTCCCCAGCACCGCCCAGGCCACCACTGACCCATGTCCCCAAGTGCCACATCCACATGGCTTTAATTCCCTCCAGGGATGGGGACTCCACCCCTGCCCTGGGCAGCTGTGCCAGGCCTGGACAGCCCTTTCAGTGAAAGAATTTTCCCCAATATCCAATCTGCTGGGTCAGGATGGCATCAGGGGTAACGTGATGCCTGTCCATGATGCCAGTGACATGCCACCCACCCTGTGCTGATGAGGTGAACCCTCTCGGCTACACTTTGGGCTCCTCCATGTCCCTCCGTGCTCATTGCTGCCCACCAAGAGATTGTGTTCCAGGATCAGTCCTGGCACAGAGCAGAGGCCGTGGTGGCTGTCCCTCACCTGCCCTGGTGTCACCGTGGCTGCTGGGTGTCCCGCGGGAGGCTTGCACGAGGTGCTGGTACCACTCCTCCTTCTCCCGCCCCGTCCGCCCAAACAGGTACAGGCACCTCTCCCTGCAGTCCCCCGGGATGTCCTGCCCGGACACAGCCACCTTCCTTGTCCCCTCATCCCCCTGCAGCTCCGTGTCGTGCTCCTCGCTGCTCCTGCCCTCTCCCCCCGCCGCCTCGGGGAGGAGCACACAGATGGGGTATTTCTTGTTCCACGTCCGCTTTCGGGCCAGGCTGGGGGGGCACAGGAAGACCTGCAGCACCGAGAGTGGGGTGAGGCCGGGCCGGGCGTGGCGGGTCCCCGAAGGAGGGTCCTGGGGACCTCCAGGCTCACCTTGGCGTCGGTCAGGTCGTAGCAGCGGTGGCTGACGAAGACAGCGTCCAGGATCTCCTCCTCCTCGAAGGTGGCTCGGCGCGGGATGTTGCTCTTGGGGTAGGACAGCTTGAGCGTGGACCCGTCCAGCACGGCGAGCACCGAGTGCGTGAGCGACGGGTGGAAAAGCTCGGGGTCGTACGCGTGCAGCTGGTTCATCCAGCCCTGCAAAAGGGGGAAGAGGGAGCCGCCTGCTTCCTGCTCACCACGGGCGCCTCCAACCCTGCGATCCCCTCCAGCCCCTCATCCCGGACCGCCCCTCTCCTACCTGGAGGTGGGGGCTTTCCCGCGGCTCCCCCGGCAGCAGCTTGGGGCGCAGGCGGCCCCACGGTCCCCGAGCGGCCGGCGGGGCCTTGGGCACGAGCAGGAGGACGGCGAGGAAGCCCAGCAGCAGCCCGCAGAGCAGCCCCAGGCAGAGCCCGGCGGCGTAGGGCGGCAGCGGCAGCACCAGGTACCCGTAGGCGAGGAGGGCGATGGAGGCGAGCGCTCTGCCCGGCACGGTGCCCCCGGACCCCGCCGGCGGCGGCTCCTCGGGCGGTGGGAGCGGGGGTTCGGCCTCTCTCTGTGCCACCTCCACCACCTGGATCACGTCCCCGTAGGAGCAGATCTCGTAGCGGCAGTTCAGGGTGGGCTCCCAAGGCGTCCAGTCCCTCACCCGGCGGCCCCCGGCGCCGCGGCTGCTCCCGGGGCTGCCCCCCGGCTCCTTGGCGCGGGCCGTGGGGCTGCTGTCCTCGGCCATGAGGCGGCTGAGGCGGCTGAGGGGCTCCTGCACGGCCTCCGAGAGCCGCCGCCTCGTGTCCTCCAGCCTGGCGTCGCGCAGCCGGAGCAGCGCGGCTCGGCTCTCCGATGGGGACACGCTGGGCGACGACGGAGCCGTGCGGGACTTGGCCGGGCTCAGCCGGGGCTGCGGGGCCCGCGGGAGGTCGGCCAGGAGCATCCCCCCGGCCTGGGGCGAGGGGGGACGCTTCGTTTCACCGTCCGCGGTGGGAAGGAGCCCGCAGCCGTCCCGGCCGCCACCGTCCTCCCTGGTGCCGCCGGGATGGGGCGTTGGTCCCTCGGTGTCCCCACGCCGAGGTGAGCCCGGGGACGGTGCCAGGGCTGGGGAGGCGTCTGCTGCCACCGCAGCCTGGTCTGCCATCGCTCGCATCGCCGACGGCACTGCCGAGGGACAGGGAAGCAGCTGTCAGAGCTGGAAGAGCTCCGGGTCACCTCAGGGCACAGAACATCCCTGCCCTGGTCCTGCCAACCCCAATCGGCATCACCCGGGGGCATCTCCCGGGACCCACCGCTCCGGGCTGGGCGCCTTCCAGCCTGTTTCGGGATGCGCTTGGGGCACAGAGCTTGTGGCTCTCCCTGTGCTTCCCGGCAGGGATGGGATGCAGAAGGCGCCGTGGTGAATGAGCTCAATGGCTGCGTGTGGGAAACCGCTTGTCTAACGAGGATAAACCTCAGCCAGGCAATTAGCAACGGGGCTGCCGAGAGCCCGGAGCTGCCAGCCGGGGCTGCAGCCAAACCAGGGGGATTTTCTGCACCAGGACACTCCACCGGTCCCAGTGCGAGCGCTGGGGCTGCAAGGAGGGATGCCAGGCCAGCGGGCAGGACTCTCTGACTCCTCTAAATGTTCATGGTTTGGCCCCTGCTTCAAGCACTGCATGAATCCAAAATGGAGCCAGCCCAAGCTGCAGCCCCAGTGCAGCGTGGGGATGGTCCGTAAGCACAGTCAGCAATCTCTGCCTTTACTGGGGGGGCACAAAAGTTCTTCTAACACAAAGTTTCCATTGTCCTGAGGCCTCAACAAAGTGTCCCCACCAGCCACCACCATCCCTCACGGCAGCAGTCCTGCCAAAGCCATGGGCTGACCCGCTCTGAGTTGTGCCACCTCCGTGATTTTGAGAGGGAGAAGGGATCTGCAGGAAGGGCTCTGCAGGGCCACCGCGGTGCTGAGTCAGCTCCCAGAGGGTCCATGGAGTGCTCAGCCCCCCTGCCCTCTTCCCCTCACAGCATCCCTGCAGCAGGAGCAGGAATGCATCCCAGGGACCCTGGGGCTGCCTCACGCTCGCACCGCGCCGCCCTGGATCTTCAAAGTTCCTCAGTGCCAGGAATTAATTACAGGCTGTGCTGCAGCTGCCTCCAGCCCCCTTTATATAATCTCAGCTCTTGCTTTGCTTCTCCTTTACAGGAGCCACTTGTTAACCCCAAATCATCCACGGGTGATTTTCCCGGTGGTCCCAGCTCCCTGCAGAGAGTCTGGCTGGTGCTGTCCAGCCCGTGGGCAGGGCTGTGGCACTGCTGGCACCACCAGCACCTGGCAAAGCACCAAACCAGCCAAACGAGGAGTGAACGAAGGGAAATGAGCAGTGGAGCTGGGCCTGAGAGGGGACCTGCTCTAGTGGGAGGTGTCCCTGTCCACTGCAGGGGTGGTCTTTAAGGTTCCTTCCAACCCAAAGCATTCCATGATTCTGTGATTCCAAGGGATCCCTCCCCTGATGCTGCAGGGCCCTGTCCACCTCCCACCCCAGCACTGCAGCCCGAACACCCCCTGCCCCTCATCATGCAGGGTTCTCAGTGGCCCCACACCACAGCCACTCCCAGTATCCCCAGTACTGCCCATCACCCCTGCCTGTTCCTACCAGAACGTCCCTGGGCTGGTCCTTGGAGGGTCCTGCTGGCCACTGCTCCGTGTCCCTGCCAGGTCAGGGGGACAGTGTCTCCCCAGTGCTGGGCTCGGTGCTGCCCCTGTTGCACTTCGCCGTGCCCAGCTCTCCGTTCCCACCGCTCCCGTACTCGTGGGTTTTAAAAGCTAAAAAAAAAAAGGCAAAAAAAGAAGTCTGTTTCCTGAGAGACCATTAGCACGGTGGAAGACGGGGATAATAATAGCCTGGGCTTGTATGGGAGTTCTCCTCTGGCAGGGACGGCGAGTACAGCGGGGGCTCTGCTGCTGCTGCTGCTGCAGCCGCCACCTCTGGGGAGGGTGGGGGGCGGCAGGACAGACCCTGCTGGGTGCCCTGGCTGGACCACCTGGACCTGGGGGCTGGACCACCAGCACCCCGAGAGGGAGGTGCAGCCCCAAGGGAGGCTTTGCTGCTGCCTCAGGCGTCACAGAGCAAACACTGAGTGTGGAGGTGCCCCAGCACTAACCCACCTCCCAGCCTAGACCTTGTCCCCAGCCTGTGGCCCTGCAGGATCGGGGGGATCTTTTTGCTTTTTACAGGATAAATTGGATATGAAGGACCTTGCAACTGTTTTCAGGGGGCCAGCTAGGTGGGCTCAGCTGGGTCACGGGGCAATGGGGATGATGGTGGCTTTGGAGGTGCCAGCAAACAGCTCTCAGGGGGTGTTTCCTCCTGTTTGGGACATCCCTGAGAGGGATTGGGGCTGAGTGGGATCTCTGCTGAGGAGCAGTGCTTGGGACACGCAGCCCAGGATGGTGACATCTCTGCAGGGCTGGGGCACAAGACCCCTAATGATAGTGTCCCCCCTCGCTGTGTGTGGACACACCAAAGCTGTAACCATCAGTGAGTCTCTCCACTGGATTCCAGCTCCAAAATTCCGCTCCTTGCTCTCAGCTTTGGTTCAAATTCAGGTTTTGGACATGACCTGACAGAGACAAGCTGCGACCCAGCTTGGGCTGGTGTCTTGGGGCATCTCCCCCTAAAACATTCCCTTCACACGGCCAAGGCAGCAGGAGGTGGCATGGCACGGTGGGAGCTCCCAGGGGACACTGCCCGCCTGGTGTTTGCTTTGGTTGTAGAATCAGGGAGTTAATTGAAATATCAACTTCATTAACTTCCCTCTGTCCTCTGTGGTTAATTAGGGTGGCAGTGGTGCTGCTGGCGGGGACGTGGCACCACGGCAGCACTTTCCTCACGCAGCCAAAGGAGCTGGAAATCCCTCTCTAATTATCTGCACAAAACACCGTGACAGAACCCGGCTGTGACGCCGTCCCTGGAGCGCTCTGCATTATCCCGACATCAGGGAGCACCGAGGCAGCTTTGAGGGAATTCTGCAAGCTCAGAATGTAACTTTGGCCAATGGGCTGGGCAGTGTGGGATCCCAGCTCCATCCTCTGCTCCCAGTTCCACATCTCTCCTTCTCAGGGGTTTTGCTGGTGGATACTGAAGTGGGTTTTGTGCTGCTGGGGGAGCAAGGAGCCATGAGGGCTTTGGAATGCCTCCAGCAGGGTGCTGAGAGCCAGCCAGACCCAGGACCCACTCCCAAAGTCTCCACACCACCCTGTGCATCCCAGGCCTTCAGCCTCGTCCTGCCTCTCTACAGACTGCTTCGCTCCCATGTCTCAGCCATTCCCAATCTCTGCTCGTCTTCCTGACACCTTCTCATCCCTCATGGCATGGCCCCTGCAGCTCACAGGAGCTCTCAGCCATGGGGAAGGATCCAGCCAGTTCCAGCATCCATCCCATTCACACCGGCACAGCCTCACTGTCGGAATTCCAGGGAGCAGCAGTTATCCCACGGATGATGCTGCCAAGACCTGCTGGCTGCTGCGGCTCCTTCCACCGCCTGGAAATCCACACCTCCAAGGTGTGCGGGGCCCTGGAGTCTATTTGGAGCTTTCCCTGACATGCCGCTCCTCTGATCTCGGTGGATCTTACGGGAGGCGCTTTCAAAGCAGCGCATCCCCCTCCCTCCCGTGCGGTGGCGCGGCGCGTTCCCGGCTCCCCGCGCCCCGCGGTGCGGAGCCCCTTCCTCCCCCTGCCCGGGCTCCTGCCACGAGCCATCAATCCCCGGGGCTGCAGCGGGAGCTCAGCCCGCCCGGGATGAAGCCTGACCTAATTCAAAGCGGCAGCGTGCAGAGGGCAGCGGCACCGCCGGCGCCGGCCCCACGCCGGGGTCCCGCAGCCCCGGGGGGAGCTCCCGGCTGCCGGACACGTCCCTTGGCATTAGGGAACGGGCATCCACCCGAGCGCGTCGCTGCGGCCGCAGGGCCAGGGCGGCAGAGCCAGACCCCAGTTTTTGTCCAAAGGGCACCAAAATCTTTTCCTCTTGCACCAAGGAAGGTGCCTTTTCCACGAGAGCCTAAGCCCGGGGACTCATCCGAGAGGTTTTGGATAAACTGCCAAAGAAGGGATTTGTGGTGCTGATTTTTGGAAGGAGAAGGAAGCTGCAGCAGCTCAGCCCCTTTGGAACCTGCCCAGGTTCACCTTCAAAGCCCTCACCTTGCCTCATGCCGGGCTGTCACTTCCTCCTCTCCGGGACCCCCCGTGCCCACGACGGGCCCCGGCCGGACCCCGCATCCCTCCGCGGGAGGGTCCCACGGGTGTCCCCGGCTCTGCGCTCCAGGGTGGTCCCTGCTGTGCCCGCGCCTGCACCCATCCTCAGAGTCCTGGGGGTGCTTGAGGGACCCCCAGTCCCAACCACCACCAACCCTGCTGGGGAAACCGGGGCTGCCCGGGCCCGCCGCCCGCCCCGGGGCCCCGCAGCGCCGGTACCTGCGGCAGGCGGGGGGGCCCGGGGACCCGGGAAGGGTCGGTCGGTCCCGGTGATGGAGAAGGACGAGCAACGCCGGGGAGTCGGAGTGGCCCCAGAGGCGGGGGAGGATAACGTGGGGGTCAGTCCCGGTGCCGGGGGGGACCGGACCTTGTGCCAGGGAAGAAGAGACGGTGCTGGTGCCAGTGCCAGCACCAGTGACGGTGCCGGTGTCAGTGCCAGTGACGGTGCCGGCGCTGGCAGAGGCCGGTCGGTCCTGGTGCCGGGATCCAAGGACTGATGTCGGTGCCGGGATAGCAGGGCCGGAGCCGGTGCCGGTTCCGGTGGCGGTACCGGCGGTGAAGAGCCGGTGCCTGAGGCTCCGTCGCGGTCCCGCTGCCGGCTGCAGATGCCCAGAGCCGGGCTGGCGCCCGCCGCGCTCCCGCCGCCGGTGCCGGAGCATCCGCAGCCCCGAGCCGGCTCCGCGCTCCGCCCCGCGCC
>VZRO01007034.1:482978-502657 GCA_013397915.1 Daphoenositta chrysoptera | reverse complement strand
ATCCCCAGCCGGGGGGGGGCAGGGGGTGTCACCGGGCAAGGCGGAACCCCCCGGGTGAGCGTTTGAGAGGGGGTTAGGAGGGTGTTCTCCTGCGGAGCATCCTCCACCCGCGGGTCCGGCTGGGGGTCCCCCCTCTGCGGTCCTTGTTGGGGTCCCCCCGATGGGGTGGGGGGATCCTTCCGGATGGTGAGGGGGGTCCTGATAGAGCCGCGGGGTTCGGTCCCTATCGGAGACCCTTGCGGGTTCCCTGCGGGAACCTCTACGGGGAATGGGGGTCCTGCCCCGGCACCCCCTGCCCGGCCCTGGGGGTGCCGTGGGGTCCGGCAGCCGCAGCTGGCAGCGCCGCACGTGGGCAAAGTCCCACGTGGGTGTCCCGTGTCACCGCGCTGACGTGTCCCCGCGCTGTCCCCGGCACTGACCGCTCTCCTGCCGCCCTCCCCAGGCATCTACGTGTGTGCCAAGTGCGGCCATGAGCTCTTCTCCAGCCGGGCCAAGTACGAGCACTCGTCCCCCTGGCCCGCCTTCACCGAGACCCTGCGCGGGGACAGCGTGGCCAAGCGCCAGGAGCGCCCGGGGGCTTTAAAGGTGCCGATCCCCGAACCTGTGGGATGGAACAAAAAAACCACCCCCGGGCTCGTTTTCCGTGAGCCCGTGATTAATCCGATTGCTGCCAACCCTCCCCTTGCTCTTCCAGGTGACGTGTGGCAAGTGTGGCAACGGGCTGGGCCACGAATTCCTCAACGATGGGCCCAAGCAGGGCCAGTCCCGCTTCTGAATATTCAGCAGCTCGCTCAAGTTCGTCCCGAAAGGTACCGGCTGTGGCTTGGCGGCTGTCCCAGCCCAGGGAGTTATTTTTGGGGCACACTGTGTGCGCTGCAGTGCTTTCGGCAGGGCGGCCCTGGCCGTGCTGATAACGCCGGGGAGCTGCTCATGGACTAAATCAGGCTCAGCTCGAGGCTCCCCGACCTCCCAGTGGAGCTCCTGGGTGTGACCCCGGGTCTCCGTGGGTTTGAGGGGTGGCTGAGTTTCGGGGAGTTTCTCTGGAGGTGCAAAGCGAGGGCAGGGAGCCCCTGTGGTGGCACTGAGGGGCTGGAGAGGGTTTGCTGGTCACTCCTCGGGGGAGTTGTCAAAGAAAAGGCTGTTGAGGAGAGGCCTCAGGAGGCCGAATTCCAGGCAGCACCACGACCGTGAGCTGCTGTCCTGCTTGTCAGGCTGTGATGGTGGTGATGTTGTGTAGCAAAACCCCCAAAAAAGAAGGGCTGGTGGTTTTGGAGGAAGGAACACGAGCCCTGATTGTTCCTCCCCCTTTTTTAGGTAAAGCTGACAACGACCTGAAGGAGAAGTAAGCGAGCTGCTGCACCTGGCACTGCCCTGGGCTGATCCTGCCTGCACTCCTTGGGGTGCACTGTCCTGCCAAGGGGACCCACAGCAGGAGGAACCCCAAGGAAGATCCTGGTTTCCCTGTCCCAGTTCCCTCCTGATTTTCCGGTCACGGTTTCCCCTTGATTTCCCTGTCAAGGTTTTATCCTCTGAATTCCCTGTCATGGTTCCCCTTGTTTTCCCTGTTCCAGTTCCCCCCTGATTTCTCTGCCACGGCTCTCTCTGATTTCCTTGTCAAGGTTTTATCCCCTGGTTTCCCTGTTCCAGTTCCCCCCTGGTTTCCCTGTCACGGTTCTCTCCTGGTTTTCCTAATCTGGTTCCCTCCTGGTTTCCCTGTCATGGTTCCCTCCTGGTTTTCCTAATCTAGTTCCCTCCTGGTTTCCCTGTCACGGTTCTCTCCTGCTTTCCCTGGTCCAGTTCCTCCTTGGGGCTGTTCCAGCTCCATCCAAGCAGCTCCTGTGCCTGTGCTGCTGCCTGTGCTGAGCTCTGGGGAGGGTTTGCTGCTGACTTCAGCCGAGCCAGGACAGTCTCCAGGTCCCAGCCAAGCACTGATGCAGTCCAGGGCTGCTCCGCTGGCACTTCCAGGGAGTAACGCAGGATTAGCCAAGGTCAGAGTGTGGGTTAATCCCTGGAGCTATTCTGGGCTGGGATCATGGTATGAATTGCCCTATATAAACCCTTCCAGGGTGCTGGGGCAAGGATGTTTTATGGTCCCACTGGGCAGCATCCAGGTGTTTTCCCCCTCTGCCCACCTTGCACACAGCACAGACGGTTCTACATCCACATCCTCGACTCTGCCCTGGCCTTACACCTGATTTAGCACTGTGCAATAAATTCCAGTGGCACTCGGGCTCCTCCTGGCTGTGCCCTGGTGGGAGGGAGGCCGGAACTGGGCCCACGGGCTGCGCTTGGCACCGCTCAGGCTCCGGGAATCGCGGCTGCGCTGCCTCAATGCTCCCAAGGGCTGTCACACTGATTCTTCTTAATTCAGCACCTGATTCGTGGCCTTCCCTCCCTGTCCCAGAAGCCAAATCATCCTTTGGAATCGATACACAAGGATCTTTAAAGATGGGGAAGGCTGTAGCTGACCCGTGGGGTTTAGAGGGGCCGTGCTGCTGGTGCTGTTCTGGTCCAGCTGCACTCCGGGACATGCTGGGAGCTTTTCTCTCCGTGTGTTTTGCCTCAATCCCACGGATCCGAGGGCACCAGGGGAAGTTTGCCACACCAGCTCATTCCCTGGAGCTCACTGCTGGTCTCGTACCTCTTTCCATACTGAAAATAAAGCACTGGTTCACTGTGTTGGAGTGTTAAACACACTGGGAATGGCATCCTGGTGCCATGGGTTCCTTCTCTGCTCTGTGGCTGCAGGGATGGGGAGGCTGGGAGGGGTGGGATGCGTGTGGTTTTAGCTGGAATCTTTCCCATTACCCCAGGTTTTGCCTGGGGAAAGGGGGTTGCTGATGCACTGGAGGTCTTTGGGCATTTCCAGGGCCAAAGCTCCATTGTGAAGGTTTCCTTTTCACTCCACTTCACACTTTTCCCCAAGTGAAGCTGGTTTTAGCTTGTTCCAAGTGTGTTCTTGGCCCTTCCTGGGCTGTCAGGATTTTCTGGGCACAGGGAGCTGAGTTTCTCACCAGAACTTCCCCACACACAGCTGTCTGCAGGACTGGAAGCCACAACCCTCGGCCTCACAAGGGGCTCTTCATCCAATTGGAGCTGGATACCAGACCCCGGGGGCCTGGAGGCTTGGGCTGGGCTTTGCCAGACTCCAGTTCCCTTCTCCAAAGGGGTGAAGTCCTCTCTGGAACACAGGAGCCAGTGCCAGCTCTCCCCCCATTGCCCTCACCTCGGGTCAACCTCCAGCTCTAATTATTCACCAGGTTCCAGTCTGAAGGTCCAAGCTGGCTTTTGACTGATTAATCCTTGGATTTTAGGATATTAAGGGGGAATTCTTCCCTGTGAGGGTGGGGAGGCCCTGGCACAGGGTGCCCAGAGAAGCTGTGGCTGCCCCTGGATCCCTGGAAGTGTCCAAGGCCAGGCTGGACGGGGCTTGGAGCCACCTGGGACAGTGGAAGGTGTCCCTGCCCATGGCAGGGGTGGCACTGGATGGGCTTTAAGGTCCCTCCCAACCCAAACCATTGCAGGATTCTCCCGTGGTGGCATCCACGTGAGCCCCAGAGCACTGGAAGTGTGGAAGGAAGGGATTTTTGGAGTGGTTTCCCCTGAGATGCTACAGTGGCAGGAAACCTTGGGAGTGCCAGCGGCGAGGGGACGGCAGAGCTTCCTCCCCATGGTGGGCAGCGTGTGCCAGGGGAGATCCAGCCGGGATCCCTCCTCTCCTGCCCTGCCCACAGCCTGTGCCAGGGCAGATCCAGCCGGAACCCCTCCACTCCTGCCCTGCCCACAGCCTGTGCCGCAGGGGATCCAGCCGGAATTCCACGCTGCCTTGCAGTTCGTGGATGCGGGCACGGGAGGGTGCAAGTGCCTTTCCGAACCCTTCCAGGGAGGGAAGGGAAGGAGGAGGATGCTCCTCTGGCATCCCGTGCATCCACCCCTGCAGCAACAAGGAAATATCTCCGGAGCCAAAATCCCTGGGATGGTTTAAATAGGGGTGGGACATTTACATGGAAATCTGGCTGGGGATGGGATTTTAGTAGGAATATTAAAGACCTGAAGGTGGAGAGCTCCAGGCAGCGCCTGGTGCTGGGGGTTCAGGATGCAATCCTGCAGGACAGGTCCCATCCCATCCCATCCCATCCCATCCCATCCCATCCCATCCCATCCCATCTCCCCGAGCACCCTCAGCCCTGGGCACCACAGGGTCCCTCCCCGGATCCCTCTGGCTGCTCGGGGCACTCGGAAATCTGCTCATCCCTCCCACACTCCGTGGCCCGGGCGTTCCCTCTGCCATTCCTCCTCATTTAATTATGCCACTAATGACAATTCTGCTTTAACGAGAGGATTTTCTTTAGTCGGGAGCAGCCGCCCCAGCCCGGCTTTAACGACACAAATTAAATTACGTTTCCAGGCCGACACAAACTTCCCTGATTGTTTAAGAAATCATTCATTTCCTCCCGCGTAGCCTCCAGCTGACCTCCCTTTTGAGTTTTGCCATTTTTTTCCCCACATGCCACGCACAGGACCTGCCCCTGACCCTCCTCGGGATGGCTCCAGCCGCCGGCAAAGCATCCAGAGCCCGCCGAGATTTAGATTAATTCTCTAATAAGACAACAAGCCCTATAGAAATTATGTTATCCAAGGAAAAGGAAAATGACCTGGAGGCACTCGGAAGCTCTAATTACCGCTATTCCTTGGGGCCGGTGCCTGGCTGCTCCTCCTGCAACCTGGAATTCTCAGACATGTTTCCAGTGGCTGCCCAGCATCACAGGGATGGCTCCTTTAATATTTGTGTAATTTTATTTAATATTTCCTTTTGATCCACAGTTTTTCCCACCCCAAAAGCCCAAGACCCCAAAGCAGCACTTTTGGAGGGTTACACATCCCTCTGGACAGGGAGCACAGCCTGATTTGGGATGCTCTGGCACCATCGCTCCTGAGAAATGTTGCCTTCATCCAGAGCTGTGCCAGGTCCCATCTCTTTGGTGGCCTCTGGAGCATCAGTTTGCTTCAAAGGGATTATTTGGATTCCTTCTGGGGCTGTGAAAATGCAGGGTTTGTGTTAATTATAGGAAATAAAGAGATGGAAATTTAAAAAATCTGACCCCACCATGATTTCCTGGTGACACTGGGTTGGTAGGAGGAGAGGAGCCTCCCATCACCTCACCTGCTCCACCCCAGATCTCACCTGTCCCCAGCACCTCCAGCTGCAGCTGGAGAAAATCCAAGGCTTATTCCACTTCATTCACCAACAATAACTTCACCTTCCTATCCCAAATCCCACCTCTGGCTGGGCACTGGATGATCCCATTCCCAAAGTTTGGTCAATCCGACTGAACCTCCCAGGGCCACAAGGTGGGGAAATTTGTTTTCGGTTTGCGGCGTGTGTTAATGAGGGAGATAATGACTGGAGACATCCAGAGCGCGTCTGAGCATGCCGGAAAAATGTTTAGCCCAAGGAAAATTTTAATCCTTTTTTTTTTTTCTTTCCCTGGTTGTTGAGATCCGACTTTTTAAGGCAATTAGTGAGGGTTTAGTTGTTAATCAGTCATACTTAGACACTCGCTTTCGGGTCTTATCTCCTGCTCCCAAGTGAGCATCGCCTCTAATCATGAGCTTCATTTTTGATGTGGGAAATACCTGTCCCAGGCGTGTTCCTGCACTCGGCACCGGCTGCACCAGGGCAGCACATGGGAGGTTTGGATGGAATATTGGGAACATTTTTTTGTGGAAGAGGTTGTGAAGCCCTGGAACTGGCTGGTGGAGCCACCAGCCCTGGAAGTGTTCGAGGACATGTGGACGTAGCCCTTGAGGATGCGGGTTAGTGGTGACTGTGGTGGTGGTGCTGGTTGGGTTTGATGAGCTAAAAGGTCTTTTCCAACCTTAACAATTCCATGAGTCCATGCCTGAAGAGCTGTGTCCACCACGGGCTCCGTGCTCATGCCAACAGCATCCCAAGTTTTTGAGGCTGGCTTCCTTCTGGGTGTCCCAGCCTCTGCCCGGGGTGGGACTGATCCCCCAGTGCTGTGGGTGTCACAGCTCTGCTGCCCTCCCCCTGCTCCAGCGTGGGGCTGGCTGAACCCAAACCCATCACCCCCGTGGCCCTGGGGAAGGGTTCACCAGGGAGGATGTTCCAGGCTGTGCCAGTGTCACTCCAGCCCCGTGCCAGCATCGGTCTGGCCCTGGGAGCACCCAGTCAGGCTTGTGCCAGCACCAGCTCAGCCCTGCCAGCATCAATCCAGCTCTGCCAGCATCATCCCAGCCCTGCCAGCTTCATCCCAGCCCTGCCAGCATCAGTCCAGCCCTGCACCAACACCAGTCCAGCCTTCCCAGCACTGGTCCAGCCTCATGTCAGCATCACCCCAGCCCTGTGAGCACCAGTCCAGCACTCCCAGCAGCATCCCAGCCCTCCCAGCACTGGTCCAGCCCTTCACCAGCATCATTCCAGCCCTGTGAGCATCCATCCAGCCCCGTGGCTGCTCCCGTGGCCACCCCGATGTGCCACAGCCCCAAACCCCCGCGGTGGAGGGCGATGCCCGGCCGGGG
Source organism: Daphoenositta chrysoptera (assembly GCA_013397915.1). NCBI lineage: Eukaryota > Metazoa > Chordata > Aves > Passeriformes > Daphoenositta > Daphoenositta chrysoptera. Next base: position 496,114 of record VZRO01007034.1, on the reverse strand, counting down.
CTCTCTCCCCACGTGGCTGCTCTTTCAAACAATCCACTTGACTGTCTGCAGTAATGATTTGTTGCTTGTAAAGCCGCCGTGATTAACTACAGTTTAGCCTCCTGGTTTCATGTCTTATCATGTTTCATCTCACACAAAAGACATTTACAGTCTATTTTCAACTTCAAAGCGAATGCTTCTTGCGTGAGCATTAAGGCAGGCAAATATTTAAGCAGAACCTGTATGGCATTAGTGTCTCTTGATGTTCCCTGCTGAGTGAGGATGGATGGCTGCCCCAAAAGGCAGGTTTTTCCTATTGTTTTATGCGCCAGTGATTAATATTTCATGTTCCCACTGTTACAGATTTGCTGGCTGGCACTGGCCTGCCCTGACAGTGCTTTCTTCATGTCTTACATGTCCAGCTTTTGTGCACTTGGATATAGGGAGTGTGACTCTTGGCAGGGTCCTCTGGGCTTATTTGAAGCCTCCTGCCTGAATTTTTTGAATTAAGTTTGTCTTGACGACGTTAGGGAGGGTGGTGTGTTCTCCTTCCCCACCCACACCTCTGTCCTGTCCCTTCATGGAGCCCTTGGCTGCCCCAGATTTTGGGTGGGTGCTGTGGCCTCCCTCCCTGGCTGTGCCCCTGCCAGGATGGGAACAGCGGGGACGGCACCGGGGGGATGGATCCTGCAGAGGGTGAGGCTGGGTCCTGCCCTACAGACATGTGGGGTGTGGACTGGGGTGAGAAGCTGCTCCCGTGCCTGGTACCACCCTCTGTGGCACTGGCATCACCCTGGGCACCGCCACCACAACCTGGCACGGCCATGGGATTCTGCTCCCCAGCTCCAGAGGAGGAATCACGGCCTTTGCACTGGATCCACCACCACTTCCACACCACAATTCCCAAAACCCCCACCGAATTCCCACCCAGCCTTGTCAGGGCAGGATGAAAACAGCCCAGGACCAAATTCCTCTGCTTTGAAGCCACGCCGGTGAGCATTTGTCAGAACATTAAATAGAATAAACCCAGGAACCGTGAGGGCCGGCTCTGCTTATCCTCCAGCCTGGAGTTCATCTAATTCAATTAGCATGACCAGTAAATAGTGCTCGTTTTAATTCAGATGCAGGGGTGGTTGTGGCTCAATCCTTTAATTTCAGGAGTAGGGGAGCTGTGGGAAGACTGCCAAGAATTTCTGCAGAGCCCACATTTGCTCCAGCACCGCGGGCTCTGGCTCTGGGTGCTCGGAGGCCACCGCCAAGTTATGTTTGGGATGAGGTGGGAGCTTCCCAGAGCACCTGGGAGGGTAAAAGGATTTTAAACTGCGTCATTATTGGGTGGAAAATAAAGACTGGAAAGCCACGGGGAGGGAATAAGTGGTGGAGTCTATTTAAAGAGGAAAAGCTGCGCCCAGGAGCGATGCTGGGGCCGTGTGTCTGCAGGGCTGTGCTCATTCCTCTCAGATTATTTTAAATTTGAGCATCTTTTCTGCATCACAGTCTATCTTTGTTCCCCTCTGACGTCTTGGGATTTTATGGCCGGGGCTGTTCCTGCCAGCAGCGCCGCAGCTCTGCTGGAAATCAACTTCCCTGCTTTAAACCCAATCTTGCAGGCATCCGATTCAAAGCAAGGCTCCAAATTAGTTAATCTCAGATTAATTTAAGCTGCTGTCTCTGATGGGTGAAGCACCAAGGCTCTGGCAGGGATGCAACACAGGCAGGAGGTGCTGCCTCTCCCTGCACATGCCACGTCTGTCCGTCCATCCGTCTGTCCAGGTGTGGGACGCTGATCCACCAGCTCCCTGCTGTCTGCCCCGATGAGCTAACCCCAGGAAGTGGGACAGAACTGGGGCGTTCCCGGGAATTCTGGCTGGAAAGGGGCAGAGTTTGTGGGTGCAGGTGTGCGGTGTGAGGTCGGTGAGGGGTCAGGGGCTGAAGGAGCCGGGGGGACCCCTCCAGGCTGAGCGAGGGGCAGTGCCAGGCCGGCTCCTCCGCCTCAGGGGGTTAAACGGGAACGGGGAGAGGCTGGGATTTGCCAATACCCGCCGAGGGGCGAGAGGGATCAGGGCGAGATGGATCCTGTCTTCAACTGCAGCTGCTCACGTGTGTGAGTCGCCCAAATATGTGAGGTATTTGTTTAATTTCTCCATTTGAGGCCAGCGCCGTGTCCTGATGCTTATCAAACCTGGGGCTTGGACCAAGGCTTCGGGGAAGAATTGTGCTCTCCTGTTAATCTAAGGCATAGTTTAAATCCTCCAAATTTGGCTCAAATTGAACCTATGTGTGGGTTTGTGCGGGTCACTGTTGGGGCAGGATTGTTTTCACACAAGGTTGTGCAGGGTCTGAGTTTGTGCTCTGTGTGACACAGAGGGGGGATATTTTGAGGGGGGATATTTTGCATCCCGGCATCCCGGGGAATCCTCCATCCAAAGGGAGCTGTGACCACCTGAGCTCAGGCTCGGGCAGGCTGTGAGTGCCTCCGGATGCTTCCCAGGCTGTTCCCAGCATCCTGGAGAAATAATTCGGCTGGCGCCGGGGTCCTGCTCCACCCGCCCGGCTCTCCCCGGGGACCTGCGGCTGAGCCGCGCTGGTGCTTCCCGGGAGAGCTCTGCCCGCGGCGCTCCAGCCCACGAGGAAGCTGAAATGACTGCAAACCATAAAGGAGTCTATAAAATTAGCGGCTAATTAGCAGCGACTGCAGGGTACATCGCACGGCGGGCCGGCCCCGCTCCCCAGCCACAGACGTTCGCATGCGCCCGTAGCCCTGAGCCACCACCTTGTAATTGCGAAATTAGGGCAAAACAAGGGATTTGTTGCTACAAATGATAAGAGGAAATGGAAACACCTCCCAGCAGAGCTCTGGCAAGGCAGCATCTGCCTCCGGGCGCTGCGGTCCCCGGGAGGGAAGGCAGAGCGGCAGCGCGGTGGTGGCTGCGCCTCCTGGCAGGGCTCGATCCAGCACTTGGCAAACGCGGGGCACAGGATGAAGCCACGGGCAGATGAGGGCTGGGACAGGGTCTGGTGTCCCCTGCCACCAAATTTATTGTCCCCTGCTGCGGCACGGAGGGACGGGAGGGCAAAGGCCCCAGAACAGGGAGGGGGATGGACCAACCACTAACCAACCAAGCAAAACCGAACAAAAATAATCCCGCGGATCAACAGACAACCCCTGGACACGGGTTATCGTTGGTGAACTTCAGGGCTGGGATTTTCCCTTCCCTCTGCTCCGGTTGCAGGCAGCCCCGAGCTGGGCAGCTGCGGAGGGGCCGAGGACTGCAAAGCATTTGCTGCAGAATCTGAAGAATTTGGAGTGAAACCCCCAAAGAAATTAAGGACAGATGGGTTAGAGGGGAAAAAAGAAACCCAAATTCCTTCTGCTGCTCGGTGCCTGCCTCCAGGGCACTGCCTCGTCCCTACTGTGGCTGTGCTGAGGGGAGGGAGGGATGGATGGATGGATGGATGGATGGGCATCTTTCATGCCAGGCAACCACCGTGAGGACACCAGAACTGGTCCCAGGGGATGAAGCTCCTGCAGCACCCACGGCTGACCCTGATGGCCCTGGGGGACTCGGGGCTCCTCTGGAGCTCCTCTGGAGCTTTCTGGTTCCTATCCAGCAGTGGAGCCGCTCCTCAAGCAGAGCAAAGCGAGGGACACGTGAGGAAAATAATCCTCCCCTTCTCCAACCAACAGCTCCCCGTGAGGCTCCGGGGCCGGGCCGACCCCAGGGGCTGCCCGGGGTGCGAACCCCATCCCCACCCCCGTGTTTATGTGCCGTAATCACCGGGATTAGGAGTTTTCTGCTCGGGCTGGCGCTGGCAGAGTCACCCAACACCTGCGTGCTGACTTCAGCACCTCAAATATTTCTGATGCAATTCCTTTTATTCCCCTCCTAAAGCAAACGCGATGTGTTAATGGGTAGAAACGAAGCATGATTGTTCCTTTGTGTGAAATCAGCCGGGGGAAATCGCGGCAGTTTTGTTACAAAACTGGAGCTGCAAACAGGTCTGGGGTGGGACCCACCTGGGTTTGGGGTGGCCGGGAGAGCAAACCTGCCGTGGAGCTGCTGGTGGGAGGAAAAGCAGCGGGCAGGGATGGGAAATGGGCATCTCCTCCTCTCCGAAGGTGCTGTGGGTAATGGCTGGGGGACAGGGCTCGTTACCGGGGTGTGTTTGATGTGTCCCCACGTGCCAGGCTGAGGGAAACCACATCCAGATGAAGCCACCGCTGGCTCTGCCGCGGCCGGCGCGGGGGACGAGGCCGAGTGTTTGCGGATGCAGCGCTCCAGATGCAAACAATAAGGCCAGCGGATCTTGATTTCATCTGTCAAGTAATTGGGCTGGAAGTCTGTGATGGTAATGACTCCACATCAAGCGCTCGGCGCTCAGATGTGACCCATCCCCGGCCGGGGGGCGGGGGCTGCAGCCCGCGGTGGCCGTGATGAATATCCCCCAGATGTTCTCCCCCAGATGTTGTCCCCCAGGGGAGGCCAGACCCACACGTGTGTTGTTAATAACGCCAAAGATCTGAGGTTAAAAATGACCACGGGGCGTTCACGTGAGCCCCGGGACGGTGGGGCCTGAGGGCTGGGCCTGCTGGGGGGCGGTGGGAGAGGGGCTGGGGGGGCTGGCCCCGTGTCCTGACTCTGTGCTTGGTGCTCCTGGCACTGAGGAGCCCCCTGACTCCCCATCAGGCAGCCCTGGATGCTCTGGGGATGCAGAGGATGCTCCGAGGAGCTCCGACAGCCGTGAGAGTCGAAGATGGGGGTGACACGAGAAACAGGGGTGCCCTGGCAGGCACATCAGGGCAGATCCCAAAGCCTTGTCCCACTTCCAGGGGTGACAAGCACTGGGCCCTGCATTTAAGCCCCTGACTGCCTTTGGGTTGTTGTCTCCAAAGCTCTCCAGCACTGGGATGCAAACCTTGTCTGTGGTCACATGAGATCCTGAGGAATTCCCTGGAAAACACCCTGGTCCCCTGTGCCAGGCTGCTCCAGTCTCCTTGGCACTGCCCTGGGGACCGGAGTCCTGATACAGGAGGGAATTATGGCATGGAGAAGGGTCTACCTGGGTTCCACCCCAAAGGTGTGATCCTAAAACCTGTTACTAGCATTTTGGATTTATGGGCTCTCCTGTTTTTTTCTGTGCTCAGAAGCTGGATCTGGTTGTTATCGATAGAAGACCACGCCAATCGGTCTTGGTTTCCAATTAACAGAATTTTATTGATTATAAGCAAGCAAAGTAAAAAGGTTTCACAGCGCTGGGCGACAGGGGGATCACCGTCCCGCCAGCTGCCGCACAGTTCCTCATTCGTGATCTTCCTTTATGTGGTCCAACTTCCTGCTTCAATAATACTCTGCGCATGCTTGTGCTGCTGTTTCTAAAAGTTTAAGTAAAATTTCAACAACGTAGCAATTCTCTTTTGCTGATTTCTGCAAAAAGACTATTCCTTTAAGCAATCATAAAAGTTAAGCAATATCACACAGTCCCGTGTTCTCTTAAGCAAGTATAGAAGTTAAGTAAAAAGTTAAGTAGCAATCATAAGAATTAAGCAATATTACATAGTCCTGTGTTCTCTTAAGCAAGTGTAAAAGTTAAGTAATGTCTGATAGCCACCGATCAGCCGCGCCCATATACCCAGATTTAATGAACAAACGTTCTCTTTCACATGGTGGTGGGTGAGACCCAGGGGACAACCATCTCCACGGTCCTGTGCTCCCTCCAGAGAGGGCTGTTGGCTCTTCCCTTCTCCACGGGGCTCCAGGGCTTTATCCACGAAGATTCCACGGGGACAGGGGCTGGTGCTGTTGGGATGTGTTTGGCAAGAGGGAGAGGAACAGGTCCCAGGTGGATGAGCCAGACCTGGGGATGGGACCTCCTGCTCCAGCTGACTCCAGTGGGGAGTGACAGGAGAGTGCAGGAGCACCAGCACCCAAATAATCAGATGATTTGAGGTGTGGGGTGCTGGTGGGTACCAGGAGGCCTCGTGATGCTGCTCTGGGGTCCCTGGGGCTGTCCCAGGCTGAGGAGCCTCAGGTTACCTGTGGCTTCACTCCTGCCTCATGGTCCTGAAAGCTCCTGTCATCAGCCCAGCTCCAGACGATCCCTGGCTCCTTCCCACAGCCTGGTGAGCGCTGACCTGCCTTTGTGGGGAGGGGATGATGCCTTTCCCTGGTCTTAAAATTAAGAGCCAAACATGGTTTGAAGGAAAAAAGGTTTTTTTTTCCCTGGGTATTTATTGCAGGCCCCTGAGGTGCAGCCCAGCCAGGGGCAATGCCCCAGAGCACACGGAATGCACACCCACGGGCACTCGGGATCACATCCTGGGCCTCACAAATGAGCACATCCAGCAAAGATTCCCCAGGGAGAGGCTCCAGGGAACCCCCGCCCCAGGAACCTTCCCCTGGCTGGGCCCAGCTCAGGGTACAGGATGTGTTCTGGAGAGGCCCTGGGTGCCTGGGGCTCTCTGACCCCTCACTGCCAGCCTGCCAAGGGCTTCGGGCTCTGGGCTTCACCAAATATTAGGGCTGAGAATGTGGGCTAGAAGCACTGAGAATATAGAAAAAGTATATAAAAGGGGTATGAAAGAAAAGGCAAAAAATCATCATGGCATCAGGGACAGGCCCTGCCTTTGTGGGGAGGGCCCACCGGGTCACACAGCACGGGAACAAGATGCCAGCTGCCCCCGGGGCGGGGGATCCCCGTCACCAGGAGGCTTTGGTTCCTCAATGGGGCTTTTCCCCCAGAGCTTTCCCCGGTGTGAGGGATGCCCGCGGGCAGATCCCGGTGCCGGGAGGTGTGTGGGCAATCCCGACACCTGCAGATTGTTGGAGCACAAGGAATCGCAGCCCCAGGGCTGGGGAGCCGAGCACGCCCCACGCCCTCTCCCACTCTGGAGCCTTTCCAGCCTTTCCCTGCCGGCTGCTCCAGCATGTGCGTCCCAGATGAGGAGAGATGAGCGGGACGGCCCCCGCGGGCTGGGTGGGGCTCTGCAGCTGGACCCGGACCTGCTCTCGCTCTGCCGCTCCCGTCCTGCTCCCCGCTCCCAGGTGAGACCCCAGGTCTGGTTGGAAAGTGCGTGTTTTTCACCCGGAATGTGGGGTTTTGGCTCCAGCAGGAGCTGCTGCCCCCCGGACCTCGGTTTGGCAGCTCGTGCTGCATCCACTGCTTGGGGAGATGGGTGTCACAGGATCCTGGGATGGTTCGGGTTGGGAGGGACCTTAAAGCCCATCCAGTGCCACCCTCTGCCATGGCCAGGGACACCTTCCACTATCCCAGGTTGCTCCAAGCCCCGTCCAACCTGTCCTCAGACACTTCCAGGGATGAGATCTCCAGGCTGGCCCAGGGAGTGGGACCATCCCTGACTGGTGGGGGTGGAAATTCAGAATTCTGGACTAAAGTGGGAGCCTGATCCTGCTGTTGCTACTTCTGAAATTCAGGTTTTACCTCATTAAACTGTGGAATCTGCGTTGCCCACAGAGGAGGTTTGGCTGGGGTGCAGCTGGCCAGGGTTTGATCCAGTGGTAGGTTTTGTGTCCCTCTTTGACACCAGGTTTTTTCCTGTCTCCAAACCCCACCAACACCTGAAAGAAGGACACTGGGAGCCTCCTCGCTGCATCTGGGGAGCCTTTTGAATCTCCCTTTCCCCCTCCANGACCATCCCTGACTGGTGGGGGTGGAAATTCAGAATTCTGGACTAAAGTGGGAGCCTGATCCTGCTGTTGCTACTTCTGAAATTCAGGTTTTACCTCATTAAACTGTGGAATCTGCGTTGCCCACAGAGGAGGTTTGGCTGGGGTGCAGCTGGCCAGGGTTTGATCCAGTGGTAGGTTTTGTGTCCCTCTTTGACACCAGGGTTTTTACTGTCTCCAAACCCCACCAACACCTGAAAGAAGGACACTGGGAGCCTCCTCGCTGCATCTGGGGAGCCTTTTGAATCTCCCTTTCCCCCTCCATCCATCCATTTGAGACATTTTCCTTCAAACCTCACTTTGCATTTCATCGTTGCTCAGCTCCACTCCAGATGTTCCCATCCTTGATCCCACACCTTTCTCTCCCTTTGGCCACTGGATATTTGGTTGAACCAGAGCCAAATGAAAGCTACCCCCCACCTGTGCATGGAATTAGCAGTGGGCATGCCAGAGCTCCATGGACTCGTAAATGTGGCCATCTGCACCTGGCAACAGGATTTTTTAAAGGCAAACAATGAAAACACCCCCTACTCCTAAATGGGTTGAGTTTTTTTCCCTCTGGAACAAAAAAAAGAAAAAGAAAAAAAAAAAAAAGAGGGGAAACTTGTAAATGATTTGCTTGGAAAAAGCCATTTCCCACAGACTCAGGGGAAGGAGGATGAGTCCCAGCTGCTCGCTGCTGGATTGGGAACAGCTCTGTGTGATTCCCGGCTGGTGTGGGGAGAGTTTAGGACAGGATTCTCCAGCCCTGCCCTCCAAGGTGACAAGATTGGCCTGTCTTAGGGCACAGAGCAAGTCCTGCCTGCCCTCCTGGCTTTCCCACAGCAGTGCTGGGGAGAGCATCCTCAGGGCTGCCACCTCTCCTTTGCCATTCTCATTTCAGGGGGTGCTGCTGCACCTTCCAGGCTCCCCAGTCCCTCACCGGTGCTGTCCCAGTGCCTTTGGCACAGCCCCCAGCCCAGCAGCAGGGAAAAATGCCCCAGGGGCATGGTTTTAGGATAAAAAAGTGGAATCAAACCATGCAGTGACCCCATTGGTAGCCTGTTGTAGATGTATTTTAAGTAAGAAATTAGAGAATCAGGAAGTCCTGGAATGGTTTGGGTGGGAAGGGACCTCAAAGCCCATCCAGTTCCACCCTGTGCCATGGGCAGGGACACTTTCCACTAGCCCAGGTTGCTCCAAGCCCTGCTGTGGCCAGGAGAGGTTCCCTGATGTTCCCCTCCTCCCTCAGAGCTGAGCTGGTGCCTCATTCCCCCACCCCAAACGCCATTATTGATTCAGCCCTTCAAGTGAGCACCGGGTGTTGGAACACCAGCAGGAGGAATTCCTGCACTCCCATCCCTATTGACGGGCTGCTCCAGCCATTATTGGGATGCTTCCAAGCTCATTAGGGAGATGTCTGTTTGCCGTGTAATTAACTCTAAATGAGATCAGCAATGAATGTGTCACTGTGGTTCCAGGAGTTACTGAGCTGGTAAAGAGCAGGTACAGAGCTGTCAGGACATCCCTGGCTGCTCGAGGCTCCTGGTGCAGGGGGATGAGCAGAGGTGCTGGAATAACTGGGGGATGTGAGAGGTGTTGGAGAGGCTGATGATGGTGAGCCCTTGTCCTGGAAAGACAGAGGTGGCTCCAGTAACTCCTCAGGGACTGAACCCACCTCATCCCTGGGATTTTGGGGCTGTAACATCCACCAGGACATTAGGAACTGTTCTAGAATGCCCAATCCAGCTGTGGTCTGCAGCTGGACAGGCTCCAGGCTGTCACCTTTGGCTGCATCCACCACCCACTGCCAACACTGATCCCACTGCGTGGCATTGCCTGGCTCCTTCCAAAGGGGACTTTCTCCACTGGAAATGCCCTTGCTGCTCCACACATCCAGCCAGGATAAAGAAATCCCTCTGCTTCCACAGACCTGTGTGCCCAGTCACAGGGTTACAGCAAATTAAACACAAAAAAAGTCACTTTTGTGCCTCCTCCCATCCCTGTAATTTTTTCACTCCCAGGATGATGAGAAATCTGTGTCACTCCAGTGTCCCCACCCATGAGGGCACCACTGAGGGAACAACTGCTCCCAGTTTGTGTAAGAAGGGAAATGAGGAGGGGACTGGGCTCAGGGCAGGGCTGGGACAATGTCACAGTCCAGGGATGGGGTTTGCTCCGAGCCCTGTGGCTCTGCCTGCCGCAATAAAAATTGCACATTTCATGTATGTTATTTTTTAAATTGAAGCTTTCAAAAACCCAAACCAGTGGGTTTTGGCTGCTTTATCCCCTTATTGGGATTATTTAAATCAAAAGCAGAACTAGGGGGGAGGCTCCTTTTGTGACTCCAGCTGGATGGGAGCCAGCCACGGCTGCTGGAGCCAGAGGGTGACCGGGGGTCCCGTGGTCCTGCAGGTCACAGTCCCAAAGTGCCATCAGGAGAATAACACGGATCTGGTGCACCCACATCCTTTTCGGGCTGATGGAGGTCCCCCTGCCAAAACCCTCCCTCCAGGGATGCTGCTGCCTTCCCAAGCCAGGAGAATGGGTTTGTCCTGTCCACGCAGGCTCCACGTGGCTCAGCCCCCAGCGGAGACGGGGCTGGAGCGGGGAGCTGAGGTGACCAAAGGTCCTGCTGGTGACAGGGACAGCAGCTTGCTGGAGCTGGGGGGTGTTTTTGTTGCTCAAAGCCCTCTCCCCTCCGGGAACGGGGCTGTCTGCAGCTCCCTGGAATCGCTGTAGCTACGGGCAATTTTCTGTGTTCGAGTTTTGCAAAACCATATTAAGAAAAATCTCGCCCTGGCGCTGCTGGCTCTCCTCCAGGCTGGAAATTGCATTCCCCTGCTTGAAATTCCTCCCGGAGTTTCAGATGGAGAATGTACAACTTCACTTTCCATCTTGAGCTGCTGTCACACATTTTAATAACAGGGGCTGGGCTCCACCCCAGCGGTGGCCGCCTGCCAGGATTCTGGAGCGAACCCGCTGGAGCGGTTGCGGTGCTGCTGGAGCTGCGGCTCAGCCCCGGCCCCCCAGCCCAGCTCAGCCTTTTGGAGTGAGGATGGGGTTTGTGGCTTGGTTTTTAATCCTTGGTGATGAGTTTTTGGTGTCTCCTTTGCCCCAGGTGATGGGGAACTGGGTGTGGAGGGGATCAGCTCCGTGTGCTGCACTCATGATCCGAATTAGGAGGTGTGATCCGTTCCTCCTCCTTGCTCGCATCCTGATCCTGTGATCTGCTCTGGCGAGCTCTGACAGAGCCCTGATGCTCCCACCTGGGTTTCTCCCTCTACATCCTGCCTCTCCCCACTGCAGGATCTGGAGAAATCCCCCTGCAACGTGACATTGATGATGGGTTTTTTCCCCAAAATCCAGCAGATAAACCTCAAAGCTTGCCAGGTCCCTGGGGAAAGGCCTTCGCTGAGGCCCTGGATGGCACTGCCGAAGCTCCTGGTGACATCCCTGTCTGGATGACCCCAGGGAGATTCATGGTGGGGACCTCAGTGGAGAACGACCCTGTCTCATGTCCCGGCGGGGCTGTGCTGCTTTAGGGACAGTCACAGCGCTGCTTTTCCAGCCGGTGCCACCGTGCCTGGGGCTGGGGCATCCTGCATCCCTCGGGATGGGCTTTGCCTCCCTGCCTCGCCTCTCCCCGAGCTGCCTTTTATGGGCTGCTCTTTGAACCCGAGCAGTTGTGCTGTATTTGTCCAACACTCGGCTGCAATCAGGGAAACAGCCTCCCTAATTGGATTGGGACGGCCGCAGTAATTGGCTGTTTGGGAGCAGCCGTTTCGAATCAAGCTGTGCGCGCCTTTAATAAGTTTGCTCGCCTTTATCAGCCTGGCAAACTGCGCCGTGGAGGTGACCTGCTAAATGATCCCCCGTGTTTCTAAAGCATTTTTCATCCCCGCTGATCCCCTGAGCCCTTTTCTTTCTTTCTTTGTAATAAACTCGGGGAAATCCCAGAAATCCCAGAGCAGCCACGCTGCGGCTCCTGCCTGCCTGTGGTGGTGGGCAGAGGGGGGCTGGAGGAGGGTCACGGTGCTGGGGGGACCAGTGGGGTGGCAGGGGTGCCATCCTGCTGGTTTTGGGATGGGGGAGAGGGTGGCCAAGGGGAGCACGGAGCTCACCTTCTGCTGTGCTGATGTTGCTGCATTTGGCCCCTGGTGGGACTTGTCACTTGTCCTGGATCAGGCAGGACCTTCCCCTGCCTCGGGACCAGCTCAGTCCATGATGGGAAGAGCTGATCCCACTGCTCTGACCAGGATTTGGCCACACTCCAGCCCCTCCATGGAGCATCTCCCTCCACATGGCCACAGTTCCCCTGCTGGAGCCACCAGGCCGTGCATGGGGCTTCCCAAGGACTGCTCACTCCTGCCAGGACCCAGGGAGGGAAGAACAACCCTTGTTGTGCTTCAGAGGATTCGACTGAAGGTGGTGAGGCCCTGGCACAGCCCCCCTGGGTGGCCACAGAGGTGTGAGGGTGGCCACTACCAGCCAAGGACACCAAGAACAGGGAGAACTTTGCAGAACTCATTTATTTCAACCAAAATGCCCTGATTTTGCTAAAACCTTGCACATGAGCTGTTTGTCCTCAATTGCCTGAGCTGCCTGTCCGGTGGGGTCTGGGCTGAATCCAGGGACCCTCCTGCAGGGCCCCCCAGCTCTTGCAGACACAGGGCTGGGGTGACCTTGGGCACATCCCAAGCCCTCGGCGCCTGGCCCTAGCCGCAAACTTATGTTTTAAGCCTTTTTCCCAAATTTTGAAGGTGAGAAAGGAAGCCTCTGACTGCACTGCGGGGAGCTGGCAGTGCCAAGAGGCCCCGTGGCACCAGCCCTGTCAGCCCCCCACGCCGAGGGTGAGGAGGGTGAGTGCCCCGTGCTCCCCCCTCCCGCCTTCCCAGCGTCTCCCTGGCTGTGTCCAGACAGAAGTTTGTCAGAATGGATCTGTTCTCGCCAAACGTTTCCATTTTGACAAATTGGCATTTTCCAACAGCAACATTCCCCCTCCCAACCCAAACAGGGAGCTGGAACCGCTCCCGCCCGGCGTGGAACAGCTCCCGTTTCCAATCGCTGACGTCAACCCAACAAGAGCTGGCAAGTGCCAGGTTTGGATGCGTTTGTGTTTATCAAACCGCTCTGATAACAGCTCCGCTTCCTCGGTGTCATCGCTCCTGCCCGCCTTTCCCCGGGGAACTTCGCCCCGGGCGCTGGGAGGGATCTCCGCTGTTCCCTCCCGCTGGAGAGCTCCGGTGCGGGACAGGCGGCCCCGAGCAGCCGGCGAGCGCAGCCACGAGAGGGCACAAAGCCCTGGCCCTGTCACCCTGCAGCCTTGTCACCGTGTCACCCTGCAGCCCTGTCACCCTGCAACCGCATCACCGTGTCACCCTGCAGCCCTGTCACTGTGTCACCCTGCAGCCCTGTCACCCTGCAACCGCATCACCGTGTCACCCTGCAGCCCTGTCACTGTGTCACCCTGCAGCCCTGTCACCCTGCAAC
>VZRO01007034.1:458844-480825 GCA_013397915.1 Daphoenositta chrysoptera | reverse complement strand
AAGGGGGTCCGAGGGAAGGGGAGCGGGGGCAGGGTGAGGGTCCCGGGAGGGACGAGAGGAGGTGGCAGCTCCGACCCTCGCCTGGCCTGGGGAAGGGGCTGGCGGCTCCTTTTTCGGGGCTGCTGCTCAAGTCGGGAGCGCTGCGAGTGTGAAAAGCGGTCCCCGTGTCCCCCTTGTCCCCGTGTCGCCGTTTTCCTCCCTGTCCCCGCGCCTCCCATCCCGCATCCCCCCCGGCTAGGGACGAAGCCGGCAGCAAAAATGTGCTCGTTTAACTCCCCAGGCTTTGCGATTTTAACCTTTAGCACTTTATCCTCAGCCGTCACCCCGTTTCCCCACTGGGTTCCTTTAGGAATTGTTTTATTCGCGTTTTATTTGTAAAAATCCGGGGAGCGAGGACCTCGGGGTTGATCCTGGCTGTGCTGGGAACAGGGAGCGGGCGAGGGGTGAGTCGGTGGGAACCTCGGGGGGTTTGTGGCGAAGGGCAGAGCTGGAGCGATCCAAGGAAGTTTGTTTTTTGAGGGTTTCGATGGAACTGAACTCTTCAGGCGATAAAGCATTCGGAAGAGCAGCTACTGTGCATGTGGAGTGTATTAAACTCCCGTCTCCTGGCCAGCTCCGGAGCGGCCGGGCCAGGCGGAGTCGGGAGCGATAAGTCCCTTGAAGCCGGGGATGGAATCTGCTCCGTTGTTTTGAAGGGAATCCAAACGTGTCGATGTATAAAAGCGCCGTGGTGTTCTCGGGGAAACATCTGAAAATAATAAAAGGAGTAGCTCTCCCTGTCCTTCCTGCCCCTCCATCCCCTTCTCCCCGAGCCCCGCGGGAATACCGGATTTCTTACGTGCTTTTGGGGGAGGTTGCAGCTTCCCAATCCTCTCCAAAGTAACAACCTGTGAAAAATCAGCGTGTTTAATGGAAAGAGTAATTTTAGTGGTAATTTTACCCGCAGAGTTTCAGCTCTCTGAGCCCACATCTGGGCTGTAAAGTTATAACTTAACACACCTTCAAAACCCAGTAAGTAGCGGCGCTTATTTTTATGGCTGCATTAATATCCCCGTGATTTATGAGCTCATTCCTCAGCTCCGTTTGGGTCCGCGCTGCTCGAGGAACAGTAATGATGATCACTAATCTTTTTGGGGTGAGGACTGCGAGATGGCTCACTTGGCAGAATGGGAGTTTAATGACTGCGAGCACATAATTAAAGCGGGGAAGATCGAACGCTTTCATATCGCTCGGCGGAGCCCAGCGAGGCACTCGCAGGACGGACCGCAGAGAGAAGGAGAAATAAATCTTAGTTTGGATGGCTCTGATGCGAGTTTTTAGTGCTGTAAGTGCTTGCAGGGAGCCTGGCCTGACACCAGTTTCGAGATGATCCCGCATGTGGTTGTGGTAAATTTGGAGAAATGGAGCGGGGAAGGTTTTCGGCGCGGGGAAGCGGCCGCTGGGCTGGGGAGAAGCCGCATCCTTTGGGGCGAGGCAGAAATCAGGAGATGTTTTGCTCTAACTCTGCCTAGAGTAAGTGTGGTTTTAATCACACACACACACAACTATTTCCCTTCGCTTCCTCTCCTCTCTGCCTCTTGTTTTGTCTTCTCACAAGACCTTGCAGTACCGAGGGATTTTATCCCCGGGAAAGCCAGACAGAGCTAAATGTTTAAAGCTGGGATGTACTGGAGTGGAGGGAAAGAGAAACTGGACAGAAATTCAGGCTTTTCCAATGGATATCTCAAAAGTGTTGTAAACGTTTTTAAAGTATTTGAACTTGCTAGGAAACCAAAATTACACCAACAGCTTCTCATGCCAAGATATTTGGCCCGAAGGCACCTGTAGGTTGTTGCTTGTCTCGAGTCAATGCAGAAAAAAAATTCCCTTGGAAAGATCACTCCAGAATTATTTTGTTCTTTCTTAGTAGCTCAGTCCTGCAGTGATTTCTCTGCTCTGGCAGGATCATCTCCTCATGGGTGATGAGTAGTTTGTTATAAGTTACTGCCTGAAATAATTTATTCTTACTGGATTGTTTTATTTAATTTAAATTTGAAATAGCCCAAAGCCCCTTTTTTTTGGAGTCATAGTGAAAAGAAAATGTTCTGCAAAAGCATCTCCTATAGAATTCCTTGAGTTACTACAGCTTTAGCTAATTCTAAGAAGGTTAAACACCTTTTCTAGGCTGCAGCGTAAATGACTTAATGGCTAATCCAAGCATGATGGGATGTTTTCTCCTCAAGAAAAACATGATTTAAATTTTTTTGGTACTCAGTGCTGCTTGAAGGAAACTGAAATAAAAAGAAGAGGCAATGCTGGCGTGTCTGCTGCCAGGTTGGGCTGGGGGGGACCTCTTTGTGAGCCTGGGACTGTCTGTGTCTGTTTTGCAGGAAGGTGGGTGAGGACAAATGTTAAAAACTGAATGGAATCTGAGACATTTGGGGTGCTATTCAGAAATCCATTGCAAAACTTGGAGCAGCTGTGATGGTGTGGGTGCCTGTGGGAATTGAGGAAAGCAACATTTGTGGGCCGAGTCGCTGTGGGGTGAAGGGGTTCAAGGGCTGGAACCCCCTGGGTGTGAAGGGAGCAGGTTTGGGCTCACAAGTGACATTTGGGACGCGTTCACACCTTGTATGGTGGGGCCGGGGCTCTGCAGTGTGCCTGCCCTGCTCCACTGGGGACAGTTTGGGGGCGTAGCAGAATCTTTGCATGGGATTGTTCCCTTTTTGGATGCCGGAGCCGGTTTGGTTCCCACGCAGAGGTTCCGGCCGCGCCGCCTGCCTCGCGCCGGGTTTGGCACAGCCTCGGGGGTTCTGGGGCTGTGGGGAGCGGGGCAGGAGAAACGGGGGCACAGCAGCTTTGGGGCAGCACGGCAGTGCTGGGAGAGGGGCCTGGTTTGCATGACAGGGAGTTTGAGGGAATTCAGCTTTGAGGGAATTCGTGTGGAGAGCCCTGAACCTGACGCGGCTCATCCAGAGAAGAGTCTCCTCATCCCCATCTGCCAAAACTTTGCGGCAACATCAGCTCAGTGTGACGTTTTTCCTCTGTCTCGTGTTTCCTTGCGTGATCTGTGATCCCAGTCCCTCTTTTCCATCTTGTCTTCCTGCTTTTTCCAAGAGCCAGAGGAAGACTTAGGTGGGAATGGTGCTGGGCCAAGGCTCCCTCCACGCCGTGTGTCTGTTGGGATTGTGCTCTGGAAGCTGCACACCCTGGATTTGGAGGAATTGTAAAGAATTCCCTATTTTCTTACAGTTTGGACCAGAAGTAGTAAAAAGTACTATGGGATGTCTATTGAGTGGCCAGGCTGGAGCCCTGTAGCCACTGAGAATCCCCACCGAGCATCCTGAGGCCCTGCAAAGCCTTCCCAGAGCTTCCAGACTCTCTGAGGCCAAATCCAGCTGTTCGCTGTCGTTTTCCCATCCCATCCAACAGGAAAGTTGGCATGAGGGGAGAGGAACTTTCCGTGGGGTTCCTCATCCCTCTGTATTTCTGTTGGGGTGTCCCAGCCCGGGAGCATCTCTGGGAAGGTGGATGGGGAGCAGAGAGCCGCTCCCTGGGATGTGGGGTTTCCCCCCTCCCCTTCCCCAACCCCATTCACAGGAGCTAATAACGCTCTTGAAAGGCATCCAGGATTTCTTGAGCCAGACTTTGTTATCTCGGAACCTCGCAACCCCGACGCCTTTGAGCGACAGGGGAAGGACGCGGCTCCGGCGCTGCTCTTTTGACTTTTGCCGGGAGTGTTATTGGCAGTTGAAAAGTAGAGCTAAGTAGGTGCCTTGAGGGGTTTTTGTGTGTGTTGTGATTGTACAGACAGATCAAGACACTCTATAGCGCGAGCTGCTGAACAAAACCAGCTCCTCTGGAGCCACCAGGCTGAGTTTTGGCACCGCGCTTGTGGCCCCTTCCAGGGCGAGCTTCTCACAGGCGCGTTTGAGAAGCGCAGAGGTGGGGAGAGACAAAGGAATCTGGCCGGAGTCGGATGGCGATGCACGGAGACCTGCTCCGGGACGTTATCTTTATTCATTGGCACCGCTAATCTCTCCTCCTGATGGACTCGGTTTCAGCGCTCGGCGGCTCAGAGCGGCCCTTGTTTTCCCGGGGCGTTTGCAGACACTCAGCCCCGCAGCTTCTCGCCTTTATTACTTTGCAGGCTCTTCTCTTTTTTCCACTTCCATTCACAAGCGAGACCTTTCTGTCTCAGCTTCCCGGATCCTCACCCCCGTGTTTGGGAAATGAAACCTCAAGTACAAAGAAAACAAGCGGGAAACCTGAGAAAAAGCTGATTTTAACTAAGAATAAGATACATTAAAGCTTTTACTTAGGGCGTGGTGTTTTGGATTGGTTTTTATACACTGTGTTAGCCCCAGCCCTACACTTAGGACCAGGTTTAAGCGCTGGGTGACCCCGTGGCAGCCGGGTGGGTCTCCCTGATGATGTGCCCCTGTTTTCTGCTCCCTAACACACATCGAGCGCTGCCCGGGCTTGGGAAGCAATCCATAATACGTGCAAAGTTTGGGTTTCTGCAAAGTGCTTTCACGTGGGATTAAAAATAGCTTTTACTGCCACGATGAGGAATTAACATTTGAAACCATTTAAAGGGCTCCCAGACTGGGATTGCGGCGGGCGGGGAGAGAGAGGGGCTGTGCCTGTCCTGTTTTGGGGGGTCAGCGATGGGTGAGGAGCACGAGTCAACCCTGCTGCCCCCCACTTTCACGCTGTTATTCCTGTATTTCCACGCGGCCGGGTTTTCCTCCCGATCCCATGAAATGCTTCTTGCTGATCCAAGCAGGTTTGGGAGCCTGAATTTGAGCCTGGCTCAGCCTCCAGGCAAAATGAAGTGGGGTTGTTCCTCGTGCTGTTGCTCAGATTGTGTCAGGCTCGAGTGATTGGAGCTGCTTGTTAATGTTGGCCGGGATTTTGGGGATAAAAGCCGGGACTTGCAGGGTGGAAGGAGCCGTGCTCTTCCCGGCTGAGGAATGCTTTCCCTGTCTCTGTCTCTGTTAAATAAATGGGGGGATTACACCCGGGCTGGGCAGGGTGTGTGCAGGAGTAACCTGAGTTCCTAAAGGATTTCGGATCTGCCAGTGTTGCTATCCCAGACTGCTTAAATACACCCAGAAATCACGGGGCTGGTTAAAAAAAAATTATGATGATGGGAATGAATACCTTTGGAAAATGTTTCTTCATTCCTGTCCTTTCTCTTGTGCTCTCTGTTGTAACCTCAGGGGCTAGAGATTGAAATATTGAAATGCGGGGTTTTTTTTAATCCATGTAACTCCAGAGAAGTTTTGAAAATATGTCAAATATTGCCAAAAAATTCATAAAGAGCCGGGAAAGCCGCAAGGCTTCTGTTAGTGGAATTACTGAAAGCTTGGAGAAATAATCATTGCAGTGTAAAGGAAAGTTTGGGAGTTTCTCCTTAAAGGTATTATGTGGGGTTTTTCTCCTCGATTATTTTTAGATCGTGACAGAAGGTGGAAAAGGCCGGTGGATTTAGAGGGTGCTTTCATGCAAGGAGAGACAATTACTTAAGAGAGTTCAAAGCTTATTTATAAAACAGTAATTACCTTCCCCTGGGATGGAGACAGGCAGCTCCAGCGGCGGGGAGGGGGTTACAGCACTTAATTGGCAAAGATGCTTAAAAGCTTCCTCCTGACCTTTTCAAAAACTTTCTGCTGCAACAGGCTCGGGCAGAGATTGAAAACCTGCCCAAGGAAAGGCCAGGTTTAATACCAAGACTTAGCTCTAAATGGCTTTTCAAAGGGCTGTGGAAATCCTCCTGCTTAGGGAGCCGGCAGTGTCGGAGGGATGGATGGAGGGATGGATGCTCCACGTCTGCAGGACAGGGCTCCAGCAGCAGGGAGGGACCTGAGCCTGGCAGCTCCCTCCCCACATCCCAGCTCGTGGGATGGCCAAAATATTAAAGTGAGGAGCACAGGGGTGTTCTGAGAGGCTTCTGTGGGGTTTGGTTGGAAGCCTGGCCTGGCGGGTGGAGGCAGCCAGGGCTGGTGCACGCTGGGCAGTGGTTTAGGGTGAGTCTTTCCTTGCAAGAGGATGCACAGGCTGTGGGAATTCATGGAATCCTGGAATGGTTTGTGTTGGAAGTGGCCTCAAAGATTCGTTCCACCCCCTGCCATGGGCAGGGACACCTTCCACTGTCCCAGGCTGCTCCAAGCCCCGTCCAGCCTGGCCTTGGACACTCCCAAGGATCCAGGGGCAGCCACAGCTTCTCTGGGCACCCTGTGCCAGGGCCTCCCCAAATTCACCCCGTGTGAGGCATAGCCCCAACCCCTCAATCACACCATGACAAACACGGGGTGGTTGCAGCCCTGAGCTTTCCCCCTGGCAGCGTTGAGGACCCAGCTCAGCTGTGCTGGTGAGGTTTTAGACACTTCCTTTTGTGGTGATGGTCCTGGGTGGAAAATTCACAGCAGCTCCTTGGATTTTGCTTCCTTCTCCCTCTGCACAGAGACAGCTCGGAGATCACAGGAATCTTCAAAACTATTCATGCATCCCTTAAGTGAGTCACTCTCGAGCTGAGGACTCGTTTGAAATGCAAATGTGGCTGTGGCAGGCAGGGCACTGGGACGGTGACCAGGGCACAGGGACAGCTGTGTCCCCTCACTGGGACCCTGCAGGTCACCCCAGGGCTCGGGGGTCAACGTCCAGCTCCGTGTGATTCCAGGGCTTGTGGAGAGCAGGGATGAGCCAGGGTCTGCATGGCTGAGATGGTCCAGAGCCATGGACCAAAAGGAGCATCCTTGTTCCACCACGTGCTGCTGGTGACATGGCCCTGACCTGGAGCACCAGGAGTGCTGGTCCCAGACTGAAATATGGGGGGGAATGGCTGTAATTCAGAGAACATTCACTATTTGGGCTGTTAAAGCACCAGCACGGGAGAACAGCAGCACTGTGGGAGTGGGATGAGCTGCTGGGCTCCTCCCGGGAGTGATTTAGGTGTGCTCCACCAAAAAAACCCCAGGGCAGGCAGGGCAGCAAGGGGGGTAAACTCCCCTCTCCCAGGCAGCAGCTCCACAGCGAGGGGGTGGCAGGAGCATCCCAAGCCACCGGGGCCGCTCTGCATCTTAACACACAAAATTGATCAGGAGCAGGAGAGAATTACATTAATATAGTCACTTGTCACTGAGGTCTTATTAGGAATCTCCACTCATTAGTGTGGAGAGGATAAGGATGTGACCTTGTTAACGTCCTTGGGCAGGGAAAGGCTGACTGACCGCTCTGCTATTGATTTATCACTTAGCCCCTGCACTGTGCGTGCGTGGCCGTGGCCCTGGGCACACCTGGCCCGGGGCACACCTGGCCATGGGCACACCTGGAGGGCTCTCTGTAGCTGGAATGAAGAATAGGCATCTCCTCCCCTGCCTCGTCCACACCCTTCAGGCTGATTCAGCCGGGAATTCGCAGCCGTGTTGTGCAAATTTAAAATAAATAAATAAAAGGACGCGCCTGTGATTGATGGGAAGGGCCAAGGAAAGTGACAGATCCCGTCCCCGGAGGCCACATCCCGGCGCTGCTCGGCGGGGGCTGCCGGGGCCTCCTGCCTTGTGCAACTTCCCAGCTGCTCCAGAGCCGCGGCATCCCAAATCCCGGGGCAGGGGGAGCTGCTCCCTGCCCCCCTCTGCTCCCCACAGCAGCCCCCGGCCCAGGGCAGAAGGGACCTGCTGGGGGTGCAGGAGGACTCGGCTCGGATCTGGGGTCAGTTTTGGGCTCTTCGTGGCAGGAAGGACACCGAGGGTCTGGAGCGTGTCCAGGGAAGGGAATGGGGCTGGGGAAGGGGCTGGAGCACCAGGAGAGGCTGAGGGAGCTGGGAAAGGGGCTCGGCCTGGAGAAAAGGAGGCTCAGGGGGGCCCTTGTGGCTCTGCACAGCTCCCTGACAGGAGGGGGCAGCCGGGGGGGTCGGGCTCTGCTCCCAGGGAACAGGGACAGGAGGAGAGGGAACGGCCTCAGGCTGGGCCAGGAGAGGCTCAGGGTGGATACTGGGAGAATTTCTTCCCTGAAAGGATTGTCCAGCCCCAGCACAGCTGCCCAGGGCAGTGTTGGAGTCCCCATCCCTGGAGGGATTGAAAAGCCGTGTGGATGTGGCACTTGGGGACATGGGTTGTTGGACTGGATGATCTCAGAGGGCTTTTCCAACCATGATTCCACAATTCCATAATTCCTTCTGTGGGTGAAATCAAGCCCCCGTCAGGGCAGGATCCCAAAATGCTTCTATCTCTGCAGCCCTACACCAGATTATTTAATTTTATTTTATTTCCCTGTCTCTGGAGGCTCCTGTAGGTGCCGATCGTGCCCGAAGGTTTCCCCTCTCTCCACCTGCCAGCTCCCTCATCCCGCCTGTGCCGCCGAGCTCCCCGGTAATTCCAAGTGACAACCCCCTCCCTCCACGGACACCCTGCCAGGGAGGAAATGTCGATGAAGTGGAAGCGAAAGAAATCCTCCAATTACCGGCAGCGCGGAGGGGCTCGATAAGTGCCATTGATCAGGTGCTTGTCAGCGCGATCGCTCATCGCTGCCACTGTCAATACCTGGAGCCGGGGAGGGGGCGACACTGATGTCCCTGCTGTCCCCGGCGTGCCGAAGCCTCTCCAGGGCTGCTGCTGGCTTTTCCCAGCCCCTCGGAGCCGCCCAGCAGCTCCATCCCCGGGAGCGCCAGCCCGGCGGGACACGCAGCCGGAGGGACGGGGGTTTATTCTTCCCCAAAAGCCATCGGCCGCTTCCTCCGGCGCTTTTCTGGTTCCCAAAGTCATCTTCCGAAGCCACACAAGCCTGAGAAAAATTTCGAGGGGCCGCTGCCAAGTACTTTCAGCTGAGAATTTAGGTTTTGTTGAGGGAAGGCATCGTTTGTCCGCATGAAAAGCCGGTTTTGGGGGGAGGGACGGGCGGAACGTCCCCCCGCGGTGTCGCAGCCCCGAGCGTGACAACCTGCATCCGCTCCCGCCACCCGCCAGGGCCCGGCCGCCGCCGAGCCTCCCCTGCACAAAGGAGCCGTCGGGCAGGGCTGGGCTGCTGCCAGCAGGACAAGGGACACAAGCGTCCCCAAGGGCCGATCCTGCTCCGTGCGCTGCCGCTGGAGCGGCGTCCGGGTGGGACACGAGGGGCCGGGAGCATCCGACCCACGGAAAGGGCCCCAGTGCAGGAGTGGGGTTTAACCTGCTGTGCTCCTGCCCTGGTCTCCCGGCTTTTCCTGGGATCCTGGCTGCCTCTGGCTGGCGCCTCTGGCTGAACTGATGCTTTGGTGTTGATTTGGAGCTGGTGTGAACGGGGAGGTTTGCAGGGAGGATGGACAGGCTCTGTGTCCGTGGAGCTCAGAGCTCGTTTTGGGTGGTGTGGGATGGATGGAGGCACGGTGGGCTCTGGTTCTGTCGCAGTTCTGTCCTGGTGTCACCCCTGGCGGATGGCTCCAGGTCACTCGTGTCCCCCAGGGCTGTGGTTGTGTCTCTCCAGGCGTTTGTATCTCACCCCTCACTTTCTCCCAGTCAGTGATGAAGGTCCCCAGCCCCTCCAGTCCCTGGGCTGGTTTAGGGAACCACCAGAGACAATGACCCCAACCTTCCCCAGTCCCTGGGGTGTGCTGGCAGTGGGGACATTGCCTGTGCTGAGCTCAGAGCTCACAGAGCCACAGAATATCCCAGGTTGGGAAGGGTCCATCGATCCAACTCATCCCTGGTGATGAGTCCAGCCCAGAGGGGAGCAGAGGTGGCCTCAGAGCCCCCAGCCCCGGGCAGGGAACAGGGCTGGGAGCCCGGTGTGGCCCCAGTGGGTCACCCTCGTTAGCCTGAGTGTGACACGCTGGTTAATTACTCACTGGGTCATCAGAAGGGACGTGTGGGGCTGGTGTCACTCAGCCACCGCGTCCTCGCCCCGTTTGATCCCCGTCTCGTTACAAGGCAGATAATGAGGGACAGCCTTGCTCAGTTCTGATCTTGGTGTGAATATTAAAAATTCATCTTTCCCTGCTTTGAGGAGTATCAGGAAGCGTGTGAGGGTGTCCTGCAGCCACGGAGCTGAGCAGGGATCACACCCAGGCCTCTGTCATGTTAAAAGCTCATAAACCTTGAATTACTGAACAGGAACCATGAAGGGAAGATTCCTTTCAGCATTAATCACTCTGGTGGTGCAAGACCTTTTCTAAACATCTTTTTTCTAGGCAAAATGTCTTTAAAGAAAGGCTTACAGGTTTAGTGACCACCTAACTCCAGCTGTGTCCAGCTGTGTGAGCCCCATGTCAGCGTCACAGCCCAACAAGCTGCTGGAAGTGTCAGCGCACACCTGGTTGTTTGGGGTTTCTGGTTTCACGACACCGAGGGCTGATGACTTCCACCCTCAGTTGTGTGTGTGTGATGTACCCAGTTCTGACCCCAAAACAGCCCCCAAACCCCCACTTCTGCTGGGTGAGGCTGGAGCCGAGTTGATGGATACAGAGCAGGGGTGAGCAGTGCCCTTCGGAAAGAAATCTGGCTGCGAGACCCCCTGAGCTCCTGGGGGAACTTTTCCCTGGGAAGCTCTTGGGGACAGATCCTGCTCTTTGCATGCAGCTGAACATAAATTAAAGCACGATCTGGGTGGAGGACGGGGTGGGAACTCTTCTGATTCTATTAAGAATCCCCAGAGATTTGATGATTTTTGAGTCATGGAGCCCTGGCACAGGGAGAGTTTCAGTTCTTGCTTGAAGCCAGCACGTCCTGAAGACAAGAAAACTGTCCCAGGAACCAGGAGAACCCATGGGAACATACACAGCCGTGTTTGAGCAGAATCCCAGTTTGAACTGGAGGTGGGCTGGAAGTGGTTCATGTTCTTCTCACCTGCAGCAAAACCTCAGCAGCAGAGGTTATGAAACCACTTGGTGATGTAAACATCTCCCAAACCATCTCCCAGGCCATAAAAACCCCAAACCGTGCCGGCAGCCCGGTGAAGGATGGTGGCTGCACGTGGTTTGAGGATCTCAGTGGATCAGACGAAAGCAGCTGGGAGCAGCAGGAGGTGGAAGGTGCTGGGGCAGTGGCTGGGGCTGCCCCCAGGGCCAGGCAGGTTTGTCCCGTGCCAGCAGGGTCACCTCATCCCGAGATGATCAGAATGGGACACCACATGTGCTGTCAGCTCCCCCAGTCACCGTGCAGGACGGAGGAGAACAACTTAAAAGAACAAGGAAAACTGTTGCCACTTCAAAACTCGGCTCGGAATTGATGCCAGGCCTCCAACAGACTGATGCTCCTTTCTTCTCCCGTTAATTAATTCCTTTGCCTCCAGTGAATTTCCATCTTTTATTTGTGCGGCAATCAAAGGCTGCGAGCAGCAAGGCTCACATTAGGAACAGACCCATCCAACCTTTTTTTAATCTTCCTGTATCAGCTCCTCGCCCTCTCCTCGTGCTGCCACGCTGCAGCTGAAGCACAGATGCCAAGAGATGACTTTGCTGGAGGAGAGAAGGGGCACACAGCCCCCCGGAGTTTGCTCCCAGCAGGGCTCCTTCGCTGCAGAGAGGAGGAAGAATCCAGCTGAGTTTTGCTCAGAGACACAAATGGGCAATTACTGGGTCACCTGAGAAGTGCCTGGTGATTTACGCTGTTATTAAAAGGTGATGGTAAAAGTAGAGAAGATTTGTAGCATCTGCATGGAAACCCCATCCCTGACCCTCACACCCCAGATACCAACAGATTAAATATCCAAGGAGGCCTTGAAGCCTGGGGATGGCTTTGAGGGAGAGCCCTGCACATCTGGTAATGCTTGGCCTGATACTTAAGCCCCTGGACTGCGTGTAATGAAATGTAATTCCCTCCCTGCCCTGCTGTGGGCCGGGAGAGGCTCTTCCTGCGGGAAGGGCGCTCGTGGCCGGAGCCTCCTGGAAGAGGAAGGTGCAGCCAGAGTGGATGTGAAGGTCAAGATGGGCTTTGCTGGGGACTGCAGGGAGCAGGGTCCTACTGAGGGAAAGGAAGTCGTCTCCAGTGGGAAAAGAGCCAGGGCTGGGCTCTTCCTGCTTGGTGGAAGCTCAGCCTGATCCCAAAGAGCAGCTCCGAAAGAGCTTCACGGCTCATGGGTCTGCTCTCATGTCCAGCACTGGAGTGACAGCTCTGGCTGCCCTTGGACAGACTGGTGGATCTCCTTCTCTTGCCCTTGGAAGTCTGTAGAGGTTCAGGTCCTGTTGGCTCAGGTGGTGGGAGACTCGGTTGCTGGAGCAGTGCAACATTCCCCTTTCTCCCTTTCTATCCCATTATTTGCATCCTGGCTTCTGGTCCCCCTTTGGATATTCTGATTGTTAAGGGAAAGAAAGCTGGAACTGGAAGGTGGCAAGAGTGGGCTGGTGGGAGAAGGTGGTGTGAGGTCCCACACCTTGACTGGGGTACCCTGGATGTGTTATCCGATGTTTTATCCCATGTTTTCCTGTGTGTTATCTGGTGTGTTATCCCATATGTTATCCCGTGTGTTATCCCATGTTTCATCCCATGTTTTATTCCATGTTATCCCATGTGTTATCCCGTGTGTTATCCAGTGTGTTATCCCATGTTATTCCATGTTTCATCCCATGTCATCCCATGTGTTATCCCATGTTTCATCCCATGATTTATTCCATGTTATGCCATGTGTTATCCCATGTTATCCCACGTTTTCATCCCATGTTATCCCGTGTTATCCCATGTTATCCCACATTTCATCCCATGTTATCCTGTGTTATCCCATGTTCTATCCCATGTTATCCCAAGTGTTATCCCGTGTGTTATCCCATGTGTTATCCCATGTTTTATTCCATGTTATCCCATGTGTTATCTTGTGTTATTCCATGTTCTATCCCATGTTATCCCGTGTGTTATCCCAAGTGTTATCCCATGTGTTATCCCATATTTTATCCCATGTTATCCCATGTGCTATCCCATGTTATTCCATGTTCTATCCCATGTTATCCTATGTGTTATCCCATGTTCTATCCCATGTTATCCTGTGTGTTACCCCACGTGTTATCCCATATTCTATCCCATGTTATCCTGTGTGTTGTCCCGTGTTATCCCATGTTCTATCCCATGTTATCCTGTGTGTTGCCCCACGTGTTATCCCATATTCTATCCCATGTTATCCCGTGTGCTATCCCATGTTATCCCATGTTCTATCCCATATTATCCTATGTGTTATCCCATGTTCTATCCCATGTTATCCTGTGTGTTGCCCCACGTGTTATCCCATATTCTATCCCATGTTATCCCGTGTGCTATCCCATGTTATCCCATGTTCTATCCCGTGTTATCCCATGTTCTATCCCGTGTTATCCCATGTACCAGTGTGCAGCAGAGCCTGTGTGGTGTCAGGCTGGAGATCAGTGTGGGATCTGAAGGAAAACCTCTTTTTGGAGACTCTGGTGCTGCAGGGCTCCCCAGCTGGGGGAGATCTCCCCTCCCAGCCCTTCCTGGCAGGATCCAGCAGGATCCTCTTGGCTTCGGAGGAGCGACGCCGCTTTGCAGCAGCGGGGCTCCGACTTGGAATTACATCTCACTCTGCCTTGTTTTGGGCAAACAGGGATTTTTCGGGAGAAATCTGCGGGTGGAAGCAGCTCTGAGGGCCAGGCTGACTTGCTGGAAGCCGAACTCGCAGCCTCTGCTGGGAGCCGAGCTGGGAATGAGCAGAGAGCGGAGGGTGCACATGTTTTCAGGGAGCAGGGGAGAGCTGGCAGGGGTAGGGATAAAAGCAGCATATGTCTGATGGAGTAAGTGGAGAAATGCAGCCCAGATGGCTGCAGGGACTGAGAATGGGGAATAATTCCTGAAGTCTTTGCTCTCCGGAGCAAGATTAGGGCACTTGCAATCTCTTCCTCTCGGCTCAATTTGCCTCCCGTGGTGGCTTTGGGCAGAGCTCTTAATGCTGTGAGTGACCTCCAGGGATTTGGGGAATTGTTATCCGGGCTATAAATGCTGAGCAGCACGCAGGGAGCAGGGGATGGTTTGTAAGGATGAACCCCCATCCCAGGGAAGTGGGGATTTGGGAGTGGCCCCACCCCGTGTGTGTTACAGGGTCTGAACAGGAACTCAGAGAGGCCCTGGGGCAGGCAGGTCATGGAATCAGGGAATCCCAGACTGGTTTGGTTGGAAGGGACCTTAAAGGTCATCCAGTTCCTTGGGCAGGGACAACTTCCACTATCCCAGGGTGCTCCAAGCCCTGTCCTTGGATATGTACAGGGGTGGGGCAGCCACAGCTTCTCTGGGAAATCCATTCCAATCCCTCCCTACCCTCACAGGGAGGAATTCCTTCCCAATATCCCATCTAACCCTGCCTGTACGTGTGAAACCATTCCCTGTGTCCTGTCCCTCCATCCCTCATCCCAAGTCCCTCTCCAGCTCTCCTGGAGCCCTTTTAGGCCCTGGAAGGGGCTCTGAGGTCTCCCTAGAGCCTTCTCTTCTCCAGCTGAAAATGGGCATTTGTGGTTTAGGGGAAACTTTTAAATTGTACTTTTTAGGTGATCTTTATGTAAAAAAAACCCGACCACAAGTACCTGTGAGAGGAAAGGCATGGCAGGAGCAGAAATGCCAATTCCATCAAGCTGGAAATCCTAAATAATCCAAAAATAACCCAGGCTGCAGGTTTGGAAGTTGCTTTCTTTCCTTGTACAAGGAGAGGGAGAAGAAAATAAACCTGTGCGTAAACCCTGTTGTGAGGAAATGAATTGCAAATAAGAAAAACAAATTCCAGTTAATTCCTCTTTTCCAAGCACAGCTCCATTCAGTGTTTTGGGAGTCAGGGGATTTAGGGATCTGGAGATAGCGTCGGTGTTTTTGGGTAACAAGTACAAACTGTAGCGGCTTTTAAGGCTTCAGAAGCTGTTTCTGATTAGGATCTTTTCTTTTGACAACTTTTTTTTCTTTTCATGAAAAAAAAAGCGGGGTGGGGGGAGGAGGAAAGGGCTTTTTGTAACACAGTTGGGTTAGAGATGAGGGAAAATCTGTTTGAAATATGCAGGGACCTGAAAGCAAATCTTGAGTGAATAATAAGTTTAACTGACCTTAAAATATCCCATTGCCATGAGGGATTTGAGAGTAATACTTCAAATGGATTTTTGATGAGGCTCTGCAGGCTGTGGGGAATTGAATATTTTTACCCAACACGTTTTCTGATCTAAATTTTCACAATCACTGGGAAAAAAAAAACCAAAAAACTATTTGGGAATGCCTAAAGAAGGGTTGGGGTTGTGTTGTTTTACTTTAAAGCTGCTGCTGTGCAGGGAAAAAGCAATTTGCTGCAAGGTCACTATTCAGAACTACTTTTATTGCCCAATATTAAATTTAATCCTGGAGCAGAATTCCTCCTGGCTGCCTGTGTGTCCCCGTGTGGCATCCTTGGCATTCCATGGGGGAATCCAGTGGAGCATTATCCTGGTGCCCACTTGCACAGTGTGTGTGTCCCGAGCCTGGCACCAGCCTGGGGCTCTGCTGGGACCCTGCTGTGGTGTCACTGTCCCCGGGATCCCTGCAGAAAGCCCTTGGGAGAAGCCCCAAATCCCAGGACAGACCATCCCTGCGGTCACTTCTCCCTCAACCAGAAGCCAGCGGCACTTCCTGGGCTGTCCTGCTGCCTGTCCATCCGTCCATCCATCCATCCGAGGGGCAGTTCCATCACAAAGGACACAGGGATGTCCCGTGTCCCCAGGGGTGTGGGGCTCTGCCCAGGGCTCCATTCCTTCCCTCCATCCTGGAGCACAAAGTGGCTTTGTGTCGGTCTCTTGTCCCGAGTGACAAGGCTCAAGCTGTGCCAGGGGAGGTTTAGGTGGGATATTGGGAAAAATTCCTTCCTGGAAAGGGCTGCCCAGGCCTGGCACAGCTGCCCAGGGCACGGGTGGGGTCACCATCCCTGGGGGGAGTTAAAGCCCTCTGGATGTGGCACTTGGGGACATGGGGCAGTGGTGGCACTTGGCAGTGCTGGGGAAGGGTTGGATTGATTTTGGAGGGCTTTTCCAACCTCAGCAATTCTGTGATTCTGGTTAATGCCCTGCACCAGCCCCTCTGATCCCGAGGCTTTCCCGGATCAGTCCCTTCGGAGCCACATCACACCCGAGTGCAGTTCCCAGCTCCCAGCCTCCCTTCCCTTTGCTGCCACCAGCCCTGGAATGGGGGGACAGAGTCCAATCCAGGTCCAAACCTGGGGGGCTCAAGGGATAATCCCAGCAGGTGCCACATCCCCATCCCCAGGGATGAGGAGGGGGACACTGGCGGGAGATGTCCCTCGGTGGTGGGGGAGCTGTGCTGGCTTTGGGAACAGCTCCTGTCAGCCCCGAACATCCCACCCTGCGGGGCTCCAGCAGCAAACAAGCTCCCAGTGTCCTCCTGCCTCTCCCGGGCCGCTGGAGTCCCGGCGTGGCGCCTGGCAGGAACGCCTCCCGCCGCTCCCCGAGCTCCAACAGCCCCGGATTTTCCCTCCCTTGCATTTAAAAAGGGGAGAAAAGGGAAAACTGTGGTCCTGCAGCAGCTGCCGGGGCCCTGAGCTGGGAAGATCCCTCCCCCTCACATCCCAGGGACACAGAGCTCACCAGGGTCCTGGTTGGGCACTGCCTCGGCTCCCTGTGGAGTGGGAGATCCCACAGAAGTGTGGGATCATCGCCTTGCTCCTGGCAGGGGTCGGGTTGGCTCTGGGACCAATGAATCATGGAATCATGGAAAGGTTTGGGCTGGAAGGGACCTTAAAGCCCATCCAGTGCCATGGCAGGGACACCTTCCACTATCCCAGGGTGCTCCAAACCCCGTCCAGCCTGGCCTGGGACAATTCCAGGGATCCAGGGGCAGGCTCAGGGAGCTGTTTCTCTCCGTGGCTGCTGCCTGTGGATGTTTTTAGGCTGGCTGTTATCAGACACCCAAATCCATGGCTCTGGTTTCTGGGGCTTTTCCTCACCAGCGCCTGTTCCCAAAGCTGCTGCAGCCTTGGTGTTTCCAGTCCTTTAAATCACAGACTCCTGGAATCAGTGAGGTTGGAAAAGCCCTCTCAGACCATCAACCATTCCCCAGCACTGCCAAGGCCACCGCCCCTGTCCCCAAGTGCCACATCCACACGGCTTTTCAATCCCTCCGGGGATGGGGACTCCACCCCTGCCCTGGACAGCCCTTTCCATGAGGGATTTTTCCTGTTGCAGCCTGTCAGGCTGGCTCCAGCCCTGCTGTGGCCTTGGCTCCCTCCTTCCTCAGGCTCTGCTGCCCAGGGCTGCTGGGATCGATGTTCCTGTCAGGTCCCACTCCCATCCATCATCCCTCTGCTCATCCATCAGCGCCAGAGCCTGAAGTGCCGAGTTAAGGATGGAGGTGCTCTGGGAGACGGGGAATGGATTCAGCCTCCTGGCTGCTGGAATTGCTGGAATTTTGGTTCATTAAGTAGGGAAGGGAGTGTCCTGTGCTGGGCTCGGGGTGGGGTGAGGAGCTCACGGGAACGTGGGTTTGCCTGATCCTGGGGTGTTTGCCTCATTGGGAAGAGCTCACCCCGTGAGGCTGGGGTGTGCTGGGACCCTTCCTCGTTGTTTTCCCTGTGGAAAAGGCAGAGTGGGGACAAACCAGCAGAGCCCCTGGAGCCTGGCACTTCCCCGGGATGTGGGTCAGGATGTGGGGTGGATACCTGATGCCCCAGACCTGGCAGGGTCTGGCCCCTGGCTCCAGGGAGGATTCTTCTGCTTGGGAACCGCCTCTGCCCAGGGAACTGGGACACCCCAAAGGGTCTGCCTGGGGCGGGGCTGCTTTTTGGGAAGGGCACTGAGGTCTTTCCAGCTTCTCCAGAGGGGATTTGGGTGCAAAGGGTGCATTTCTCTTTCCTCCACAACGCTTCCTGCACAGACACCTGGTACTGAGTGGGAACTGGGGAGCCTGAAGGCCAACTGGTGGGACTGGTGTGGACTGGACTGGTGTGGGTGGGCCCCTGGCTCTGGGCTGTGCTGGAGCTGCCTCCCCCTGAGCTGTGGGCAGTGCTTGGGGTCCTGGCCACCACTCAGCTGCAGCTTTCCATGGAAATGTGCAAAAGTTCCTATTTTTGATCCTCGTCCTCCATCCAGTCCGGCTGGAATGGGCCGGTGGGATCCAGTGGGGCTGGGGAAGACGGGCAGACAGCTGGACAGACAGACAGACAGAGCGTGTGATTGCTCAAGCCACACTTCCTTAGGAAACCAGGCTAAAAATAAGCAAAATCCAGTTCTTTCCCACAAATAGCTCCAGTTGCCACAAACTGAAGCTTTTCCAATGAAAAAAATGTTTTGTTAGAGAATTCCCAGTTTTTCCTGCTGGAGGGAGGGAGCAGTGACAGGATGGATGGAACCCCCCATCTCCATCACCTGGGGTTCACCCAGAGCTCTGAGAGCTGCCCATGGCTCGGGAAGCTGGAAAAACACTGATATCATGGAATTCCAGAGTGGTTTGGGTTGGAAAGGACCTTAAAGCCCATCCAGTGCCACCCCCTGCCATGGGGAGGAACACCTCCCACTATCCCAGGTTGCTCCAAGCCCCATCCAACCTCTCCTGGGACATTCCTGAGCCTTCCCAACATCTCCACAGCCCCTTTTTCCACAGCTGGAGGAAGAGTTTTCCTTTTTTTTTTGCAGCAAAGTGCGTAATCCACCCCCAGCTCCCTCCTCAGTGGGGGATTTCCTTTGCCTGGGGACCAGCTGAGCCCAGTGCGAGGGGGAGGGGGCTCCCAGCAGCAACCCCGGCATTCCCAAGCCTCGTTGTGCAGGCTTGGCTGGATTTCTGAGCTTCTCCCTTGTCTGTGGAGGCAGCAGTTGTGGGGTCCTGCGTGAGGGCAGGGAAGCCCTGCACACACATGGCAGTGGCTGAGCAGGTTGCTGGAGACAGGAACCCTTTGCCATCCCATCCAGTGCTGGGGCTCCTCTCCCAATTCCCTTCTCCTGGCTCCACTGCATGGAGAAGTTTGGGGATGGTGGCTCCCATCCCTGCCATGCTGCGGGCGAAGCTCCTCGCCAGGAAACGAGGCTTTTTCTGATAGTAAAAAAAAAAAGAGCTAAATTTGTTTCCCATCTTCCCCCAGGCTGGATTACAAATTTGACACAGATGGGGAATCTTTGTTGTTTCTGTGGAAAACTGGACGCATTTTCCATCCCAACAAGAGCAGCGTGACAGCATCGGACCTGAGAAAAACACCACAAAAACCCAGTTCTGGGGTTTTGGGGGAGGGGGCACAGATGAGCTCCTCCAGGCTGGAGCCACCCCGAGCTGGGACACGCATGGGATGTGTCTGTGGAGAGCCAGAACCTGCTCCAGAGGGACACAGCAGCCGAGTGTGGAGATGGTGGCCAGGACAGGGGGTTTAGGGTGAAATTTTCCCTGTGAGCCCCCAAAGGCGAGGAGGAGGCTGTGACCTGTGGGATGGAGGGGTCTGGCTGATGGATGCTGGGGAGAGGGACAAGGGGATGGTTTGTTCTCACCTGGGGGCTTTTGGGGACCCAAGAGCCCTCTCCTTTGAGATGCAGTTATGGCTCCTTGCCCTGCTCAGCCTGGAAAGGTGGCAGTGGTGAGGCTGGGCAGTCCTGGCTCCATCCCTGTGTCCTTGCAGGTGACTCTCTCAAGGTGTCAGGGATAACTGTCACCTTTGGGGACATTAACCTGGGGCCAAGCTGGGGCTCTGCAGAGCTGCTGTCACTTCCAGGCCATCAGGTTCCTGCCAGGGCCAGGCAGCAGCAGCCCCTCTGTCACCTGCCCGAGCTGTCAAAGGCATTACAGCAACACTGGGAAAATGGGAATGCCTGGATCCTCCGTGCCTGGGGACCCGGGCTCTGCCACTGCTGCCTCAGCACATTTCAGCCCCTCTCGCCCATGTGCAGCTGTGACATCGCTGTCCCCGTCCCCCTCCTGTCCTGCCCTGTCCCACACCTGAGTGCCCAGCGGGGCCTGTGGGACATCTGCTCCCTTCCCTGGACCCTGCAGCCCCCCCGAGGGTCCCTGTGCCCAGCCAAGAGCGGGGCTGCAGATGATGCCACTCTCCTGCCAGCCCTGGAACCCAGCCCAGGCACCCGCGGGGTTTGTCTGAACTCAAGGAATCGCCCCGAGATGGAGTTTTCCCTCCCTCAGGCTCTGGCATCGCTTTGGGATGTCCCTGGAGCTGCTGCTGGTCACACATGGTGAGGGCACTGCTGGCTCTGTCCCCACTCCTGTCCACCCCTGCTGGGTGTCCAGCGCTGCAGGGGTTTGGTGCTGGGGGGCACGGGGTGCCCCCAAAGAGGGGATGCTCCTGGCAGGATGGAATGGAGGGAGGGAGAACAGTCACCGGCAATCTCAGTGTTCCCAAATTCCTTTGTGGATCTGGCCAAGAGAGCTTAGGACTGTCCCTGGAGCTGGTGCTGATGGATCCCCACGCTCTGCTGCCAGCCCTGGCTGCAGCTCACGGGTGAGAGCTGATTTATGTTTGCTGAGGTAGAAACGAGGCAGTTTTGGAAGCGCTTCAGAACAACTCGTGGTTGGTTTGAAGCTGAAGTTTCAAGCAGGATTTCAAGCAGGGCTTGGTGCTTGTTCAGCAGGGCAGAGCCAGACTGGGAAAGCATTTTTGCAGAAGTTTCCATGAGATGTAGGCATGGATCAGCTCGTGGAGACGGAGGAGACGTTGCTGTGAGGGCAGGGGCTGGGCTCACCCCTCACATCTTTGATTTCTCCGCATCAAATCCAACCAGGATTAATTCCTTCCCAACATCCGAACCTTGGTGATGCCAGCGGGACCTGGTGGCCCTGGCACGTAGCACCCAAGCCCAGGAAGCACAAAGTGCTGCTTTTGGTCCATTTGAAAGAGGAGAAACTGGATAAATGACTAGAAAATGTTGCAATGAGCTATGCTAGGAATCGTGAGCCTGGGGGGATCTTTTCTATTCCCTGAAAGTTGTTGGAGAGTCCCCTCCTCATCTCCCTGGCTGCGCAGGACGAAGAGCTCCCTGGAGGGGACAGCCAGGGGACAGCCAGCCCTGCCGGAGGGGACAGCCAGCCCTGCCCACGGTGGCCTTGGAGCGACCATCTGGAGAGCCCGGCAGCCCCTTCCCCGTGGCTCCGCGAGGGTCCGGGCTTGGCGGCGGGGCCGCCCCATACTGAGATCAAATAAACACAAATACCCTGAAATTATTCATGGCTCTGGGGACCTGTCTGATGCCTCGTCAGCAGCTGCTGATCAAATCGGGGCAGCTGTCAATTGGCCGGCGGCGGGAGGGGCTGGCTGGACAGCACATGTGTGGATTCCTCCTTCCTCTCCTCCGTCCTCCCTTCCTCCCTTCCTCCCGGGCTCCCGCTGCTCCTGCACCTGCGGCGGGGCTGGGACCGGGATGGCAGCGTGGGCACCATGGGCAGGAATTCTGGGGGTGCCCCTCGCCCGCACCCCGGGATCCGGGCAAAGAGGGGTCCCAGGGACCCATCCCCGCACAGGGGGATGCGGGTCCTGCCACCTGCGCTGTGCCCTGGTTAATTAGCCAGCGCTAATTAGCTGAGAGCTTGTGGCTCCGGGAGCAGTGCCCGTGGGCTGGGACTGCCTGCAGCCAGCGTCCCGCGGGATGTGGCAGCGAGGGGATGGATGCACTTGGAATGGGAGTGACAGGACAAGGGGGAATGGCTTCACAGGGACAGGCAGGGTTAATGGGATATTGGGAATAAATCCTTCCCTGGGAGGGTGGGGAGCCCCTGGCACAGGTACCTGGAGAAGCTGTGGCTGCTCCTGGATCCCTGGAAGCGTCCAAGGCCAGGGTGGAGGAACCTGGGATAATGGAAAGGGTCCCTTCCTTTTCCTTTTGCTCAACCGAGCATCAGGAAGTGGAACAATTCCTATTTCTGCTGTCCATGGAACTTCAAACCTGAAAACCCCAATGATTTTTGTGACCTTTTTAGGTCTTTCCTGTGCTCACCTCCATCAAGGTGGGAAACCAGGCAGGACCAGCCCACTGCCGTGAGGGGATAATTTAGTAAGAACTAATGAGTGCAATTTTTTTATTTGTAATTGAAAACAAAGACTTTGGACATACTCAGAGTGGTCTCAGGGATTTTTTTTTTTTTT
>VZRO01007034.1:419341-455649 GCA_013397915.1 Daphoenositta chrysoptera | reverse complement strand
CAGTTCAGCCTGCCCAATTCATCCTGCCCAGTTCATCCTGCCCAGTTCAGCCTTCCCAATTCATCCTGCCCAGTTCATCCTGCCCAGTTCTGCTCAGTTCAGCCTTTCCAGTTCATCCTGCCCAGTTCATCCTGCCCAGTTCAGCCTTCCCAGTTAATGCTGCCCAGTTCATCCTGCCCAATTCATCCTGCCCAGTTCAGCCTTTCCAGCCCATCCTGCCCAGCCCAGCCGTGCCCTGTGCTGGTTCAACACACGCCCGGTGATTCCTCCGGGAAGAAGCGGTCATGGAGAGGCCTGGGATGGGGTCAGCACGGCTGCCCACCCCTTTTTGGGGAGTAGGGGTCTGCCACGTCCCCCAGCAGTGGGAGCTCCTCGGCAGGGCCGGGAGCAGGGATCCGGGGCTGGATCTGCCCCTCCCGACATCCCGACCCCCTCCCTGCCTTCTCCCACCTTTCTCCCCAGCGAAGGTGCTGCTATTTGAGCTGCCTGGAAGGAAAAGGCCGCTATCTCCGAGTTTCCAGAACTGGTTCCAGTTTGACAACTTGAGAGCTGCCGCGGGGCCACAAAGGCAGCCTTGTCCCGGGCTGCGATAAGCCCGAGGGACGATTCATATGCAGATCCGGGTGGTACCGGGTGTCTGCCGCCAGAGGATAAATCTGTCCCGAGCCTTGGCCCCATCTCCCGGTTCCAAACTGTTTTACATTTACACAAAAACGGTTCTGTCCCCTCCCCGGGCTGCCTGTCACCCTGCCCGCGGGGGGGTGTCCCCTGGAGCCGCGGGGTGTCCCCTGCCCGGGCTGGGGCTGGCGGAGCTGTCACCGCGCTAAGCTGCGCTGGTTTTGTCCCCAGCGTCCCATGGCCCATCTCGGTGCCTTGAAAGAGTCACTCTCCTTGCCCTGCAGAAAGCTCTCAACCATGTCCCCCCTCCGGCAGAAATCCCTTCCTGTCACTCCTTTTGTCCGGGTTTTTTTGTCAGGGCTCATTTTTTAAAAATAGTGATGGAGAGGGGGTTTTCTCCCCCCTTTTTTCTCTTTTTGGTGATAATATAGAACCTGAAAGCCCTGACGCGATGGCACCCATCACCCTGATCTCATGGCACCCATCACTTCCACCTGTGGTTGATCTGGGGTTCTGGGATCCCCCATCTCGCTCCCAGCTCAGGCTGGACCTCTATCCATGTGAAAGCTTCTGCCTGGCATTTCAGGGGGATGAATTGTAGGCAGAGCCTGTCCTGCTCTCCTGGTTTGGGCTGGGATAGAGTTAATTTTCTTCCTGGAGCTGCCGTGGGTGATAATTCAGGGATGCTTTGGGCTGGAGACTTATTTATCTCCTGAGAGTGCATCCCCTGATCTCTCAGCTCGGTGCTGGGAGGAGTTCTGCTCCAAAAATCATCATCATCATCATGAACCAATTAACTCTGGAAAGTTATGCTGGCCCAGTTTTTGAAGTCTGCTTTGATTCCCTGCCTGCTGTGGCTGTTAATCACTATTTAATGCAGCTTTCTGCATTTTTATCATCATTTTATCTGCTGTAATTTATTCTGTGTTACCTTAACCGAGGAAGCATTTTCACGTGTTGAATGTCTCCACGTAGGAAACCCCAGCTCTGATGACTCTCAAGTGCCAGTTGTTTTATTAATTAAAAATGAAAATTTATCAGCTTAATAGAGAGGTAAAAGGGTTTTATCCCTCCTCCCAGGCACACAGTCTCCTCTGGAAATCCCAATTCCTTCCAAGGCTCCCCCGCTGCCGTGTCCTGTACCTGCAGGCACTGCTTGGCATTCCCACGGTGCTCTCTTAAGGTCAATAAGAATTAACTGTAAATTTAATTAAAGTTCCTAATGTTTGTGCTAAAGTGGAGCATAACAAAAACGGCTCTGCTCTTTGCCAGTTTAAGCCAGATCTGGAGGGAGCTGGGTGTTATCAATAATTAACCGGGGTAATTTAGGGGAAGTATTAGGGAGTTAATGAAAATGTGAAATGCATAATTATCGTGCAAGTGGAAGTGCTTGGGCTGCTGAGGAAGAGGAGGTGTTGCACAATTAATGCTTGGAGGGTGCTGTTCCCAACAGGATCCCGGGATGTCCCTGGGATGGGAAGGTCCCTGCAGCTCATCACAGACACAGGAGCCACTACCCCATCTGGGAGCTTCCAGTCCCTGCCCCAGCCTGGGCTTTTATAAAAACTACTGCTAATTACATGGTAATTAAGCCTCGGGTGGTGTGGCTGGTGGTAATTAATGAGGTGCAGCTCTCCCGTGTTGAGGAGCCCTGGGATGGGTGCAGGGACTGCTGGTGGGGTGAGTGGGGTCCTGGGGGTCCCTCTGCCCCACAGAGCCCTTAGGGATGGCCCTGGCACTGGGGGGCTCAGCCCGGCCCCGATGTCCCTCTGCAGGAAGGGAGGGGGGATAAGAGAGGCTTTCCAGAGGGGCTGTGCCTGCCCTATCCCTGGAAATGTCCAGAGCCAGGGTGTGGTTTCACGTGGACTCTCCAGGGTCTCCCATCCCAGGTGTTTGCTGCTGGTAATAAACAATTTATTGTTTATTATTGAGGGACTGGGTTAGGCCCTCAGCCCAGGTTTACTGAGGGGGTTGGAGTCGGGTGAGGATGAGGATGGAGCCGTTCTGCTGCTCAGAAATCCCAGTGGCATCCAGGGAAACACCGCAGGGATGCCTCAGGAAGCTGCTGGGAGAAGCTGGTGAAGCAGCCTGGAAAACCCCGTGGCACTTCGTGAATGGAATTAAAGTTAGGGATGCTTGGCTGGCCGGGAAGCCCCAGCAGGAGGGTGGAGCTGTGCTCCCAGTGGATCCGGAGCTGTGCCCTGGGGTTTTCCTTGGCTCTGGGCAAGCACAGGGAGGGGACAGGCATGGGTCTAATCCCGGTTTGGGAAGGTGCTTCCCAGCAGGAGCTCTGTCAGTCAGCACCTGGTAAGCGCAGTTATTTGGGGTGGGAGAGAAAAGGTGCAGGAAAGGATGGGAAAAGCACCCGTGGCTGCCCTGGGATTCATGGATCCTTGAAGGGCATCCTGCTGGTGCCAAACAGAGGGGCCCTGCTGCCAGGTGAGGACACCAGGGACAGGAAGTGGCTCTAAAAACGCTGGCACTGTGCAAAAACTAAAATAAAAGGGCGGGGGGGAAGCCACAAGTGGCTTCTGCCTCTTGTTTGGGGAAAGGAGCTGTGGGGGCCCAGTGTAACTTGCAAATGCTTTTAATAAAGTGTTCTTTCCTGAGTCCAGGGGAAAAATCCCAGAAACCTCAAGCTTTTCCCATTACATAAGGACCAGATGCTGCTGGGCAGAGCCCTGACTCCCCCCAGCCCAGCCCTGTCCCTGTCCCCAGCTGCCGTGGGGACCCGGCTCCCTGCCAGGCACAACACCCGAGCAGTGGGATGGGGATCCCAGAGAAGCTGTGGCTGCCCCTGGATCCCTGGAAGTGTCCAAGGCCAGGTTGGATGGGGTTTGGAGCACCCTGGGATAGTGGAAGGTGTCCCTGCCCAGGGCAGGGGGTGGCACTGGATGATCTGTGAGGTCCCTCCCCAGACATTCCAGGATTCTGTGATTCTGCTTGGAGGTGGAAGAGGAGGATGTGGAGGGCAGTGGGGCAGGTGCCTGTGCTGGTGGCAGGGAGGACCCGCTCTGTCACACGGGGTGACATGGCTGGGTAATTTCTGCGGCAATTAATGCCTCATTAAAGTGCACGAGGGAACAATCAGAGCAGTGAATTTTACCCAGCACAATGGCTGGGCCCTCAGGGTTTTTCTGCCTTTCTTATGAAAAGGAAACAGTCTTTTTCTGGCTTTAACTGCTCCCTGTCTGGAGGCAGAGGAGGAGGGAGCCTCGGTGGGCATCTCCATTCCCAGCTGGTGCTTGGGCATCACCCTCGTGATGGGATTTTCCTCTGCAATCCCACGGGGCGAGTTGGAACCTCCAGGACATGAAATCTGACTGGAGGCCAGGATGAAAACCAGCCCTGTCCCAAAACGTGTGTGTTGAGATCCCCATCACCCACTGAAACTGGGGGGGAGGAGAAGGGCAGGAGGGATTTCCAGGCCTGGGAAGGGGTTTTGGGGGAATTCCAAGGGGGAACAGCAGCCTGCAGGTGCCGGGTAGATGCTGCTGGTGGGGCAGAGTGACAGGGAGTTCCTTCCCAGGGACAGACTCTGGAGGGGACAAAGGGAACGCTGCTCCTAGGAAAGATTTTGAAGATGAGGAGGTGACCAGTGGGGTGTGACAAGGTGGGGCAGGAGCGAAAGGGGGAGGTGGCTGCAGCTGGGAAGCCCCTGAGCATTTCTGGCCGGGTTTAGGGCTTGTTCCCGCCTGTTGTGGCATCAGATGGGAGCAGCTGAGCCCTGACCGTGTCCCTCTCTCCTCAGGAGCCTGATGCCACGGACTCTGGAGGGACAGATCACCATGGAGAAGACCCCCAGCTACTTTGTCACCAAGGAGGCCCCGCGGCGCATCTACAACATGTCCCGGGACACGAAGCTGATCGTGGTGGTGCGGAACCCGGTCACCCGCGCCATCTCGGACTACACACAGACCCTCTCCAAAAACCCCTCCATCCCCAGCTTCCAGGCCCTGGCCTTCAAAAACCTCAGCACGGGACTGATCGACACGAGCTGGAGCGCGGTGAGGATCGGGATCTACGCCAAGCACCTGGATAACTGGCTGCAGTACTTCCCGCTCTCCAAATTCCTCTTCGTCAGCGGGGAGAGGC
The DNA here is from genome assembly GCA_013397915.1 of Daphoenositta chrysoptera. NCBI lineage: Eukaryota > Metazoa > Chordata > Aves > Passeriformes > Daphoenositta > Daphoenositta chrysoptera. The sequence continues at coordinate 450,936 of VZRO01007034.1, read as the reverse complement.
TCGTCAGCGACCCTGCCGGGGAGATGGGCCGTGTCCAGGACTTCCTGGGGCTCCAGAGGGTGGTGACGGACAAACATTTCTATTTTAACGAGACCAAGGGCTTTCCCTGCCTGAAGAAGCCGGAGGGGGGAAGCAAACCCCGCTGCCTGGGGAAATCCAAGGGGCGGCCGCACCCCAAAATCGACGGGCAGGTGGTGCAGCGCCTGCGGGAGTTCTACAGACCCTTCAACATGAAGTTTTATCAGATGACAGGGCAGGATTTTGGGTGGGACTGAGCCATCCCCAGGGCACGCTGCCGGGCTGGCTCCTGGACTGCCAGGAGCGTGGTCCAGGGATCCCCATGGTCATCATGGCCCAGGGATGCCTGTGGCTGCCATGAGCCAGGGATGCCCAGGGTCACTGTGGTCCGGGGATGCCCGTGGTCACTGTGGTCCGGGGATGCCCAGGGTCACTGTGGTCCAGGGATGTCCATGGTCACTGTGGTCCAGGGGTGCCCGTGGTCACTGTGGTCCAGGGATGCCCATGGCCACCCCACCAGCACCCTCCTCCCTTCATTCTAATTTATATCGGACCTTTTCTGGCAAGAAACGGACTTCTCTGGAGTAGAGAGAAATATTTAAGAAATAAAACTACAGATGAGCCCTCTCCCCTCCCTGAGCAGATTAAATATTCTTCCATATAAACCTTGCAGATCTCTGTTAACTGGGAGCACTCGGGGTGGCAGGTGGGAGTGTGGGTTTGTGTGCATGGGGATGATGGATCCACCATCCAGAATAAAACCTTTGGAAACCGCTTGGCCTCTGGGGCAGGCAGCCAGTGGGGTTTTGCTAAACTAGGTTCTGGGGGTGACGCTGGTGGCAGCAAACTCCAATGCTGGGAGATGTTTTGCAGATGGATAAGAGTCCGTAGGAATTTCCCAGCTGAGCAAAACAATGAACAGCAGCAGTTATGAATAAATGCCAGGTCCAGGCTTAGGGAGAGGGAGCTGTGGATCACCTTCCCATGGTCCTTGAGTGGCCCAGCTGAAAGAGCAGGGCCTTTCTAACCCTTAGGAGGAAAATTCCAGCTTCTCCCCAGTTTACCCAAACTCTGGCCTTTCAGTTCAGTTATCTCAGTTTTTCAAATCTGCAGCCATCGAGGGTCATCACGGGAGGCTGCAGAAATTACTTTAATCTGCACTAACTAGTTTTCCCTTAATTAAAGATGGGGAAAACATTTAATTAACCTCTAAGATCTTATTAGTGACTTGTATTTGTCTCTTTAATGAGCTAATTATGAGTTTTGAAGGGCCCTCAGGCCCTGCATTGTTTGCAAATATGCCTTGGCTGTGGTTTCTTCCATCAGGCAGCATCCCAAACCTGCATCCCAGAGCTGACCGTGCTGCCGAGGTGCCTCCTCTCCTCGCTGCTGCTGCTGCCTGGGCATGGCGAGGGAAGCAGGTACCACTTCTGGGATGTACAACCATCCCATGTGCTCCCAGCTCCGGGGTGGTTTCACACCCTCACCTGGCGCTTTATTCAGCACAGCTCCCCCCGCTCCCACATCCCGGGTCCCGGCACCTCCCTTGTGCCCCTGGAGGTGGGGTTTGTTTCCTGTCCCATGCTCCGGGCTGCAGGTGAGGTTGGGAATGTTCCTGTTCATTCCCGGGCCAAGTGACACGTGCAGGGACAGCTCAAGGTGACGTCGGGGTGAAATGCAAACAGGTGGCTGTTTTTGTGAGGAGAGGGGCCATCGAGGTGACAGTCCCTGGGGGCTTTGTGACCGGCATAACGCGGGATATTGCGAAGGAATAGCGAGAGGAGAAGAAACCAGGACTGGTTTTGTGCCCTCGGAGTGATGCAGCGGTTGCGGGGATGGGCTCGGCACCCCGTGCCCACTGCGGGGTCCCCCGGCCGTGTCCCCCCAGGCCTGTGACCCCCGGCCACCGCCCCACCGGGGGTGGGATGTCGGAGCGGCTGGAGCCCCTTGTCAGCCTCGCTGGCAGCTCCGCATGATGGACTGCGCTCTGCTTGTTTAGGTTTTGTTTCCAGCCACGACATTCGACCAAATTATTCTCCACGAAGGGCTTTAAAGTTTCCCAAGTGCCTGTGAAAGCCTGGAAACGCTGATAGTGATCCTATTTCTCAGCTGAGTGACTGCATTCAGCCCCAGCCATATTGATATGCAAAACGTTAAGGGTCCCGGCTCTAAAGATGGTTTCTGTCTGCCCTGTGAAAGGGAACCATACTTTTTTAAAGCCCGGCCCTTTCTAAAGCCGCACAATACCATATAGACTATGCCATTTAAAGCATCTGAAGCGACCCAAAATGTATTGAAAGCTCGCTTTGCAGACTCATTAAGACTACTCAATAGGTTCTGGCAAATACCGTGCCAGGGCTGACCGCACGGATTAAGACTTTTGAAGTGTTACACAAACCCCCTGCTTAAACTAATTGCTGCCCCGCAGCTCACGAGGTCAAGTATTTGTATTCATTGCCTCCGAGAGGAGCCACTTATGGCTCTGTCCAGGTGAAGTCTGCACTTCATTAGATCAAGACAATAAAAGCAGCTTTGGTAGGAAGGGGATGAAATCTCGCGGCTCCTGCTCTGAGCCAAGCACCGGCTTAAGTCCACCTCGGCGGAGTTTGGGGTCGTTTGTGGTGCTTTCAAGAGCTCCAGTGGAGCGATGTGCTTCCAAGAAAAGCGTTTCGGTGCGGGATGGTGACAGCAGTGACAGCAGCCCTGTCCCACTCGGGCTGTCGTGGAGCTTGAGCAGAGACTGCTTGAAACTCCTGGTGCTCACTGAGCACTTCTCCAACTGTGACGTTTCATTCTCCAGGGTCATGGAATCCTGGAACTGCTTGGGTTGGAGGGACCTTAAAGCCCATCCTGTGCCCAGGAGCCCTGGGCAGGGACATCTTCCACTATCGCAGGGTGCTCCAAGCCCCATCCAACCTGGCCTTGGACACTTCCAGGGATGGGCAGCCACAGCTGCTCTGGGATCCCCATCCTGTGAGGAATTGCTCTGAAACTCCCACAGAGGCTCAGGGACAGGTGTCACTGCTGGACCTTCCTGCTCAAAACCTCTGGAAATAAAATTATAACAAGAGGATGTTGAGCTGTGCTGATGTTTTCTGGGACAGAGGGAGTTTGGGCAGCTGCTTGCTCAGGGGACGATGGCAAAACAGCCTGTGCTTGTGGAGCTGGAAAAATGCCTCTGGAGCACCAGGTTAATTGGGGAAGTGCCAGAGCAAGAGGATGATGGAGATCCAGCTTTGCAGCCAAGTATGAAATGAAGTTTTCATCCCCGTCTCAGTTAACCAGAGTTTCCATTTCTAGCCCCAATTTTGTTTTGAAAATCCAACTATCCAAAGTTTTGTGGTTCCTGTGCTCTGGGCCTCCCTCTCTATTCCACTCCATAAGCCAGGAAGAGCAGGGTTGGAAGAGCTTTCCAAATTTTTTTTTATTTACTCCTTTTTCTGTTATACCAGATTTAGGAGGACAGAAGGGAAAGAACAAAAATAGGGAAGGAAAAAAAAAAAGCTCCAAAAGCAAAAAGTTAAAACTTCCCTGCTTTTGCATGGGTCTGGAGATGAGAAAAGCAGCAGGCCCCATTTTCAGTTCCACATTTCATCTCAAATGTTTCTAACCTGTAACAGGGAAAGTCATGCTCATCCCTGGAAAGGCCCATCCGTCCCCATTCCCATTCCCTGCTGCCATGTGTGTGGCCACACCTGTCCCACACCACAGTCCCCAGCTGAGGCTCGTGCTGCCAGGCACCTGCAGGCTATAAAAGTTGGGAGGGGGCACTGGAGCCTCGCTGCAGGATCTGCCCCAGTTCTGGGGGGCACAGAGACTGTCCCGGCTCAGGGAACAGGAGCTGGCACTGGCTGGTAAGTGGGGGCTGCTGCCAGGGGTGCTGGGCATCCTCCCTGCTGCTTTTGGGAGCTGCAGGACTAGGGTGGAGTTTGGGGATGGAGCAGTGTGGTTGTGTGCAGCCATCGTGTGCAAATGCCAAATTTATGCTCTGATTGGAAACAGCAACACGTTGCCTCACTTAATTAATTTATATCACTTGAAAGAATAAATTGATGCCGTTCTGGCAGGATTCCCCTGGCAGGAGATGAGCCCCAGGCCTTAACTGTGTACCCCTCATTGGTGTGGGGTAGAGGGGGCACATGGGATGGAGCACTGCCACCACTGCTCCTTCCCCAGGGAATGGGGACACGTGGAGCAAGCAGGAGGAGGGGGATGGCCGGAGCCTTTGGGGCTGGCTCGTGGTGATGCCACAGCGGGTATTAGAGGAGAGAATGGAGCTGTGAGGGCTGATCCAGCCCCATTTTTCCCAGTTTATGTGGCTGGGGAGTGGTGGTGTAGATCATTAAGCCGATGCTCCCACAGCCGGCTCTGCCCCAGCACTGCCATCCGTGCTGGCAGCCACGCCTGGAAATCAACAGGGAGGGAATTTTTCCCTTTTTTTTCTCCTTTTACTCTGAGTTTAAACTTCCATCTGATGGCTGATTGCTGAAGACCCCCCCCCAGCAGCCGCAGCACACTGCTGGCAGATGCCAGCGGGAAGGAAAGTGTGAGGGATGGAGGGCAGCGGGAAAGAGGCCGGGAAACTGGGAAACGCTCCTGGTGGGGATGGGAAAGGGGCCTGTGCAACAGCCAGCCTTTAATTAAGGGTCTTTAAAGAGCTTTCCCAGCTGGTTAACATTGCCTTGCCATATTGGAGTGGTTTAGAAGCAATGCTCCTCGGGAATGACTCCCTTCCTGTCAGCCCTGGGCATGTGTGATGGGTCCTGGTCCCTCACCCCTTTGGAAAAATGGGGCAGGGAAAAATGGGTCCATGCCTTGGTGGAGAGGACAAGGAGCCCTCCACCTTCCCAGGGAAGAAGCTAATTTTTCTGTGCTGGTTGCTACCCCCAAATGTCCTTAACGCAGCCCTTGCAGCCCCTGGAGCAGTTGGAGGGGGATGTGCCCCAGTGGCACCACCAGGGGCTGGAGGGACAGCGTGTGTCACCCAAACACTGGACTGGGAGTGCTTGATCCAGCCCCGGGGTGGATATTGGTGACAGGAACCAGCCCTGGGCTGTGGGGAGGTCTGAGGGCAAAGCTGCACCTGAGGTGCAGGAGCTCCTGTGGGATCCTGGAACAGGGTGATGGGGGTGCCACGGGGCACCCAGACCTCCTCTGGAGCTGACGGCTCTGCCCTGCTCCTCCTGCTGGAATAAGCCTGCAGAAATGAGCTGTGGAGTGACAGCATTTCCCTCCTGCCAGCTGGGGACAGACTTGGCTGTGCACATAAACCTGTCCTGAGGTGTTACTGCCGAAACTTCCAAGGGACTCCTCCCACCTCTTTTCGCTTTATCTGCTCACCCAAATCCTCCCAGAGCCTTTCCTTTCTCCATCCCATGCCGGAATTGCCCTGTACAAAATCCTCCTGGAGGCAAGAGCAGGGCTGCCCACGGGCTGTGAGAGTGGGATGGGGACTATGGGGTCCTGTCCCTGTTTCCCCAGCAGATTTATTGGTGCCAAGGTTTCAGCCTCCAGCTGCATTTGCAGAGGAGGAGATACAAAGCCAGTTCCAAGTGTGCTGAGAGTGTTTTGCTGCCCCTTTTCCAGAAAAGCATCCCCTGACCACTGGAGCATGGAGCATCCCTGCAGTTTGCTCCCCTGGTCCCTTTATCCAAATTGGGGCTGAGGGATGCACAGCTGAGCACCATCCTCCTCCTCCTCCTCCTCTGCGTGTCCTGGCCTCACCACAGCATTTCCAGCTTGAGGTTCCCCACTCTGTCAGCTCCAAGGACATGGATAGTGCTGGGGCTCCCTCTGGTCGCACAGCCTGCTTTTATCTCTGGAAAAAATCCTCATAAAGCCAAAAGGCAACTTTAATAGTGTAATATTAGAGAGGGCTGGGAGGGAAAGGCTCCTGCCTGGGGCCATGGCACAGCTGGGGTCCCAAGCATGGATCCACGCTTCCATTTAGGGATGCACGGGGAAAATGGGGGAAAAAACAAATTAAATCAATATTTTCTAGGCTTGCCTGATGTGTGCTGTGCTCAGGCAGGGGAGGACAGGGAGGGGAAGCCAAGGCTGAGCCTCCTGTTACCCTTAGGACAGGTATTGGGATTATTCTGTCATCGGAAAGCCCAGTTGTGAAGCTGAAGGTGTGATCCTTGGGATCCTGGTGCAGCCTGCCCAGGGATGGGCATCCCTCAGCACGGGGCACAACCAGGCAGCAAAATCCAGGCACAGGCTGGAGTAACCAGTGGAAAACATTCCAAGTCCGCAGAGGCTTCGCAATAATTTCCACATTCCGTAATTTTTCTCAAGAGGGGAAGAGAGGCAAGCCTGGAATAATTACCCACACAAGCAGCCATTGAAGCGTTCTGTGCTGTGAGTACTGATCACTTACTGTACTTAACAAGACAATTTTGGCTCTCGGCGCATAAAAGCAAGCAATGATTAAAGCTCTTGTTTGCAGGATCCATGAGCCAAAGCACAAAAGTCTGTTGCTAGATCCAAGTCTGGACTTGGCAACCTGCTCCTGCGTGGGGAGTGAGCCAAGGTGGAGTGGCTGTGCTCAGTATCTGTGGGGTTTGGGGTGCTGGGGAGTGCTGCAGTGCTGGTCCTCCCATCCTGCTGTTCCAGGTGTGTGGGGGTGACTTGTGCTTCCAGCCCTGGGGGTGAGCTGGGATGTTTTGCAGGGAGTGGAAGGTGTTGCAGCTGTTGGGGGAGAAGCTGCTTGGTAGTGGGAAGGAGCAGGTGCTGAGCTGGAAATGGGGTCAGTGGATGTCTGCTGCTGCCTGCCTGGGGAGCAAGGGGGTATTTGGGAGGAGCCTGGGAAGGCAAAAGGCCCTGGTGGGTGCAGGCAGTGCTGCAGAGTGAGGGGCTTGGCTGGAGGCAGAGCCTCTGGCACCTTATGCTGCCTGGATGCGGGGATCCCAGGCTGAGGATTCCGGGTTTCCAGGGTGTCTCAGGCTCCAGCTAAACTGAAGGAGCTGTTCCCTGGTGAGAGGCCATCGGGATATCATGATTGCCCACGGGTAAAAGTGCTGAAAGCATCCTTTGTGCTGTGCTGGGCACCACCCTGCTCGGAAATGCTGCCCCGAGATGAACTGGGACCAGCAGGGCCAGAGCTCACAGCATCACTGGGGGTGTTACTGCAGCATCTGTGGGGATCCCTGATCAGGGGCGTTCTCCCAGCCTGGCTTTGTGGCTGACACACGAGTTTGATGCAAGGTTATCCCCTCTGGGCAGAGATGTTTTGGCAGCGAGGCCCAGAGGAGTTGGCTGTGAGTTCCAGTCAGTCCCACATGTTCCGTGTGGTGCTGAGGTCTCCCCTAAAACGAGACACTGCTGCCCTGCAGGGATGGGCAGCCCTGGGACACCCAGGGGAGGCTCTGCTGCAGCACAGCCCCTTCTGAGGGGCTTTATTTTACCCTGAGGGTCTTCATGCTGCCGATGTCAGTGGTGCAATGTCTGGTGTGAGTGTGCCAGGATGGAATCTGAGTGTTGATGTCCCTTCATGGCTCTGCACTGGGCTGCTGGGAGAGCTGGTGGTGTGGGATGAGCTCTGCCTGGGGTGGGCAGGCTGCTCCAGCATTGCTGGTGGCAGAGGGAGCTGGGAATGGATTTGAGCCAGGCCATTGGCTTCTTGCTGGTATAAATCAGCCCTGTTTGGTTCAGCACAGCTGTGTGATTGAGATCAGGTCAAGATCTGGTTCAGATCTTCCTCCCCTGCTTGTTAAGCTCCCGTCCTTGAGGATGGTGTGGGTTCACCTCGGAGGGAAGATAAATGAGTCCCAGTGTAGCAGCACTAAATCTATTCAGCCTTGTGCTGGGCTTTCCAGGGCTTTCTGTGCTGCGGGACAGGGAAAGCATCCAGGGAAATCCTTGGGACAGCTGAGAAACCCAGCCCTGTATGGAAGCATCATGTAGAGTCCCCTCTGGCCTTTCCCCTGGAAAAAAGGCAAGAATTCAGACGTTGAATAAATTCCACGGACGTTACCTATGCTAATTGAGCGACTTCTTATACAGGGCTGTTACTGCTGCCTTCTCCTCAACCATCAAACCAAATCAGGTCTTTGCAGAGAGCTTTTATTTCAAGCAGTGACCTCCTGGCTGTCCTGGAGTGCTGAGGGTGCTCTGGGGATCCAGCTCCTGGTGTGGTTGTGTCCCTTGGGTGCCTCTGCTCCAGCCTGGATGCAGCTGAGCAGTTGCTTTCTGTTAAAGTCCTGGCATTAACTGGGAGCATCCCATGGTGGGCACAGGGCTGCATCCTGCATCTCCAGGGATGTCCCTGCAGCACTGGCCATCCTGCCAGCCCAGGGCACAGCTGCCACCAGGACCCAACTGGGAGCTGCATTTGGCTTTCTTGGCTTCATTTGAGATGGAAAAGAGCATTTCTGGAGCAGATCTGGCAGGCCTGTGCAGTGCTGGCAGCCCTGGAAGGGCCCTGGCAGATGGGCAGCCTTCATCCATGTCCCTGCTCTCTTGGATGAGTTGTGCTTGTTGGAATTATTTACTGCACTGGTCGATAAACACTCTGGGCAGCGGGCTGTATTTCATGAACACCACATTCTACGTGTGCCTGCTGTTATATTTCAAGAGCATAAATAACAGTGGGGCAGCAGCAGAAATTAAAACCAAACACACAGTACGATTTACACCCAGAATTTTTCAACACAGAAAGGAAGGGAAAAACAACCCTGGGCTGTGCCCCTCACTTAAACCTTGCTCCTGCCTTTCCTGGGGTGCCGCTGCCTCTGGCTTTGCTCCTGCCTCCAGCTGAGGGGATATTGGCTGTTTCTGGCATGGGGAAGCCACCTGCTTTCCCCACATCCCCTCGTGTGTGGGGACACGGTCCCAGGCTGGCTGGTGCCACGTGCCATTCAAGAGCCTCCCCTTGGCACGTCCTGTCTGCCATCGGCGGTGCCACCCCGGTGTTTGTTTTCCCAGCGAGAGAAGCATCCAGCAGCATGTGCTGCAGTCTCCAGGTTGTTTGTTTTCCTTTAAAATGCAATATAAATCTAATTAGATGAAAACAAACTCTCCTGAAGAGCGGGGTTGTTCAGAGCAGGCAGCCAGGGCTCCGTTCCCTTCCCTCTGGTAGCATTTAAGCATTTCCCCCGCATCGGTGATGCAGCCGTTCCTCATAAATCAGCGGAGGTAGGAGCACATTTGCTCCCCTGGCTTTGAAGAGGCGTCAGATCTCCGAACAGAGGCTTCTTGCTGGGTGATCCTCTGGGGCTGGTTCTCATTTCCTTGTAGGAGGTGGGTCTGGAGCCCATTTTGTGCATTTGGGAAGGCTGGCGGGGGGGAAGGGGGAGGAAAACGAATGATTTTGCTTCGTTGACAAAAAAAAAAAAAAAGCCTTGACACCACGAGCACTGTGCCCCATTAACGTCCCACTGACACAATTATTTACCAGGAAGACGCAGATATTGATTCAGCAGGAACTGCACGTGCCATGGCGGGGCTGAGGCTGAATGGCTCCATAAACTGAAACTGGATTTCCTGCTAACCTGGGATTGAGTCTGGTCCTGCCTGGGCTAAGACTGCATCACTTGAGGTACTGCCGTGGCTTTCACCCCTCTGGTGTCACTGCTGGCTTTGTCACATGCCCAGAGCTATCAGGTGATGGCACTGAGGGCTGCTGCTCTTGGTCCTTGGGAAGAGTCTCTGGGCAGTCAGCCTTTGGGGGAACCACCTCGAGGTGGATGGGGATGAATGGTGGCACTGGGAAGGGCACCTCCTGTGGTCAAGGGATTGCATCCTGTGCATTTTAATAGACGAAAAACTGCCAAGGTGAGGCAGTGAGTGACCCAAAAATGGAGGTTTCCTGTTCTGTTCTGCCCGGTTTTTATGCCTTGAGAGAAGGTGTTAATGCACACCAGTGGCACAAGGCTGTCCCAACCATGCTTACACCTAAATCTCTCCTCTGCCTGCTTTATCTAGGAAAGGCTTAAAGATGCATCCCTGCACAAGCTTCAGCTCTGTGTTAGGGCCAGGTTGCTTGAAAATGAGGCATTTCCATCACCTCTGTGGCAGCCTCTGAATGTGCCTGGGCTCTGAGGGGCTGGGCACTAAGGTTGGACACCCTTTGGAGATGCCCTAGGAGACACTTCCACCTGGGAATGACTTGGGTGCTGCCCTGGGGGAGCATCGCTGGCTGCGGACAGAACCGGCGCGGTCATCCAGGCAGCAAGAAACTCCCTGGAAGAATTTTAAGGAATTCATCTGGCAGGTTTTGAAAGGTTATTGTAACACGAAGGTGGAGCTGGAACATTTCTGCTGCGCTGGGCCATTTGCAGCGAGGAGCTGGCAGCAGCAGAGCTGCTGAGTGAGGAGCCGGCGCTGCCATATGGAGCTCTGCTCTGGCTGCTCGCTCACGAAAAGCTCAGCCGGGGCCAGGGCTTGGCAGCCCCGCAGCACAGAGCCCCTGTGTGTGAATAAATGTTACTCCTCGGCGTTACTCGGTGCTACAGTATCCGGCTGCAGGCAGAAAGAGCCGCGATTTGGCCCTGCTTCAGCAGAGCACTTGCACATGAGTTTCAGGAGCAGCACACGAGTGGCTCCCCGGCAGGAATCTTGCACTTAAACACGCTCTCTGCTGGGTCTGAGCTTTCGTCTGACTTGACTTTTGTGCCTTGGATCGCCCTGGGCTTTCCCAGTGGAGGCAGCCTCCTGTGCTCCATCGAGCCTGGCTGAGGCGGGAGGTTTGTGGACGGGAATTTGGGATTTGCTGAGGAAAGTGGCAATGGGGAGGCTGAAACAGGCTGGCAGGGCTGTGTCTTATTTCTGGTGATAAGAGCAGGGAACGAGGAGGAAGAAACTCAGTGGAATTGAAATACTGGGCATTTCAGAATGATAAAGCAAAAAAAGCCCAACCAAAACTGATTTTAAGCGTAAATAGTCTGTGGGAGTTTGTAGGCACCAGGTCCTCCAGAATGTGAGTGTGGAAGATGAGATGAGGAAAGCATGGGGTGCAGGAATGAGGTCACTCCGCTGCTGCTAGATGGGAGAGTCCTTGGAAAGGAATCAGACTTGAAGTCTGGAAATCCCAAACCTAATCCCTTGCATCCCAGCCCCGTTCCCTGCTGCCTCTTTGAAACTGTGGGTTTGTGGCTGCCCATCCCTGGAAGTGCCCAAGGCCGGGTTGGATGGGACTTGGAGCAACCTGGGATAGTTGAAGGTGTCTCTGCCCATGGCAGGGGTGGGCCTGGATGAGCCTTAAGATCCCCTCCAACCCAAACCATTCCATGTTTATCCATAAGATGGTATCCTGAGCTGGAGGGGTTTCCACCTGCACAGCGATGGCTGCTCCTCTGCTCCTGCCCTGATCCTTAATCGAACTCGAGCTGCCGTGGAGCTCCATCAGGGACACATTTGGCCTCCAGCCTCCTCACACAAGTGCCAATTCCCCCTTTGCTTTCATGAACAGGGAGTTAAGTGCATCAGGGAGTGCCGTGACTCGGGACAGCGACCATACGGGAGAGCTCCAGAAAGGAAACACTAATGGAGAGCGAGACAAGAGCAAACCCAAAAGAACACAAGAAACCCTTGTTAGATCCGAAGTGCGGGACTGAGCCAGTGGGTCTGGAGGTAGTTAGAGCTGTACAGCACGCAGAAGTCTGTAATATTTTATTCCAGGGATATATATTTCCGGGACAAGTTGTTAGATTGACCTCTAGTGTTCATTTTCTTAAGGGAGAATTCTGTGATCCAGTCCTGTTTTGATCAAGTCTCGTACCTTTGCACTTTGAACAGGCTTTGAGGGGAGGTTTTGTTTTTCTAATGGATAAACCCTCCAAATGTCAGTGTGGGTCTGCAGGAGTTTTCTAACGAGCTGCCTGACAGGCAGCCAGGAGGGCTGTGGAAATGTTGACACACGATTCCCTCGGAAGGGCTGGATGCAGTCCTGGCTCTCGGAGGCAGCGGGAGCCTTGCCACCGCCAGGCCGAGGCCAAACGCTCAGCCAGGAGATCAAAGGTGGATTTGTGCTGGAAAGTTTAGTTTGGATGGGACCTTTGGATTTCTCTGGTGCTCCCTTCACTGAATTCTGTGGTGAGGGAAAAATTTGATTTACTCTAAGATCCCAGTTTTCTTTTACAGCCACTTCCATAAGTCTTTGGGAATTATATCCTAAGTTTTCCTCCTTATGAACTGCACATACAGGGACCAAGCTTTAGACTTGGTTGGAAACTGGAGGTTGGAAGGGTTTTTCCCAGTATTGTCACTGGGAGATGCTCATCCCATGTCCCCTAATTGGTACTGCTCAGTATCATGTGTCTCCAACTGAAATCCAGATATAATTGGGTTTGGATTCATGGATTTGAATGGCTGGAAGTGTCTGAATAGCAGCCAACAATGTTAAATATTTTCTTTTCTTCCCCCCTCAACGCATTCTTCCTCTGTGTCAGGGAGCTGTCACTAAAACTATTTTTAATTGTTGTATGTTTTAATTCATGATGTTTTGTTGGAAAATATTCATCACTTGTTTGCTCAGAGAGGGAGGAGGAAATTCTGGTCTTGGGGAAAGTGATGAAAATCCAAGTCATTTCACTGAGCTCACATTATTTTGGAATTATGTGCAGGAAAAGTTATTCTCCATAGCCTGAAGGCTCTAAAAAGAAGCATTTTGAATTTCTGTAGTCTTAGGCAAGTTAAACAGCAGACTGAAAGCTTTAAATCTTGGTTAATCAAAGCCTGAGCTTCAAAAAAGTGAGAAAATTCAAGGAAAAAGCTTTGTGTCAGTGTTTTCAAGCAGTGAATTCCTATATGGGCATCTTATTCTGCCTTTTTGGAACAAAAATTACAGAGAATGGTTAGTTCTGGGATAAGTTTCTTTGCTAATTATTCACTGCAAATAAGCTAACTGCTTAGTGATGATCCAGAAGAGCTTAGATTTCAGTGTGGTGTTTCTAAGGAGCTGTAACTCTGCCCTGGCAGCTGAGGGGAGCTGGTTTTGGTGGAGGGGTCGGTGCCGACGCCTCGTGTCCCTCTCCGGGTTGTGGCGTCCGTCGCGTGACGTTCCTGCTCCACCACGGCTGCAGAAGGGATTCATTAGGGATGGGATCACGAGGAATTGAGCCTGCTGATGAGCAGGCACCCAGGCACTGCCTTGGAGGGAGAGCAGCAATGCCGTGCCAGGCTCCAGCCCTGCAGATGCCATTCCCTCCCTGCCTGTGGGAAGAGCAGCCACATGGCCCACAGAGATTTACACCTTTAAAAAAAGCCTTTTTTTTGGTCTTTGCCAGCAGTGGAGCTTTTCTTGTGCAGAGAGAGAGCTGTTGGCATCCCCAGCAGAGCCCTTGGCACGTGGTCCTGTTTGCTCACACCCGTGTTGGGGTCTGAGCTCCCTGCAGGCCCCTGCTGCTGCCCCGTGCATGCACCAGCCTCAGGTCATGGCATCTGCCCTGGCCCAAAGAAGGCAGAATTAGCCCAGATTAGGTGGCAACCAGCCATGGGTCATGTTAATTTTACAACAGAGCTCTGGATTGTTGTGTTTTTCCATGCTGCAGGTGGTCGTGGTGCTGCTTGGAGCAAGGAAATCCCACTGAAACAGCACTGGGATGGTTCCAGTGCTGGGGACCAGGATGGAGGAGAACCAGGGTGGAGTGAGAGCTGAACAAAGACTCGCTGGGGTGAAATTTAGATTAAATATCCCTGAACACACTGAGCACCTGTTGGCTGCATCAGCACCTGCGTTGCTGCTGCTGAAGATGTCCATCATTACTCCATCAGCGCTCCCAAGGCTCTGCCAGTTCAGGTATCAGCCAAAACCACTGAACACTGAGTACCTTTAATAATTTGCTGCTTTTAATGCATTCAGTCAGGCCAATTACATAAAATTACACGTCTGCCCTCTCCATTTTACCAGTTCTTTGGGTCCTAAGGATGTATAAATATTCAATGAGCCCTCTCAGTAAACGCTGCGGGCAGCAGAAAATGCACACAGCAAATATTTTTATATTGCTCGGGTTTTGGAAATGATTTCTGAAATGTCCCTGCTAGTGCTGGACTTTTTTCCCCTGAACGCAAAGTGTACTGATGGTCACGTAAGAAATTGCTAAAGTGAATTACTAAATGACATTTGCACTCCTTGACCATGCCAATGAGTGTAATTTAAATAAATCTATTCATGAAGGCCTAATTAGCAGGGACTGGGCAATTTGCAGCAGTGTATGGGAAGGCTCTGCCAATCACAGGTTGAATCGGCAGAGTGCTGAGTGCTGCTCAAGTGCTGGAGAGTCAAAATCACTTGGAGCTTTCAGGGATCAAGCACTAGATCAGAAAAACACTGAATTAACACTGTTGCTCTCCCGCGGGGGCTGGTGCTGGAAAGGGCAGCAGGTTCTGTGTGGCACATGCACCTCAGGAAAACGCTTCTGGCCTTTCTCTCGCCTCTGTTTTCCCAGTTGTCAAAGGGAGATAACGATGCTGATTTCTTTTCGAGACCACTTTGAGGTCAGCTGAGGAGGAAAGATTGAGTAAAGCTGGATACAAGTTGAGTAACGTTTGTTTTTGCAGATGCTCTCCAGTGTTTGTATTAAAAATTCCTAAATGGGAGAATCAGCTGGCATTGTAAATCAGTGGGATAAAGGCAGGTTAGACGTTTGTTTGTTATAAGCACCAAGAAAGGTGTTATTTGTTTGCAGTAACCACAGGAGTCCCATTCCCCGACTGTCCCCTGAGGTGCCATGTGCTGTATGAATGGCAGAATTCACAGTGTCACCTGAGACAGGCACGTCCATCAAATGAATCCTTGGCTCAGTATCTGCAAGTCAGAAATTCAGCATCTAATCAGGCATCTCCGAGGGAAAGAACCCCGGTCTCACTTTGTCCCCTGCCTTTGTGCATCCTGTCACGATGGCCCTGATAACGTCTTCCCAGCAGGAGCTATCCTGGGAAAGTAAAAAGCAGCTTTTTTTTTTTTTTTCCCCAAATGTACATTGAAAATAGGAGTGGAAGCAGACCACAAAGCAAACCCACACGGTGATTATGGGGAGCCGAGGAGAGGCACAACAGCACCCTTGTTCTGGTGGCTTTGAAATGGAACAAAGGCCTGGAGGGGGACATGGCAGCGTCAGGTTTCACCTGCCCTTTGTGCCTGTGGGAGAAAAGCAGCTCCACCTGGACAAACCCCCTGGAAGTGGTGACCTGCCCATGCACAAGATTCTGCAAGGCTCCGCTGCAGCAGGTGCTTGTGTCCCACCAAAACCTGGCTGAGATACTGGACGAGCTGAACTCTGCAAGCCCCTGGGCTGCGATCCTGACTCGTCACCTTCAGCAGCAGTGGACACCCCACAGGTCTCATTTCAGGGATTTTTTTTTCCTGTTTTGCATTGCTGTGGTGGCTGTAAGAATGAGACTTGTACCTTTGCCAGCATTTCCCAGCCAGAGTCCAAGTTCTCCTTCCCATTCGATTAGGATCCCATCACCAGGATCATTTTCTTCTGCTTGTTCATTAGCTTGAGATAATGCTAACAACAGAACTGAGAAAAAAAATGTCATATTCTGTTTAGTGGAGATTCAAACCTATAAAACAAAGTTAGATCCATGGATCATACTGTATAAAAGGTGACCTAAAAAAAAAAACCCACCCAGGCTGTCAGTTCCCTGGCATCCTGTTTGTCATCAGCATGGGATAATTATCATGGACTTTTGTGACATAATAAATACGAGAGCACAGGTGGTATCCATTTTCAGATGTTTAATTGAAGAAATGAAAGATCCTGTAATACAGAGTCAACACAGAGAATTTGTCAGGCTATGCTAAAAACTTCCAATAGCCATGACCTTGGGGTTATAAAATTACTCATCAGGAGTAAAGTTTTTTATGACGCAGAAGTGAAGGGTATTGATTTTATAAAATATAATTTCATATTCAATATAAATGGAGAAAATGGCTGAAGCTAGCCTTCTGCAGAGCCTGAAAATATAGGAGTATTGGGTGCAAATCAATACAAATAATATCTTAAATCAGAAATTTTGATTTATTTATAAAATGCAGACGGCAACTTTTTTTCCCATACAGCTAACATAAAAAAAAAAAAAAGGAAGTAGGGAATGGTTTTTCCAGAGATTTCTGAAATTTGCTTTGTCTCGCTGGTGTGTTGTGCATTTATACTTGTACAATGAACTGGACTTTAAATTCCTGATCTGGTAAGTAATGGAATCACAGGGTGGTTTGGCTTGGGAGGGACCTTAAAGCCCCTCCATTTCCAACCCCAACACCTTCCAGTCTCCCAGGGTACTCCAAGCCCTGCCCAGCCTGGCCTTGGGCACTTCCAGGGATCCAGGGGCAGCCACAGCTTCTCTGGGAATCCGTGCCAGGGCCTCACCTCCTTCCCAGACAGGAATTCCTTCCCAATATCCTATCTAACCCTGCTGTTACCTCTCTGAGTCCAGGGCTGCTGGAGATCCCACGGAATGTGTTGGGATGGGAGAGTGTCTCCCCTCAGGAGGGCCCTGAGGGAGGAGCGGGCACGGAGCCCTTTTCCCGCCACTGCGCCGGCGCCATTTTGTCTCCTTCACATCCGGAGGGGCTGTGAGGGGCACTTGGGGGCTGAAGAGTCCAGGAGGAGGTTGAAGGGTATGTGAGGGGGCACCTGAGGGGAATGGCGGGTGTGTGAGGAGGGCTGAGGGGTCCATGATGGGCTGAGGGATGGTTGAGGAGCACCTGAGGAGGTTGAGAGGTTTCTGAGGGGACTGAGGGGTCCATGATGGGCTGAGGGATGGTTGAGGAGCATGTGAGGAGGTTGAGAGGTTTCTGAGGGGGCTGAGGGGTCCATGATGGGCTGAGGGAGGGTTGAGGAGCACCTGAGGAGGTTGAGAGGTTTCTGAGGGGGCTGAGGGGTCCCTGAGGGGGGGAGCTCTGCTGCAGCTATCAGAATCGAGGTTGAGAGGTTTCTGAGGGGGCTGAGGGGTCCCTGAGTGGGGCAGCTCTGCTCCAGCTATCAGAATCCGGAGCATTTAAAATCCTAAATCATCATTTTAATCTTCCTGTGATGCAGGTGTTCCAGCATTGGTTCCTTTGACCTGACCCAGCTGGTGTGAGGTACAGCAGTTAACAATATTTAATTTCTTCTGAGGTGAGAATATTACCCTGCCTTGGAGGGACGCTGAGGTGACTTTCCTACAGAAGGAAACATAAATTCTTCTACCTAATGGGATGGGAACAGGTTTGAGGCCCCATTGTTCAGTGGTTTCTGTAAGGCAGACTTGGGCTGTCTCTCTGTGAGACTGAAATTCTCTTTTAGAGAAATCACTTGGTTCTCAGATAACTGCTTATTTTTCTTTAAAATGTAGGCTTACTTGTTCTCTTGTTCAACAGACTTTTATCATAATGCCTGATGAAATGGTTAACAATTCTCACACGAGGTTCCAGGTATAAAGACTGTGAAAGCCATTCAGGATTTTGTTATAAAGATTGAACAGGCATCCTCTGAAAAATGTCAGCAGTTCTCTCCTATTAAAGGTTATTAAGATTTGGACAATGCAATGGTTCCTTTTACAACAAAAAATAGAATCTGACAACTTTTTGTTAAGTATCTAAATGTCTCTGAGGCACCCATGAAATAAGAAGAGGCATTCAGAGGGTCTAACAAAGCACCCATGGCCCCACTTTAGCATCTCTAGAGAGGACCTGGGTGCTCTCAGGGCTGGGCAGTAAATGCCATGTTGGCAGTCTGAAAAGAACTGGTTGTCACTAATTTTACTTTAATAAATTCAGAACTTTTCTATTTTGAGGAAGGAATAAACTCATATTTTAAAGTAGTTTAATATTAAGTCCAAAACCTCAATTAAAGGTGCTTTGCAACCCAACACTTTTCTTTCCTCACATATAAATTGCCTTTTATATATGAGCTGCCTCATTAAATTTAGCTGGACTTCCCAGAGAGAAGGAGGGTAAATATTTTTCAGAGCCTGGTGCTAATGGAGTCATTTAATGATGAATAATAAATAAAAATTACAGGCCTTTATTTGAGAAGCTTAGGTAGAGCCGTCACAGTAAAATTCATAACTTCCATTGCCAAATCCAAACAATAAAGAATTGTCTACTTCAGATGGCTTGAAATGCCTCTTATTGAAAACAGATGCTATTAGGTCAAAACATTTATGTTAAAAAATAACTTGTTATTTTCACTGTGAATGGTCTTAAGTGATTTGTTTGGATTTTTACAAAATCTAAGTCAGTTTCCTCAAGTTTCAGATAAAGAATGGCTCATTCTCGTTCAGCACGGGACTTTGTTGCACTTTCAGATCTGCATCCAAACCTTGCTCGTCCTGTAAGTCTCACAGCCATGGTCCTTTTGTTCCCAGATGAAATTGTACCTGACTGTCTTATATTACTGCAAAATTATGTAATTGATGTGTATTTAGGTACTAATAGCATTAGTGCAATTGTTGGGTAGAAAGGACCTTCCCTTCTTTGTGTGCAAAGCAGCAAAATGAAAATTGATGCTGTTGTTGTCCACAGCCTGTGGGTACCACAACCACAGATATTGACCGGACAATTCAATGTATCAGAGGCTTCTTTGTAGCACTTTAAATGGCTGCTGAATTAGTGAAGGCATTATTAAAGACATTACAGAGTCAGCATTATGCAGCCACAATACATCTGCCACCTCAACAGTCTCACGGCAGGGCCTGATCCTGGAGTGCTCAGTGCCTCTGAGCCAGTGACACAGCCCTGCTTGTGCACACACAGCTCTTGCTGAGGGGTGTTTGAATGGGTAAAAATCTCACAGTTCCATGGCAGGCTTGTTTCTGTTTCTTTGGGATAAAAAGCAGGTTTTCGTAGAATCACAGAATGGTTTGGGTTGGAAGGGAGCTTGAAGCCCGTGTAGTGGACACCTTCCATTGTCCCAGGGTGCTCCAAGCCCCGTCCAGCCTGGCCTTGGACACTGCCAGGGATCCAGGGGCAGTCACAGCTTCTCTGGGCACCCTGTGCCAGGGCCTGCCCACCCTCCCAGCCAGGAATTCCTTCCCAATATCCCATCTAACCCTGCCCTCTTTGTGTGAAGCCGTTCCCCCTTGTCCTGTCACTCCATCCCTTGAGTCTCTCTCCATGTTTCTTGTCAGCTCCTTCAGCCACTGGAAGGCCACAATTAGGTCACCCCGAAGCTTCGCTTTTCCAGGATGAGCAATCCCAATTCTTTCAACCTTCCCAATAATTTTGGTGCCTCCTCTGGACTCATCCCAACAGCTCCACGTCCTTCCTGTGCTGGGACTCCAGGGCTGGAGGCAGTTCTGCAGGTGGGGTCTCACCTGAGCAAAGGCAGAATCCCCTCTCCCCTGCCCCAGGGAAGTCGTGATGTTCCTGAAGAGTGAAAACACGGTGTTTTCCCATTCCCACAGCTTTTTTTTTTGGGATGGCACAGGTTTTTTTTCTCACTTACTTTAAACAAATGAAAGCGAAATCACAGAAAAGGGATGATCTAAGAGAAGTTTTCTATCCCCTCACAGCCATATTGATCCAAACTCATCTTCAGCAATGCTAATTTAACCCGTCATTCACAGTTCCTCCCAAATAATGATCCACTAACGCAGTTAAAAGCTTTTATTTTACAAATAAAACTAAACTTGAGTATTGCAGTTAGCAACACATGGTAATGAAAGTGTTTTTATAAAATAGTAATGCATGATAGAATGATCAGTGTGTGTTGTGTTAGGACGTTAAAACAGCTGAACACACAATCTGAAGTATCAAAATGTCACGTTTGTTAGTTTGCTGTTTATTTTAAAAAGTGAAGGAGATTCAAGTGTAAACACTTGCAGTGTGTTCATGAGTTGGTTGAGCAGCCTTAAACAGTGCTCTGCCAAAACAGGCAGCATGGCAGGGGGGGAAGGGGCTGTGCTCCCCTCCTCTTCTGGGGAAATCAGTGCTTGGGCAGTTGCACAATGAGCTGATCAAGGAAATGATCTCTGGAAGTTTTTCTCCCTTCCTTAGTCCAAAATAGTTTCCAGCCAGATCACTTCCTTCTGCCAGCTCCCCGGGCAGGCTTGGTGTTGGAGACACAGAGGTGAACACATTTGCAGCAGGGCCAGGGCAGATTTCTTTGGGAAACTGGATATTTACATCAGCCTAATTTCTGTGGGCACTCATCCTAAATGTCAGTTCTTTTGACTGGTGGTGAGATACAGGGAATGTTGCACTCTGGCTTAATAGATTTTTTTTTTTTTTTAAATTAAGAAACAAAATCCAAAATACGGAAACCAAAATCCTGATCGGAATCATTACATGCAGTGGACATAAAGTAGTCGGTTAGTCTGGAAGGGGGATATGACACTGCTCTAAGTGCCCTCTTCCTGAGTATTTCCATCCCCGCAGGATAAGGCAGTTCCCGTGCTCCCTCTAGTGATTCCAAGGAACCTGGGAACTGGCGAGCTGATTTTTGAGCACGTGTCAATATTGCTGCAGTGAAGTCAGGCAGGTCACGCTGCTTCGTGAATAGGTACAAAATTCATCATGGGTGGGTTATTGAATCGTAACCCTGCCATTCCTAGCTGGCTCTGGAATGCTGCTGGAATGAGACACTCAGTACTGCGAGAAGGGGCTGTGTGAAGGAGCTGGGGCTGCCACATCCCTGCAAGTGTCCAAGGCCAGGCTGGACAGGGCTTGCAGCAGCCTGGGATAGTGGAAGGTGTTCCTGCCCCTGGCAGGGGGTGGCACTGGATGGGTTTTAAAGCCTCTTCTAGCCCAAACCATTCCAGGATTCTATGAAGTGGAAGTGATGTGGGATACTTCATGTTTTGAAGGACCCTGGCAGTATTGCACTGTCAGTCTCTCCTCGCAGTCCTTGTCCCACTCTGACTTTCCTTGCTTACCTCTTAAATCCCAAACTAACACTTCAAAACTCTTCTCTCACACTGAGGACCACCTGAAAAACAACAACAACCCACCTCACAGCTGTCATATTACATTACAGATAGATAATATATCTATATCTACATGTGTGTGTTTGCTCCCAGTAGTTGTGTTTGACAATTGAGAACAGGACGTTTTTCCAAAATAAATACAGGTTTTAGCAAAGCAGAATAAGATTGATTTTGGTTTGAATCAACAGAAAAGTTCCTTGCCTCAGCTCCCTTGGGGTCTGTTGAAAGATAGCAAGAGAGAGGCACCTGTAGATGTTTAGGTTGCTTGGATGAGGCCAGGATAACCTCCTGTGGGTGCACACGTGTGGCTCGTGGTGCTGACAGCCAGGAAAACCTTGGACATTTAACTGTAAAATAAATCCTGTCCAGACTTTTCATGGAGCATTTGAGGAGATCTGAGAGCTGTGCAGAGAGCGTGAAACAACAACATTGCTGCCTACCTGAGGAGAGATTGCTGTAGAACAGCCAAAATTGTGAAGGTTTGGGGTGAACTTTTGTCCTCCCATTTTCTTTGCAAACAGAAACAGATGTATTTATTTTAATATTTTTATTAGTCACAATTTTTTCCTAAAGTAAACTCGTGTGTTTATGTTTTACTCCTTAGCTCATACGGTACTGTGGAATAAATAGATTAAAATGATTACCAGTCAGAAATATGTTTATTATCATCATCAGAGTATAATTCCATGAAATCTAATTCATCATCTACATCTGGGTTTAATACTTATACTCTATAATCTTTTTATTTTTCAGAATGTAATCGGGGTGGTTATTGGGAAAACAGATGTCAGAAGCTTTCCAGACCGAAAAAGTACAGTCCCTTTAAACTCTTTTTACTTCATTTTCTTCAACGGTGTAATTTGGCAGAGATGACTGAAATCAATATTTAAATGATAAACAGATTTCTCAATGTAAAATGGATAGAATAAAAATGCACCAAAAAAATTGTGTGCGTTTGAGAACCAAGATGAAAGAGCAGCATTGGTTTGGCTAAACCATATCAATTAGAAATTGGAAAAACTCTGTCATGGAAGGGGGCTTCATGCTCTGAAGATGGAACCAATATGAACCTACTCTTCCATAAATACTGCTGGAATGGATCTGGTGCCTTCATATTCGTTCTCTCTTAAAACAGAAATGTTGAGGACATGTCTTGAGGAGTGACACAAGTAATTTCTGGCCTGAGCAGCAACAGCTTCATCTAGGAAAAAATGGGAATTATATGTTGTTAATACAGCATTAATTGGAAATTGCAATAACAAATCTACAGTCAGGGTTGGTGCAGACGCTGTCAGGAAGCACCTGCAGTCCTGGAGAGCCATTCCAGCTCCGGGAGAAGCTTGAAGTTAAGTGTGGGGTGGACAGGTACAAGTACGGCAGGAATTGCAGCCCATTCCCAGACACCACCGTGTTCCCACACCACCTGCTGGCCTCTAGTGGGAGAAAATCTATGCCAAAATCCGGGAAAACCTCAAAATTGTAGTTTTATATACATATTCTAGTTAGAAATCAAGCTGTGCTGAGGAGTTGCTACCATGCTGTTTATTTTTGCAGATATTGGCAGTGAAAGATACACCTTCAATTTTACCATTCGTGATTCCCCAACTTACTTCATAAATGTCCAGTCCTGGGGCAGAGAGGAGTACATCAGATCCCTCTCAGAAAGCTTCAGAGTTGGTGACTGTGGTAAGTTGGACTTTATTCTTACCACATTTCTGTTCACATGTAAATCAGTGGTGTGCTGGTGGCTTTGCTGCGTTTTGCTCTGAGGACTCAGCAAACAGCCTAATTGGAAACAAATTGTTCAGTTCTGTTCAGTATAAAGAGGAAAGGAAGGAGATTCCAAGGATTTAAACTCAAGCTCAGTAAATATGTCAACAAAAGAAACCCACTGAGTGCAGCAGCTCAGAACTGGCCTGCAGTTAATCAATGTAAAATCTTACATTATATTGGGGTCTTATAAATGATGAAAAATAAGCTGTAAAGCAGTTTGGTGTTTGTCTTCTCTCAGTTATAGCTATGACTATGATTGCTCATAAAACCACAACAAAAATCCTGTATTTATTATAGGATGTGCTTTTATCTTTTCAAGTTAATAAAGATTTTGCTCCTCATGGTTGTTTGGGTAAAACTTGTGATCATGCAGAGTGTGCACACAAAAATATCTAGAATTGTACCTATAATAAATTTCTAATGTTACTCATCAATGTTTTATTTCAGTTACAATTGAAAATCCTTTAATTCAGTCAAAGGAAGCAGAAAGAGAAGAAAAATTCAACCCTGTAACTCCTAGGTAAATTTAAAGCATAGAGTGGTAGTTCTTTCTAGAAACATTAAAGTTAAGACTTGCTCTAATTTCCAGCAACAGGAAATTGGTAGAAATATTTGGTGTTTTCTTCTTTTGTAGCTGTACCTTCCTCCTTGTGCTCAACAATGCCTGGTCAAATCTCAAAGGAGAATGTATTTCATAAATAGATAGTCATAAAGCAATAATGTTCTTTGTTACTAAACAGAGTAAATTTCATTCTTTGAGTAAAATCCACTAGAATTTTTTGTACCTTTAGGAAAAACTATAATGGAATAAAGCTTTTCCTACGAATTGAATTAACATTTCACACTGTTGATACATCAGTGAGTGCAGTGCTGATCCACGTGCTTGGTTCTGTTCTAGTTGCTACAAATTACTGCTCAGTGAAAATCACTCCGTGGTCAGAACATCTTCCTGCTATGAGACAGACACCAGGCTCCTGTCCCTGCTGCACCTGCCTGTCAAGGACCCTCAGGATTATTATTCCCTGGGGGACATCGTGGCAAATGGACAAAGCCTCCATGGGAGAGTGCTCAACGTGCTGGCAGCTGTAATGTCAGTAAGTGAGGAGCACTCCTCTGCTCTGCCATGAGTAACTTCATTGTAAATGTGGATTTTGGGCCTCACAGTGGCCAGGGCTCAGTTTGTTCAGGCTGGCAGCTGAGTGACAATATCCACACACATCTTTTGATGAGATTTTTATCAACAAAATGAAGAGAAAAATTAAGTGATCCCATTTTTAGTAGTCTAGATGGTTTCCCCCCCTCTTTTCTAACCTTTCTATTTTCTAGGTTATGAGTTTTATTCTCCTAAACACTGAGTAGAGGACAAGTGACTGCTTCTCTTTTTTCTTAAAGGTTGGGGAGCCAAAGTATTTCATGACTTCAGACAAAAGAAAAGGCCAGAGGTGTGAAGTAAAGCTGTACGATGAAACAGAGAGGTCTTTCCCAATAGTATGGTAAAATATTATTTAATTCTCTAAATGACACAAATTCATGCAAGCACAGGTAAAGAAATCAGCTATAACACACGCTTATTAACTATAAGCCTGTCTTTTAACTTAAATATATTGTTATTTAGGAGGCAACTGAGATGAGGCAGCAATGTACACTGAAAAGAGACTTAAATTAGAGATTCATTAGAGTGGCCTTATATATCTTGTGTAGTTTTATGGCTTGCTGACAGCCTGCTGGCTCATGGATGGCGAAATGAAGCTTAGTTCCAAATAATTCCTTTTTTTTAATGTGGACATTTGAGCTAATTCAGGAAATGGCATTTAAAACCAGCTGCAAAGGCTGTTGTGTTTCTTCCACAAACAGGAGGGCAGGAAACAGAAGAGCATGATCCATTTTTAAGGCCAAGCAGAATTGCAAGTGGAGTGGAAATAGGTTGAAATAGTTTTAAAATAGTTTTTAAATATTTAAAATAATGCAGAAACAGTTGGATACGACTTTGGCTGTATTTTCAAACTCTGTCCTGTTTACAAACACAACTCCACCTACCCCATCCATCCCTGCTTGTAAACAGTGCCTTGTTTACAGGGGAACCCTTGCATTTTGCCCAGAGTGTGTTTGTTCAATAAACCTGTGGCTTTTCCATGTGCAGGGGCTCGTGGGTGTGTGGGTATTCCCTTGCCCTGGGATTGCTGTTTGGTGGTTGAAAAATGACTTCAGTGACCTTTGTTCCCTCAAGGGAAGCAGGCAGCCAGCCCTGCACTGTGACCTAGGAATTGTGTTATCATCAGGGATGTTTAGCATGGGGTGTTTAACACAGTTTATACCCACAAACCCAAAATAAGCATCTCTGGGGTGAACTCTTCCAGCCCAGGGTTAATTTGGAGCAGCTCCTTCAACAGATCTCTTTCAGTGCTGGGACTTGGGCATTGTCAGGCTATTTCAGAGCCCAGCAGTGAAGAGGTGGCTGAGCAATATTAGATGAAAAGGAAATATCTTAAATCTTTTTCCAAGGATTAAGGAGAAAACCCACCAGAACACATCCGTGCTTTGGCTGTGTTCTTGCCAGCCAAATTGAGGAGGAACTGAATGAGATTTTATCAAGAGACCATGAAATTACCATTTTTGAGGGATACTTCTGACCTCGCTCCAGTCTCATCATCCCCAGTGACAAAGATCCCAGTGTTGGGAAGTGCCTGAACATCTGGCCTAGGGATCTGAGCAATCGGCCTGACCCAGCACAGCCCAGCTCAAAACCAGCTCCTTTAACTGGGATTTGCTTTAGCTAGAAATGACTTTGATAAGAGCTGAAATACAGCATTTTCCCAGGTATATTCTGCATTAAAACCCATCTTTATTTTATCCTGTTTAGCATGGGATAAACCAGGCACATGGAATTTCAATGCCATGTGTATCACAAAGGATTCATGTCCCCTTTGGCCAATTTGATTACAACTACGTTATTTAGTAGTTTAGTACTAAACAGTTTGAATGCTGTTTGAAAAATGTTATGATACATCCACTTCTGTTTAATTTAGCTGGGATAATGAATCCATCCAGCTGGCCCAGAGTTGGATCCCCCAAGAAACAGGTAAAACAGTCTGGTTTATGTTTTACTGTAGTTCTTAATGTGACATTTATTCTACAGTAACATGGGGGTGTTTTTGTGCACAGTTATATTTGCAGCAGATGTGAGAATAAATTTTGACAAATTTAGGAACTGCATGACTGCAACTGTGATATCCAAAACCATCATTACAACAAACCCAGGTAAGAGCTGCTGAAGCATTTCTTTGGTTTTAGTAATTATTCTAGGCTAAAATGCATTAATTAATCTATTGGAACTGTGATTTCTTCTGCCTGCTTCTCACAAAGCTTCTTGCTTTTTGTCTGCTATGTGATGACCAGTGCCTTTGGCTTCTACTTTTATTTTATTTCATTTTACTATTTTATTTTATTTCATTTTATTTTATTTTATCTTAGCAGTCTTCATATGTTTATTCCATGCAGGACCAAGAGTTAAAGTAAAAAAGAGAAAAACAAATCTTGGCTAATTCCAACGTGTTTGAGCTACCAGAATAAAAACTTGTAAAATATAAAAATGCTGTGATTTTTACAGGCAACATATACTAATAACTTTTTAAAATGCATCTTCAGAAACAGCAGAAGCAAATGTTCTCTTCAGCTTCATCAAAGAGAGTGCCCAGGCAGGAGCTCTGCCCGACCCAGTGAAGGAGCTGGCAAATGAAACCATTAACTGTAAGCATGGACACAGACATTTGATTTTATTTACCTGCAGAGTGTAATTTCATAGTGCAGCTGAAAGAATTCCTGCTCTGTGTGTTCATAGAAACAAAACTCAGGTACAGCCTGGCTGAATATTTAAAGTTTGGATTGTTGTTATTGGCCTGTCCCCTATTTTATCAATTAAGCACCTTCAGCTGACAGTGCCAGCTGCAGCCTCTCTGGTGTGTTCTTTCTGTGTGGAGTAAGTATGGAAGATTGAGGGGGAAAGCTTCTGTCAAATACTCCTTTTGGAGGATACAAAGATTAAAAAATAGATATAGTCCTGATCTGAGTCCCCTGTTGTTTTACTTTTTTTTTTTGGGAGGGGGGCTTCTCTGCTGCTTTAAATCTCCTTTTTATTGCCTTAAGATCCATTTTGCTGTTCCTCTTCTGGATCATTTTTTGCTCAGACACACTTAACGTGCCTTTTAAACTCATAGTGGAGACTGTAGTGGATGTTTATACAGTGGAACAGCTGAAAGAAAAAGCTCTCCAGAGTGATGGGAAACTGGAGCCTCTCCACGGAATTATTTACGGCTACATTTCCACCCTGGACATCGACGAGAACGTGTCCAAAGTTCTGCGCAACAGATGGTGAGCAACTGCCTGCTTGGAATTCGTGCTAAAAACTGCTTGTCCCTCTTCCCCAGACCCAAATGAGATGGAGCAACACTTTAGTCCAGTCCCAGAGAAGAAATAAAACTCCTCTGGAGGATGCCATGTGGGTTTCTGTTGTGGGCTCTGTGAAGGACTTGCTCTTTGTGGTCCTAGAGTGAAGAAGAAAGAGGTCACTTTGTCTCAGACAGACTCAAGAGTTTAGGAGATGAGAAATTTTTTTAAAGTCTCTTGGGAAATCTGAGTCTAGAAAATGTTTCAGGAAGAATAAATTGCCTATCTGCATGAATTCTCTCCTTCTTTCAGCTCAATCTGCCGGTTCATCGTGAATGAAGTGTCAAACACTTGCACCTTCTGCAGTGATGTCTCTCCAGAGTCCAAGTCCACCTTTGCCAGCTTTGACATCTTGGTGGATGTGACAGATCACACAGGCACCCTGCGTTCCTGTTACCTGTCTGACTGTGTGGCTGAGGAAACCCTGGGCTGCTCAGTAAGGAGGGAATTGGGCTGTTCTTACCCAGCTGAGCTGTGGAGCCTGAGGAGAATTACAAATATATGTAAATGTTCTGTGTGGGTGTGTACAAGAGTTACAAAAGTGGCATGGATGGATGGATACACACAGAGCTGTTTGACAAGGCAAAAGTTGGAAGTCAACAGCTGCCAACAAGAATTGTGTTCAGTGTAAGAATGAACACCCAATTCAGAACACTGCTTTTCTGAGAACGTGGTTGGAAATCCCAAACTCTGATTCTCAAACACCCTGCAATTTATTCTTGTTGATTTGACTGTCTTGGTATAGATATCACACCAAACACTATGTTAAAATAGAAAAATACAGCTTAGAAATGTATAAAAATATGTAAGATGTTATTTTCACCATCATTCTGTTGTGGAGATGTTTTAACTACCTGCTGAAGTGTTCTGTGGTGTCCTGTTAACCAGGTCCACGAATTCCTCATGCTGGAAGAAGACCAGAAGACTGCACTGAAATGGCAACTCCTCTTGGAACGAAGCAAGATTTATTTCAAAGTTAGTATTTAATGTTAATTTAAAACAGTGGCTGCCTTTCACTTTTAAACTTGTCCTTTTTGGCAAAACTCTTCTCACTCTCCCATCTCCCCCTTCTCTGTCCCTATGTTCAGGACAAAATGGAAGTGTTTTGCTTCAGTAGTGACAGGTAGATGGCATAAATATGTACTCATACAGGAAATGATGTAAATAAATCTGTCAAACATGCTGTGTGACATCCGAAAATAATCTCTCTCAAGGTGCTGTGATAACAAAGGTCCTTAATTATTTTCCAGGTTACTTTGTCACCCAATTGGAGAACTGGATTAAAAGTGAATCTTCTTTCCTGCAAACTGGCAGATCCTGTAGAGGCGAGTCAGAGCTTGTTGGCAAGAGATTGGAAAGACTAATAAATGCCAGGAAAGACTTCCTTCACCCTGTGGTGATGAGATGGAGATTAGAGATGGAATTCTGCTGTTGTTGGACTTTGCCAAGTCTGTTCTGATGGTAAAGAAGGAGTGCACATTACAATACCTCCAAGTGGGCTTCTGAGTTGATATTTTTGGGTGATTGTATTTTAAAAAGTGTATTTGAGCCTCAGCTTAAAAGTTAATTCTACCACATTCAACCCCTTCCAAGAAGGCTGAAAGGTTTCCTCACTCAGCTGAGATCTTTCAAAAAATCAGAAATAACAAATAGGTCAAGACAGATCTGTTGAACTTCTTTGGTTTTAACTGCTTTGCTGCTTTTGTGTGAAAGAAATAAAGACCCCCCTTGAAACACTGCCTGGGTTTGTGGTGCACCTTGGTGAGGCCAAACATGGAACTTTGGGCAACAGCAGGGGTGATTCTCCCTAGGCAGACTAAGTCTAATTAGAGCAGAGTAATCAATTAGCAGTGACCTCTGACAAGCAAGCAATTGAGCTGAGGCTGTAAGCAGGACTCTGTTCACCAAAGCTGGACTTAAAGAACCCAGGTATGAACATTGTGCCTTTCTCCATGTATATTTTCCCCTAATTTTAATATATTCCTGTCCATAGCTTCCCCTCGTGCTGGTGTATTTGTTACATTCTCACCTTCTGAGCGTGTTGGGACTCAGCTTATTTCAAACAGAGGGAGATCCCCTCTGTTTGGCAAAGGGTTTGTTAGGCCAGGACACCCTGGGGAACTCAGATCCCCTGGTGCCCTCCCTACCCCTTAAAGCAACGTGGCACAGAGAAAACAACCACAGAAACAGGAAATCCTGACAAGCAATCCAAGATTGCATCCCTGACTCACGTGGGTGGGAATAAAGGACCCCAAAAATGCTGTCAGTGTTGGGTCATGGCATCCCTCTTGTAGCAATAAACCAGTCAACATTTTCCAGCCATAACAATTCCCATTCTGAAGGAAATGTTTCCAATAACTTAATCCCAACCCTGTCAATACCCAGGGCTGGAGACCAAACTGCAAATGATGCCCTGCTGCTGTTGCCAGAGACGGGAATGTTTGACAGGCAGGAGGAAATGCAAACAGTACAGACACTTAATTCCATCCTTCCTCTTCCAGAACTGTTCACCCTTATGTCTATTTAAATTCTGCACCATATTCTGCATTCTTCTCCCAGTGTGGTGTGCAGCACCCTGGACCACGCTGCTCTCACAGAGCTGCTTTCTCATTGGGAAACAGAATTTTCTCTGTGAAACTCCCCACTTTTAAAACCTTTTAAAATCTTTTCCTAGCAGTTATTAAGATCTGGCTCTGATAAATGGAAGTGCTTAACTTTGGTGCTTTGCATTTATATAAAAAAAAAATCCATCTGTTTTTGTTAGAAACCTTTGAAATTAGTTTTGATGTTTGCATGGGGAGGATTTTTAAAATTATATTTTACAACTTGCTCTGTTGCTCTGTTGAATTGAAAGAGAACTCGCTGTCATGCAAACTGGTGGGGAGTGTTGGATCAGCTGGAGTTGGGAACTGGGGAAAGTTACCCAGCGTGGCTTTTAGCAGCTGGAAATACTTAAAAATTCCAACTGCTGCATTGTACAGGGTAACAGCAACTGCTGCAGTTACAGTTTTACTAAAAATACATTGAAATCAGTCAAAAGACAAGTTTAGCGGTGATCTTTACCCATATGCTTCTTTATTCTTGATCTTTTTGCATTATTTCACTTTTAGAACATACTGAAAGCTCAGTTAAGGAAAAAACCAATCTGCCAAACATCTGGCACACTTCCTGCTGCCTTTGCCCCTTGGAGTGGGAGGAAAAGCCATCCTCCTTTAATTTGTATGTTTGAAAAAAGCAGGGGGGAATCATAAAACTAATCAAAAAAATTAAACATCTTTCTCTCGTAGAGGAGAAACTCTTTGTGAAGCTGCAATTCTTGATTTAGGGTTGCACGTCTACACATACATCTCTGATTTCTCACAGCATAGCTGAGCTTTAGCTCCTACATCATCATTTGAACTGTTTTCATCAATAGTTTTTATTTTAAGGCAATACACTGGCAAAGCTCAAAGCATCAGCAGAAGAGAAGCAGGCACAGAAAGATGGCCAGCCCCATTCCCCTCCCAGTGTCTCTGTTGCCAGTTCCCAGGTACGGTTTTGGAATCTGGAGCTTCCGGGCTCCACCTGCTCCAGGACTCCAGGTTTGCTGCAGCCTCCATGGAAACGGGGCTGTGTCAGTGAAACGACTTCTGGGCTCCACGCCTTTGGTGTGTGGCAGTCCATCGGGCAGCTGGGGCCAGGGAAGCGCTCCTTTCCCAGATGTCCTCATGCCAGGCAGGCTCCTGGCTGGATCCATGCATTAGGATCCCCGCGTCTGCTGCGCCACCTTGAACCTCATGGACAGCACGTCCCTGATCCCCGCCTCGATCTCATCGTCGGCCTCCACGGACCCGACTCCTTTGGGAGACCCCGTCAGAATCAAGTCCCCTTCTTCCAGGGTGAATATCTGGCTGATGTAGCTGATCAGGTAAGGGATGGAGAAGATCATGGAGGAGGTGTCCCCCTCCTGCCTCAGCTTTCCGTTCACCTTGAGCCAGATCTGCAGCTTGTGCGGGTCTGGGATCTTCTCCTTGGGCACAAAGTCACTGACCGGGCAGGACGAGCCGAACCCTTTGGCCAAGGTCCAGGGCAGCCCCTTCTTTTTGCACTCCTCCTGCGTGTCGCGGGCCGTCATGTCCAGGCAGAGGGCATAGCCCGCCACGTGCTCCATGGCCGCGTCCTGCGGCACGGCCCGGGCGCTCCTCCCGATGACCACCCCCAGCTCCACCTCGTGGTGCAGGTTCCGGCAGTAGTAGGGCCGCACGATGGGCGACCCCTCCCGCACGTAGGCCGAGGAGGGCTTGAGGAAGAAGAGCGGCTCGGCGGGCAGGGCGCTGCCCATCTCCTTGGCGTGCTCGGCGTAGTTGCGCCCCACGCACACGATGTTCCGGCCCCACTCCCAGAAGCGGGACAGCGGTTTGGAGGTGGCCATGGCCGCGGGGCGCCTCCCGGCCGCCCTTGCCGCGTCCTTGCCGGGCCCCGCGCGGCGCTGCGGCTCCTCCCGCTCCTCCTCCGAGGGGCCGGGCCCG
>VZRO01007034.1:393870-408869 GCA_013397915.1 Daphoenositta chrysoptera | reverse complement strand
CGGCGCCGGAGCGGGGCCATGAAGGTGAAGGTGATCTCCGTGCTGGAGGACAACTACATGTACCTGGTCATCGAGGAGAGCACCCGCGACGCCGTGGCCGTGGACGCCGCGGTCCCCAAAAGGGTGAGCGGCCCCCGCGGGTGGGTGGCGGGTCCCTGGCGGGGGCGGTGGTCCCACACCGGGGGCGGTGGTCCCACACCGGGGGCAGCCGTGCGCACCTGGAGCATCCCGGCGGCGGGACAGACCCCTCCGTCCCCACGGAACGCTCTCCCCCCGCCCTGCGCCGTGCGGGATCCCGGCGGATTCCTCAGCCCTTCCCTTCCCTCCCCGCGCCGCAGCCGGAGCCCCGCAGACCGCGCAGCGAGCGGGAATAACCCCAAGGAGCCCTTTGGAGTGGCTCTCCCATGCCCAGTCCGGCCTCCCAGGAGCCGGGAGGGCAGCGGCCGGGGTCGCCGTGACCCCCGTGTCCCTCCGCCTGCTGTCCCCTTGTGCCACCCCCTCAGCGTGCCAGCGCTGTCGCGGGTTTTAAGCGTTTGGTGCTGACTCGGACATTTCCTTCCTCTCGGAGGAGCGGAGTCGGGAGCAGCCGAGGGTTTGTTGCTGGCCGTGAATGTTAAGTTGGCACTCGGAGCCTCCTGGCAGCCGTGCCGGGGCTGGCAGTGCCATGTGGCCCTCGCTGTGGCCAGTGGCGGTGACCCCGTGCTCTCCTCTGTGCCTCCACTAAGAAAGCACAGCCAGAAATGCCACCATTCCCACGGAATCAGTTCCCGTCCACCTGCTCCACTCTGCACGACAGGGTCACACCTGTGTCCCACCCTCACCCTGGGGCTCCTCAGCACGGGGTTTTGGGGGATTCCTCTGCCAAGTGCCACCCGGCCGTGGTGTGTGTGTATGTGTGTCACCTCCTCTGCCACTCACCGCTGCTCTGGGTCCCTTTCAGCTGCTGGAGATCATCAGGAAGGAGGACGTGGTGCTCAGGGCCATCCTCACCACCCACCACCACTGGTAGGTGCAGCCACGTTGGGGTGACCGTGTCCCCACAGGGACAGTGGCCATTCCCAATCCCTCCTCTGCCCTCAGGGACCACGCCAGGGGCAACGAGGAGCTGGCCCAGCTCTTCCCGGGCCTGCAGGTGTTCGGTGCTGACGAGCGCATCGGGGCCCTCACGCACAGGGTCACCCACGGCCAGGAGCTCACGGTGCGTGGCCGTGGGAGCGCGGGGACATTCGGGGCTCAGATCCCTCACACGGGTCCTGCCTGGTGGGGTGGTGGTGTGGTCCCGAGCGGGGTGGCACCAAGGTACCCAGTGGGGAGCAGAGTGGGGTGGTGACACCGTCCCCAGTGGCACCAAGGTACCCAGTGGGGAGCAGAGTGGGGTGGTGACACCGTCCCCAGTGGCGCCGTGGTCCCCAGTGGGGAGCAGAGTGGGGTGGTGACACCGTCCCCAGTGGCGCCGTGGTCCCCAGTGGGGAGCAGAGTAGGGTGGTGACACCGTCCCCAGTGGCACCAAGGTACCCAGTGGGGCGCAGAGTGGGGGGGTGACACCGTCCCCAGTGGCGCCGTGGTCCCCAGTGGGGAGCAGAGTGGGGTGGTGACACCGTCCCCAGTGGCACCAAGGTACCCAGTGGGGAGCAGAGTGGGGTGGTGACACCGTCCCCAGTGGCACCAAGGTCCCCAGTGGGGAGCAGAGTGGGGTGGAGACACCGTCCCCAGTGGCACCGTGGTCCCCAGTGGGGTTGGTGCTGGGCCGTGCTTGGCTCTTCATGCTCTGGGGTGGTTGCAGAGAATTCAAGGCTGGGATGGAGGAGAAATCTCCTCTCAATCCCAGCCGGTTTGGGGTTGTGCTGGAGGATCCCAGCCTCTCACGGGGCCGGGTTCCAAATGCCATCAGAGCAGACGCCCCTGGACCCACCCAAGCCCCATCAGATGTGTGACCTGCGGGGCCCCAGGCGGGGTGTGGGGAGGTCTGGGGGGGGCTGTTTGTCTCCTTCAGTGAGACCTGACCCTCTCTCCCCCCAGTTTGGGGCCATCCGGGTGAGGTGCCTCTTCACCCCGTGCCACACCTCGGGCCACATGTGCTACTTCATGTGGGAGGACGATTCCCCGGATGCTCCGGCTCTTTTCTCAGGTATCCCACCCTGCCCACGAACCTCCCAGGGGTTTTGGGGACACACTCCCCGTGTGCTGCCTGTCCCCCACACTCAGCACTCCCGGAGTGAGCCCAGCACCCCCTGGCACCCCCATCCCCAGCACTGAGGTCCCTCGGTGCCCAGCCCCCTTTCCCACAGGTGACACCCTGTTCGTGGGGGGCTGCGGGCAGTTCTTCGAGGGGACGGCGGAGCAGATGCACACCAACCTCACTCAGATCCTGGGGACTCTGCCCAAGGACACGGTGAGTGTCCCACACCTCCCACCCTGGGGAGGTCTCCTGGAGCCAGGAGGGGGCTCGAGGCAGCGATCCCAGGGTCGGATCCAGCACTGGGAGCGGGTTTGATGCCGGGTGCCTCCTGCAGAAGGTTTTCTGTGGCCACGAATGCACCGTCAGAAACCTCAAATTCGCCTTGAAGGTGGAGCCAGAGAATGAAGTGGTGAAGGAGAAGCTGGCGTGGGCCAGAGTAAGTGGCTGTGCCCCCTGTGCCGGGGTGGGGGCCAGGGGTGTGGGATGGCAGGGGGATTTGGACACCTCTGCTCCCTTGGCAGCAGCGGGATGACGAGGACCTGCCCACGGTGCCCTCCACGCTGCAGGAGGAGTTCCTGTACAACCCCTTCCTGCGGGTCACGTAAGCAGTGCTGGGGCCCTGCCCCAAAACCCGCTCCCCTTCCCCTCCAGCATCCTCCCTTTTCCCAACGGCCTCATGAACCGCTGGGAAACCCGAGCCTGGAGGGAGGGGAGGGTGCCTGGACATGGGGTCACCCCAGAGCCCCCGTGTGCCCCAGCAGGGCCCAGCACAGGATGGGACGCCCTCGTCGTCCATCCCAGCGGGGTGGGGGTTCTGTCCTGTCCCCATGGGCACAGCAGGGCTGTCCCCTTGCAGGGAGGAGGCCGTGCAGAGGTTCACGGGCAGGACGGAGCCTGTGGAGGTGCTGAGGACGCTGCGCTCCGAGAGGGACAACTTCAAGAAGCCCAAGGAGAGGCCCAACCCCCAGGCCATGCTGGCCTTCGACTGGGGGCTCTTCGGGCCCTTCCTGGAGAAGAAGTGACGTCCCCGCGGTGCCAGGGCTCCCTCCTGGCTGTGCCAGCTCGGAGTCATGCCCAGCTGGGACTGGTTTGTGTCTTTAACCTGCTTGTTTGAGTCTGCTCTGCCCTGCTCCCCCTCTGGCACCGTGTCGGGCTCCCCAGGCCTGGGAAGTTCCCTGTGGAGCAGCACCTGGATACCTTCGGAGATCCCAGGCTGTGGTGACCCCCCCCTTGGTGCTGGGACACGGCTGCTGCCGGCAGAGGGTCAGGACATGGCTTGGAGCTGGGGACACTCCCAATTTGGGGTCAGTGCAGGAGCTGCCACCTGTCCTGCAGCCCCGTGGCCACGGAAAGGAGCCAAGGAAGGGCAGGGAAAAGCGGGAATGCTCAGGGACTGCGGAGCTGTGCCCCACGGACCACCAGGCTCCCCTGCCTGCACTGCCAGGCCTGGGGGCTGCATCCCATTCCCAGGGATGTTGGGATGCAGCCACGTGGCTCTGGAACCCCTGGGAGCCCTCCTGGCCCTGCCTGTCCTGCTCCGGCCACCCTGATCCCCACAGGAAGCTGGGAAGCCACTGGTGTCACTGGTGCCCACCCGACTCCAGCCCTGTGCTAACAAAACCCTCGTCAAAGCAGGGTTTGGGTGAGGTTTTCCCACTTTTTTCCCAATTTTTCCAGTAGGTCGCACAGGGATTTGTGTAGGGATTTGTGACCCAGTCGCTGCCTTTGGGAGCCCTCAGACCACCCGGGGTCTGGCTTTGGGAGGGATTTTCCAAGGCGGGACAGATTTTAGGTAGCAAAAAAGTGCTGCCAGGCATGCCTTGCTTTTTGCTTTCTCCAGGATAAAAACTGGAATTGGTGCCAACTCCGTGGACATTGCCTTGTCCTCAAGAGCCAGTGACCACCTGGGGCTCCCAGGCCTCCCCAGCCTTCGCTTTGTGCAAGATCAGGGCTGTGTTTTATTTATTTTTTAGCTGAGAAAGGAGCAAAGTTTTATTTGCAGGTGGAGGGAAGCACTTTACACCAGTAAAGTTATTCCTTTTTTTTTTTTTTTGTGGAGGAATTGAGGATTTGATGGCAGCTTCCAGCACTAGAATAGAGCTGATTTCAGGGATTTTCATGTGTGGACTGTGAACTTCTTTGTTGCCACTGGAGTCTGGTTTGGGGCTTTTTCCTTTGCTACAAACTGGACCAAGGTTTTCTTTTTTACTTAAGTTATAGTTTGGATTTACTCCCCTCCATGGAAAGGGAAGGATTTAACCAGCTGGAAAAGCTCCCTTGGTACCATGGCCTGAATTCCTCAGTTTACATGAAATGCTGGAGTTGTCACCTGTGTTTCTTTGGAACTTGATTTATTCTGGGAGTAGGGATGCTCCTGTGTGTTTGAACCAGCCCTGAGCCTGCTCCACAGCTCAAAACTGGGACAAATTCCAGCTGTTCCTGGTGCCAGGGCAGGAAGAGCCACCCAGAATGCCCAGAACAGGGATCCCAGGGTGTCCTGGGTGGCTTCAGTGACCTCTGTGTGTGTTGGTGACCTGGGAACTGGGGAAGTGACAAAATGTAGAGCCCTGATTATTTAATTTCCAGCTAATTTAGCTTAATTGATTGTGCATTTCTGGGCTGATGTGCATGTGCCCAGCAGACACTGACTGTGCTCTGCACTGATCCATGGTCTCAGCATTCCAGGCTGGAGCCTCTCCCTCTCCAGGATATTTTCTGGTTTAGCCAACCCCTGGGTGTTACAAATCCCTGCATGGAGAAGGGAATTCCCTGGAAGCAGCAATTTGCTCCTCAGGAGGGTGGGAGGGGGCAGCAGGGGGAGGCTGATGCCTTAGAACACTGTGAAGTCATTAATGATCAGCAACACCTGAAAAATGGAAAGCTTTTAATTAAAAACATGAAAATTATCATTTGCTCTGTGGATTCATTGGAATAAAGTGCAGAGGCTCTGGTTCCTGCCAGCCACAAGGTCAGGAATTGTTTTCTCATAATTTAGGGATGTTATCCATGGGAAATTGCCTGTTTTGTCTGGATTTAGGGGTATTATCCCTCAGTGAGTGGCTGCTGAGGGTGGGTACGTGTGACAATTCCTGCTGTGTGCTTAGGAAGAAAAGAGAGAGATGTAATTGCCCTTGGTATAAATTATTATAATTTAAGGAAAAGAAATCACAAGGTTTTTCTGCAGCATTCACTCCAGTCCCATCCCAGCAGGCACTGATCCAGCCCCAGGGATGATCCCAGGCTTTGGATTCCCCCTGTCTGAGGGCACAGCAGCTGCAGGGCAGTGAAATGTGACAACCTTAGGCCTGATGAGACCATTCCTAATGAAATGAGGATGTTCCAGCAAGAGGCAGCCACAGAATTGAGTGCTGTGACAATCCAGCAAGGCCTGGGGGAGGAATATTGGGGTGTGGCACAAAGCTCAGCCTGGAGGTGAGCTTTAAATCCTGGAATTCCTCCGTTCTGGCAGGAATGGGGCTGTTAGAGCAGTGCAGGGTCAGTCCTTCCAGCCTGGTTTGCATTTCTGCCTCTCTCGTTGTGTTTGCTTTCAGACTTTGGGGTTTATTCACATCCCCTCATCCTAAAGCTGAAGGAACGAGCAGTGCCAGGCACATTCCCAGAGGCAGGAATTGCACAGAGCTCCAGCAGTCCTTGGAGAATCAGAAATCTGAGTTCAGAAGGCACTGAGTGTCTGCCTGGGCTTGGCAGCCCTCACCACTTGATGTTGAGGGCAGTGCTGGCCCTCTCCACGGCGTGGTATTCCGTGTGCAGCATTCCCAGGGCCCTCTCCGAGCCCCAGCCTCCCAGCCAGTGCTCGTACAGCTCCCCCACTGCCTGGTTTTCCTCGGGAATCTCAGCCCTCAGGGATTCGTACAACCTCTCCACTTGCTGCAGCTCCTCCTTGCTGGATTCCCCCTCCAGTTTGATCTGCCCTCCTCCATTCAAACAGCCTGGGGGAGAAACGGGATAAAGAACTTCAGCTGGAAAAAATATCCTAAAAAATTCCAGTGTATTTACTTTGCTCCTGCAAACAGCTGCAGGAATGAAAACACCTCAGGAACTGAGGTTCATCCCCAGTTATCTCCCAGCAGCAGGGCCACAGGGCTGGGAGATCCTGGGCTGGCTCCAGCTGGGGATCTGCCAGAGCTGCAGCTCTTATCTCCTGCCTCCAACATGGAGCCAGAGCCCAACCCAGGTGAGTCCAGCCTTGGAGGCTCAGCTGAAGGAAAGGGAAAAGTTCTGGGAGTTGGGCTGAGCAATGGGAGGCTCCCAGAGCTGAGTGGATCATTGGGAAGGAGCAGCT
Source organism: Daphoenositta chrysoptera (assembly GCA_013397915.1). Taxonomy (NCBI): domain Eukaryota; kingdom Metazoa; phylum Chordata; class Aves; order Passeriformes; genus Daphoenositta; species Daphoenositta chrysoptera. Next base: position 402,387 of record VZRO01007034.1, on the reverse strand, counting down.
CCAAGAGCCAGGAGTGGCCCCTCAGCACCAGCCCAGGCTGGGCTCAGGCTGCCCCTGCTCCCTGCCAGCACATCCCAAGGGAGCCAGCAGGCAGGAAAAGGAAAATGGGATGAAATAGGTAGGAAGTGACTTTCTCCACCAGCCAAAGCAGCATTTTCTGAAAGTGTAATGGTCAGGTTTGGGCAATTTTAGGGGAAAAAGTCCTTCAGGTACCAAAGAACTCAGGAAATCTTCCTTAAAAGCAATTAATTAATTAATTATGCAAATTTTGTGTGATGGAATCTAGCTGCAATTCCTTAAATCGTGAGGAATTACTGGCTCAGAGACAGGAAAACCCACACAGAGCTCTGGATCTGTGAAGCTGTCACACCTCGAGAGTGTGAGGAACCACCCATTTTTCCTGTAGTGAATCCCCTGGAGCCCCTCCCAGGGCTGGAAGTGCCCCTGAGCAGCCTCACCCGAGGGACAGGCCATGACCTCCACGTAGTGATAGGGGCACTTCCCTCGTTTCAGCTTCTGCACCAGGTTCTGGATGTTCCTAAATCCATAGGCCAGAGCAAACTGCAGCAGGACCACTCCGTCCCTCTCCAGGGTCACCTCCTGGAAGTCCTTGTTCCTGAGGGAGCAGAGCAGAGGAAACGTGGAAACATCTTCTCCAAATGAATTTCTATTTTAAACTTCAAAGGGCCCTGTGCTAAACCCAAATTCTTTGTGAATCTCATTTAAGAGGTGTCCTAGTTCTGTGCCATCCAAAGGAAACACGAAGGAATTCCTTCCAGAGCCTTCTCCAGGATCCTTTGAGTCACCTGAGCAGAGTTTGCTGAAGGACACCTGAAAAGCTCAGCCAGTGGAGCCTTTCCCTGTAACAGACCTGAGTTCCTTCAGGCAACATTAATGGAGCCCCTGAGGGGATTTCTAACTTCTACTGGATCATAAAACATGGGAACAAGCCCTGGTTGAAGGACTGCAGATTCCTAAGGCTAGTGGGAATACCTGTTCCTGATAAAGAAGTAAGTAATTTGATTTTTATCAAGTATTTCATATTGAGAATTTTTTTCTGCATCCTAAACCAGGGAATCCTAAACATAAATGTTGCTCATTAGGGATATAATTAATTCCAAAGGGTACATTAAATTAGAACTGGGAAGCCAGAAGGAATCTGAGGTGGATGAGCCTCAATGCCCAAACTCAGGTGATTTATTTTCTGTTTATAGTTAAACAGAGCCCTAAAGCCCTCCCACAAGGTTTTCTGGGATCAATAATTAGTGACAAATCTCATTGATTGGCCCGATCCCAGGTGAGGAATCCCAGCTCCATGAGAGCTCTGCCTTCTTGATTATTCTAAAAACTGTCAGTGGGAAAATCCATCAGGCCAACCTCCAGTGTGTGGGTGGGGAAGGGGCTGGAATTCTCCCTTGGAAATTCCTGCATGGAATTGGTTGATTTATTGCTCAGCAGCTGAGGGAGGAAGCAGCCAACTTTTAGCCTGGAAGTGAAATGTTTAACACTGCAAAGAAAGTTTTGGCCCCTCAACAAGGAGAGAATCCTGGAAAAGTTGAGTTTTCTGTGGGATTTCAGCTTCTTACTTGAGAGGTTTGTAGTGGATGGAGCCCACGTGGATCCCGAAGAGCTCCTGGGCCGCGTGTCTGAAAATGTGCTCCAGGTACCCCCCCGAGCCCCCACCACGGTGGGTGCTGAGCTCCTCTGCTGCAGCACTGCCGAGCCTGCCAGAGGAGAGAGCTTTGGGAATTTGGGAGAAAACAAAGCTCCAGTGGTTCAGGACAATGAGAGCACCCAAACAGCAGCTCCCGCTGAGCTCCAGGTTCTCCCTTTCTCCTGGGAACCAGCTCCAGAGCCTCGTGGTGCCCAGTGGGAGTTGTGTCACCTGGCAGAGGTGCCCAGAGAAGCTGTGGATGTCCCATCCCTGGAAGTGTCCCAGGCCAGGCTGGACGGGGCTTGGAGCACCCTGGGATAGGGGAAGGTGTTGGGGTTGGATGATTTTAAGGTCCTTCCCACCCAAACCATTCCAGGATTGCATGATTCTCTAATTAATGATCCTGTATAATTCAGAGAGGTGCTGCTAATGAACCTTTCTGGTGTTAACGGCCAGGAGCTCTGGGGATGCTCCTCTCACCCTGAAGCAAAGGCAGCTCTGGGGGCTCAGTGCAGAACCAGCCCTGGTGTCACCTCAGACCACAAAATGGGATTCCACCCCACCCCATCGTGTGCAGCTGGCCCTTGACCAGATGTTCCTCTTCAGTTCAACAACCCCAGGCTCATCTGACATGTCTTAAATGTCATTTTTCACAAATAGTCTTCTGGAGATTAACTCAGCAACCTAAATATTTGTTACTTCTTTTAACAAAGAATAATTTCTTCTTATTTTCTTTCATTCTGGGATCTTTGCAGTAGCTCTGGTAATGAGGAGCAGGGACAGCACAGCAACAGCTTTTGCTTCAGGAAATTTTTATCACTGGGACAGAATCTTGCACTTCCCAAAGCCTGCAGCAGGTTTTTGTGGGATGAAAGGAGCTGGAGTGATTGTCCAGTGGAAATTCACCATATTCTGTACATTAAATATCTAAACTCCCAATTGTACTGGTTCAAGTGACACAAGAAACCAAACCAAGTGTAAACACACTTGTGTAAAACAGCACAAAAAGGGGAAATTCTGACCTCTCTAAATCCTGGGGAAAAGAGAACACCACTGAAATGGGATTTTGTTCTTACAAGGTATCCAGGGGAGCAGGATCTACATCTGGCAGGGACACTCCTTCTTGTTCCAACAGCTTCAGCACTTCTCCTAGAGCAGAACCAGGCACAAAGAGCTCTTATTTTTGGGATACAGGAAAACAAGCCCCACAGAGCAGTCCCTAAACGGCGTCTGCATTGTACCAGGGCATGATTTGCACTATTAAAATGTAAATATATATCAATATCTAGCCTCTGTCAGAGACAAAGGGTTATTTAAGGTAGGGAACACTTTGAAGCTCCCAGAATTAGGTGGGATTGGGAATCTCCTGTGGATCTGCTTACCCGTGGTGATGACACAATCCACATCCCTGGTCTGGAATTCCTGGTTGAAAAAGTCTGGCCTGGAGGCCTCCAGCTTCTTGTCGTAACAGGGCATGACTGTGACGTGGTAGATCCTGTCAGGGGGTAGGTGCTGCAAGAGGGACAGGGCTGGGCAGCTGGAGCAGCCAAAACTCCCCCTGTCCTGAGGGAGGTGCATTCCAGGAGCAAAGGAGAGTGGGGGAAATGTCCCAATGCTCCTGGAACAATCCCCATTCTTACTGAATATTTGTGTATATTTATGTATTTATACATAAATGAAATTATTTCTCCCCTAGAAGCCGATTTCAGCTGCAGTCAGTGCCAGCATTTATGGTCCTTCACAGGTTTCATGGAATCCTGGACTGGTTTGGGCGGGAAGGACCTTAAATCCCATCCAGTTCCATCCAGGGACACCTTCCACTATCCCAGGGTGCTCCAAGCCCTGTCCAGCCTGGCCCTTGGACACTTCCAGGGATCCAGGGGCAGCCACAGCTTCTCTGGGAACTCCATCCCAGTCCCTCCCCATCCTCACAGCCAGGAATTCCTTCCCAATATCCCATCTATCTCTGCTCTCTGGCAGTGGGAAGCCATTCCCTCTTGTCCTGGCACTCCAGGGCCTTGGAAATAACCTCTTTCCATCTTTCCTGAGGCTCCCTTCAGCTCCTGGAAGTTTCTCCCACTCCAGTGCAATGATCCAAGGTCAGGCAGAGAAGCCAATCCCTAATTAAGCCATCAGGGAATAAACTTCCTCCCTGTTCCCAAAGCTCAGCAACCAGGCCATGATCTGGAGTCCCACAAAAACCTCGGGATCATCCAAGAAATAAACACAGCCTGAGCAAACAGGTCACTGAACCCAGGCCGTTGTTTCAGTCTCTTGTGCCAAGTATTCCCAGAAACTGCCAAATTTTGTCCCAAATCTGCAGCTGTCAGCATCTGCCTCGTGCAAGTGTCAAAGCACTGCTCGTTAGTGGCCAATAAATCCCACAATAAATCCCACTGGGTGCTGCAGCTCCTTCCTGGCCAAATCCAGGCTGTTTGTTTAAACTCCAGCCTAGGGATATCCAGCTCCCATCTGGAAAGATTCCAAAGGTTACAGACTAAGGACAGAAACAGAACATCAAGCTGGGAATGAGGGATCATTTTTAGACAAGCCAGGATCTGCACGTAAGCACTGAATGCAGCCTTGGCTTGGGGTCACTTATTTGAAATTATTCACCAACTTTAAACAACAGGGGCACAAAGACACTGAGAAATAAGGTTCCTCAGCTTTCCCAAATAATCCAGAGGCTTTAATTAGCCCATGCTTAGTGTTATGCCCTAATTACTACTCATTAGCTAAAACAGAAGTGAGGATGATTTGCTGCCTTCTGCAAGGCAATACTGACCCTTAAACATCTATAACACATAGTAAAATTTAAAACAATCAGCCTAAAGTCTCCAGTTTGAGCAGTTTTCCATTAAGAAGGGCATTTTTAGAGCTTTACCTGCTGCTCTGCAAAGTAGCCCTTGACCAAGGAGCCCATGACCTGCTGGGGAGATTTGGTGGTGCTGATGTAGGGAATGATGAAGCTGCCGTGGGTTTTCTCTGCGTAGCAGATCCAACCTGGAAGGAACAGAATCACCAAATTAAATTAACAAATAAGAAGCAGGTCTTTACTCTGTCCCCTCTTCCCAAACCCCAGGTTTAGTGCCCATTAATAACCATTTTCAGCCTCAGTTCAGCACAGAAAGCAAAGGAAGCGTTAGAGCAGATTCATTTTAAAGATATTTCACCACTGCTTTAACACCAAGATCTCTGTGCTGTGAAGAGAATAATCCTGCAGGTACAAACATCCATTTCCACCTTCCTGACCAGCTGCTGGATTTTTGATTCCAGCTGTAACTGAAGCCCTACCTGGGCAGGCAGAGGCCAGCATGGGCAGAGCCTTTTTGTCCTCTGCCTGTCTCTGGAAGCGTCTCACGAACTCCCTCTGGCTCTCCAGGAGGCTGAAGTTCCTGGAGAAGGTGGTGTCAAACACGTAGTGCACACCTGGGCAGGAGAGCAGCTGGGTTAAACCCACAGGACACAGCAAAATGTAACAAAAAACCTTCCACTTGAACCAGAGTCAAACTCAGATTCAGGTCTGCAGTTGAGAGGGAACAATTTTCTGCACAGCAAGAGGAGGAAAAGTGACAGGAGAGATGGAAATCGAAAATGTAAAGTTCTTTTAAATGGTTCTTTACAGCTTTTATGGAAGGATGGAATGGTTTGGGTTGGAAGGGACCTTAAAGCTCAGCCAGTTCCACAGGCAGGGACATCTTCCACTGTCCCAGGGTGCTCCAACCTGGCCTTGCACACTTCCAGGGATCCAGGGGCAGCCGCAGCTTCTCTGGGAATCTGTGCCAGGGCCTCCCCACCCTCACAGCCAGGAATTCTTCCCAATATCCCATCTAATCCTGCCCTCTGGCAATTTAAATAATTTCCCTTGTCCTATCACTATCTGCCTTATATAAAATCTCTCTCCCTCCTTTTTCCAAGCCTTCCTTCCCTCACTCCAAGTTCATTATGTGACTGAAGTTTAGGACAGTTTGGAATCCACGCAGGAGTTAAATCCCACCAACCTGTGCTAGCCCCCAGCCCAGAACACAATCCCACACTTGCCTAAACTCTTCAGGAACGTGGTCAGCTTCTTTGCTGTCTCCAGGAGCCCCATTTTGCACCTTGCAGCCAGCGAGGCTCTGGACTGGGGTGAAACAGAAACCACCACCACTTTCTGCTCGTTGGCAGCAGCAGCCTGGGACAAAACCAAACAATCCCAAATGAAGGTGGCACAGGCAGAGCTGTCAGCCCCACAGAGCATCCCACACCTTCCCTCTGAGGCAGGCATTTACATCAAACCCTTCCAAACGCTTTAAAAATGAGAATAAACCACCCCAGTGCAGCCAGACCAGCCTGGGATCCTTCAGGGCTCTGAAATTCCCTTTTCCACGAGGATTTCCTGCAGAGGTGAGCAGGACCCACCTTGTTGAGAGCCAGCACCTTGCAGAGCTCCCCGTGGCTCTGCTGGCTGATCAGAACACTCTCAGCAGAGGTGATGCACCCACTGCAGGCCAGGCAATCGTTCAGGGTGATTTTGGCCTTTTCCAGCTTTTGTGCCTCCCCATCCTACAAAGAAACAGAGCAGACTCAGTTCTGATCCCAGCACAGAATTGAAGGAGCAGTTTCCCCCCCTTTACTACAAAAATAATGAAGATGTTGCTATTTTTAGGCCCTTGGTTTATCATTTTAAAAAACCTTTATTTTTAGTAAGATGAGGACAAAGCCCACCTGAAGTTTGCTGTTTTTCATGGGATTCTTTGGCACAGAAAGGGGAATTTGCTGAGGGATTTCATCCCAGACCAACTTCATCCCAGGCAGTGGAAGGGAGTATTATTCCTTTTATCTGCCCTGAATAAATTGGTTTTCCCAAGAGATTCTTCTCTAATCATCATTCCTCAATAAAGCCAGGAACAGACCAGGAAATGAGGTGCTATTAAAATTTTAAAATAAGGAACCAGAGTCCTTTGGAAGTGCTGTATCCCCCTTTTTTTTAAATCAAAACCTGCCTAAAGTTCAAAGTTCCATTCCTAGAGGAATTCCCAGCTTGGTTAACTGAGCAATGCCAAGTTTCTTTTTGTGAAAATGGGAAAAACTCAGCCTGAATTTTGGAAGCAGGAAGTTTCTGAGTTCTTCAAGCTTTTAAAGAAATAATTGGAAGTATTATTTAAAAAAAACCACAGCAAGATTTACTAAAAATATCTTGATTAAATCTCTCTGTGAGTGAGCACAAAAGACATTGCCCCAAACAACCTGAAATTGCCAATCCTTAAATATTGATTATATAAATACTTTTTTCATCTTATCTGCTTTTACACTGAAAATCATTGCTAGTTAATGGCAGTGTTTCAGGGCATAAAACTGGCACAAAATTAGAATTACTGATTATAAAATGACTGCTTAGAAATGAATTTATAAATTGAAATGCTTATAAATTAAAGTTGAATACAATCTCAGCTTATCTGCTCCTATACTAATATGATTATGAGTAATTATGAATAATATGAGTAATTAATGTCAGTGTTTCAGAGCATAAAAGTGGCACAAAATTTGAATTATTGATTATAAATTAAAAAGAAAAAAATTACAAGAATGCTGACAGCAGCACCTTGGTTCTCTTTGAAGAACTAAACGGATGAATATTACTAAAATACTTAAAATACACTCATTTTTCTGGTTTTTTTACATCCCATGGAACAAAAGACCCCACGTACCTGATTGACCTGGAAATAGCTTCCATCAGCTTCGATTTTGATCTTTGCTGCTGCTTTTCCAGGCTTTTTGTCCACTTTCACAGGCTTGATGCATTCCTGAAAGAGCAGCAAAGCCTGGAAGTGAGGAGCTGAGCACGGGAGAGGGGACTGAACAGAAATAAAGGGATTAAACACCGGTTCTGGAGTGACTCCCCCTCCAAACAGGCTGGGTTTTCTCCGAGTTTCCTTTAGCACTGTAAGAAAAACCTCACATCAAAGGCTGCTCACCCCTTTGGTGCAGGAAGAACACTTTTCCAGCATCATCCCAAACCCACGGGATAATTCTGCTGCTCCTTCTGAAGAACTCAGCTCTGCTTTTGGAGCCTTGACAGGAACAGAGCTGGGCCAGCCCCTTCCCCAGCCCTCCTCCTCCCCAAAATCTGGGAGCAAATCCTGACTCCCGGCCCGTGGAGGTGTGGTCGGTGCCCAGCGAGTGCCTGGTGCCGCCGAGCTCTGATTTTGGGACAGAAAGGTCTCTGAGGAGCTCGCCTGGGCTGCTGCCACTTCGCCCCGGTGTCCCAGCACAAGTCCCAAGGCTTTTCCCGCATTTTATCCAGTTTTTCATTGTTTAAGCACCCCGTGACTCCTTGTCCTACTTCTCCTTCGCCTTTCCTCATCCTCCCTCTGCCAGCTTGCGGTTTCCCCCTAAATTAATCCATCTTTGCTACGTTCTGCAGGATTCAGAGCCCTGCAGGAACAACTCATTTGGACCCTTCACTTGAAACACAGAAGCGGAGCACATTATTTTCGTGAAGAATCCCCTTGCAAACCCAAGTCCTACACGGAGAATTAACAGGGTTTGCTATTCCCCTTTCCACTGATCTCATCTCGGGTCCGTTTTTTCTGCCGTATTTGTCAGCAAATACATCCAGGATGAATATTCTGCATTTTTCCAGTGCCTGAAGCCTCTGAGAGGAGCAGAGCCGCTCCCTGCTCGCTGCTCATTCCCTCCTGTGCACTCCCTCCCCTCCTCTCCCTGCAAGGAAACCTCTCCAGGCTCTCCTCGTACTGGGGAGGCTCCAGACGAACACCCCACACCTTCCCCACCGGGGTGGGAACGACTCCGCTGCCGCTCCAAGATTTCGGGCTCTTCCCCGAGCCCTGCGCGGTGGCGGAAGGGACAGCGCGGAACCC
>VZRO01007034.1:368364-382133 GCA_013397915.1 Daphoenositta chrysoptera | reverse complement strand
TCCAGGTGTGGATGAGCCCCCTGAAGGTGATTTCACCTCTAAACATGACCCATCCTTTATCATCTCCATTTGCATTTCCCTTTGCTTTTCCAGGGAATTTGGCTCCAGGACCTTCCAGATGATTTCCTCATATCCTTATATTCCTGCCTGGCCTCTAAACCTGCTACAGCCGTCGATCCAGAATATTCCATTCTGTTCTTTTCCAAATATGATGCCAAGAAGCTTTTGGCCTCCCTGGCCATGTTCAGCCAGCGGGTGAGTATTCCCAAATCCACCTGTTTGCTCTCCAGGAAAAGGCTTTATTTCAAATCCCCTGATTTTTTGCCTTATTTTGGGGAGAGCCCCATTCCAACCAAGTTTCTGTAATCCTAGCATTCAGATTTGCTTGGATTTATGTTGATGGCTGGTTAGAGTTCCCTGGAATTCAGGGGTTTCTTCTCCTCTCCTGCTTCCAGTTTTCCCACGTGCCCCTTTCCCTGGAGTGGAGCCTGATCTTCATGAATGGTCTGTGGGAGAGGATGCTGCGAGTGCCTGGCATTGAGACCCCCCCAGTGCTGGCCCAGTGGGTCCATGAGGGACTTGAGCCATTCCTGGTGGAGCCCCAGGTCTTTGGCTGCCTCCGTGCCAAGGACGTGTCCTGTGAGGAATTCCGGCTGGAGTAAGTGAGGGATGTCCCCTCTGTGCCACCAGAGCAGCGTCCTGGGACATCCTGGGGGCTCCTGTGAGGGAAAATCACTTTGGAAAAGGGTGGGATTGAGAATATCAGTGGTTTTTGTGAGAGCCCAATCCTGGCCTCAGCAATGTTTGAGGTGTTTGCCTTCCTTGTCCATGTGCAGGGTCGCTGCCCTGGATGGAATCTATTCCCAGCTTCCAGTGGAAGAGCAGAGGAATCTTTACACTGGGATCAAGCACTTCCTCATCCAGGATGGTAAATGACCTGATTTTCCTGGGATCTGTCACAGGGCTGAGGCTTCACGGGGTTTTTGTGAATCTCCAATAGAAACAGGCTGGGAATGTCGGTTATTAGTGGATTTGGGAATCATTTCCCTGCCTGAAGGCTTTATTAACCCAGGATTTTTATAAATCTGCACAGTCTGGGTTACGCTGATTTAAATTCACTGCATTTCCTGCTTGTGCTGGGAAAGGGAGGTGCAGGGTTTTGTTCTGAGAGTTGAAGAAGCCAGCTCAGAAAGGGACCCAGGCAGGACACCCCTGTCCCAGGCTCAGATTAAATGTTCTGCAAGAAGCTTCTGGCAGATTTGGAGGGAGGAAGAAAGAGGCTGGAGACGGAATATTTGGAGGCCTGGGACTCTTTCCCGAGGTGTTTGTCCTGTCCCATGGGACTTTGTGGTGTGAAGACGTGGATTTGAGCTCAAGGTGTGACCAGGGAGCTCTCCAAGTTCCCTGATGGACTGAAGCCTCTTCCACCCTCAGAAATCCCCAATTCCCACGGATTTCCAATGGTGTCTCTTTTTCTGCCTGTCTGACTGCAGAATCCAGCCAGAAATGCTACAGTGAGGCCATTCCCAGCCTGAATTCCACTGCCTGGTTTCGGAATTATCTTGGATCCTTTCTGGAGCATGCCACCGTGGAGGACCTGCAGCTTTTTGGGGATGAACCAACAGTAAGTGCAGCCTCCTGGGGATGGAGACCCTGGGAGGTCACAATCCTGCCCTGAGCAAAATCAGAATCCCAGAGTGGTTGGGTTGGAAGGATTTAAAGCTCATCCATCCCATTCCACTCCTGCCATGGGCAGGGACACCTCCCACCATCCCAGGGTGCTTCAAACCCCATCCAATCTGGCTTTGAAACTCCTGGAATGCTGCCAGCAGGAATATTTCTCTTGTTAATTTGAGGTGAAGAGTCACTGCAATTATTTCCCCCCCTCATGTGATGAGGGACTTGCACAGGAGTTGGTTTCACAAAGGGAATTCTGCAGGGAGCAAACTGGAGTCAGTAAGAGGAACAACCCCAGACCTGATCAAGATCCCAGTGTTTACTTGAAAACAAAAAAATAAACCTCAGCAAAACTTTAAAACCAAGTGAAAAACCCTGAGGTTGGTTCAAACTGTCCCATGTCACTGTCAGGACTGAAGGATCCATCTGAATTATTTTCCTTTTTATTTTTCTTCACTCTCAGCTTCAAAAATTTGCCAGAGATCCAGTCAATGTGGAGATGGTCAGGAACCTCACCTTGCTCCGGGACACTGCTCTGTACTACACTCTCCTGCTGACCTCTGCTCCTGGTTTTCCACTGTCAAGGTATGGATCTGATGGGATCTGATTTCCTGGGATGGCTCAGCATGGAACTGTGACATGGCAAGAGTTTGAGTGGGGATTTCATTTAAACCTCTTGAAAGGTTCCATTAATTTTCTGTTGAAAGGTTTCATTTTCAAAGAATCCCATGGCCCTTGGTCTTGAGGAGGGCCAGATCCCAAGTTCTATTTCCTGGGACATGATTTCCCTGCAGTGCCAGCTCCAGCTGGTGGCCAGCAGTGCTTCCAGAGCTTTTCAGCTCTCTGAGCTGGAGCATTGGAATCGTCAGAGCTGAAAGGAGTCAGGGGAAACGTGCCTGGAAAAGAGCACCCTCTGGAAAAGGGGGAAAGGTCTGATGGAGCCACTCTGTGACTGGCAGCCTCTCCTTTTCTCCCTGCAGCCTCCCAGACAGATTTATTTGTTCCCTGAGCCCCTCGGCAGTGAGGAACCTGAGCAGGGAGGAGACTTTGGGCGTGGCCCAGAGGCTCGGGAAGAGCTGCCCGTGGACCAAGGGAATGCCTGGACACAGAGCTGCGTCCTCCCTGGCAGGGCAGGAGCTGCAGGTGAGCCCCTGGGAGTTCACTCACCTGCACAGAACCTGGCAGGGCTGAGGCCCAGCTCGTGTGTCCCCTCTGGTCACGCTCCTCTAGGTCACCTCATGTCTTTATTGTGGTGTCTGGCTGGGTTTTCACCACCTCACAGTTCTCAGTGGTGGAAATGGTCCATCCACAGCCCTCAGCATGAAAACCTGAGCCAGAAATCCAGGGATTTAAGAGACCTCCAAAGGCTGTGGGATCCAGTATCCTCGTCGCTCCCCTGACTCTGTTCTCTCTCCGTGGGACCTTTGCAGGTCGCATCCTCCCTGGTGAGGAACTTGGAGGATTTCTCTCCAGCAGTCCTGGGAGCCTTGGGCCAGGCTGCCCTGGGGCTCTCTGTGTCCAGCATCCAGAACAGCATCCCTGAGGAGCACCTGGAAGCAGCTCTCCCTGCCCTGGGAAGTGTCCGTGGCTGGAATGCTGAGCAGTCCAGGGCTATTGTCAACAAACTGCTCTGCTCTGGCTACCAGGTACAGAGATCCACAAATCCAGCAGGAGTTTCCTCATGGGAAGGGTGGTCAGCCCTTGGAACTGCCCAGGGAAGTTTGGAGTCCCCATCCCTGGAGGTGTCCAGGGAATGTCTGGAGGTGGCACTCAGTGCTCTGGGCTGGGGACAAGGTGGGGATTGGGCACAGCTTGGACTCGAGGATCTCAAAGGTCTTTTCTAACCTAAATTATTCTGGAATTCCCTTGCAGATCGTGGATGGACAGAGCCTGGCAGAGCTGGGGAGTTTGGTGGGGGGCCTCAACAGCAGCACGCTCTGGAGTCTGTCCCCAGAAGTTGTCCTGGAGGCCCTGCAGCTGCCCGGGTTTGCCCAGCACATGGACCCGCTGCCCCCTGCTCTGAAAAGGACCCTGGTGGAAAAGGTGACCTCAAGTTTCCTCTCCAGCCTCACAAAGGAGCAGGACTGGAGCACGGGTTACCTGGGGCCGGGTGTGACACCCCTGCACACCCAGACAGCATTCCCTGTGGGAATTGTCACTGCCAGGCAGGGGGGCAGGAGGACAAGTGACTCAAGCCCTGTCCCTGGGCCTGTGTTGATGTCCTTGGCCTGCTCAGCCTCTTGGGGACAAGGGCAGAAGTGATTTGTTTTATGGGGTGGTCCCAGAAACTACCTCCCAGTAGGTGTTCCCAGGGAAAGAATACAAATAGAGCAGAATTAATTCAAGGTTGGACTTGATCCTGGGGGTCTTTTCCTACCTAAACGATTCTCTGGTTCTGATATTGCCATGATTTGGGCTAAGACTGTGTGAGATTGCCATGGGTTGTTCTGTTGGGTTTTTTTAAAGGTTTCCTCCAGTGTTGGCCACCCTGCTGAGCTGGTTAAACTCATTCCCAATGCTCTGGCCAGTTACATTCCAAAATCCCTGCTTGTTTTTGGGGAAGAGAAGCCAAATGTGCAGGACCTCAACGATAAACCGTGGACCAGAGAACAGGTAATGGGGCTGGGGTCCTCCTTCCCCTCCCTGCCAGCCCTCACCTCCGTGGGGCCATGAGTTCCCCAAATTCACCTGGAAATGGGGCCGTTTCTCCTGGGAAACCACTGACCTCTGGCTTTGCTTCCCAGGCTGCCATGTTTTTCAGTGATGTGGTAAAGGCAGAGCCTGACTTCAGCAGGTAAAGATTTCCCTCCTCTCCTTCCATTTCCTGTTTGTTTTCCTGGCAGTTCCTGTGTTTCCCGTGGTGCATATGGCACATCCACCCTGTTGAATCCATAGAAACAGATGGGAAATAAAATGTGAACCCAAACACAGACATGGAACACTGAGATTTACCCGGGCTCAGCTGTAAAATACACCCAGAGGCCACATTTTCTGTCTAAAATGATGCTTCTGGCTCAGGCTGCACCTGGAATCTTGCTCCAGATTGCCTCTGGAAGGTATTTCCAATCAGGGAATATGCCAGCCTTCCACAGGGCAGTTCCAGGGATTCATTTAGAGGGGCTGATATGTCTTTTGACATATTTGAGATGAAAATTATGAAAACCATGATTTATATCTGGAAAAACAGTGAGGTCAACAGTGTCCTGCTTTGAATGCACCTTCTTGAAGGCCTTTCCCTTCTGATTTTCCTTCTGGAAATTCCCAGGCTTTCCCAGTCTGTCCTCCAAGGCTTCACCTGTGCAGCTGCCAGCGCTGTGGGAGCAGAAAGGTTTCAGGAGCTGGCCAAAGTCATGAGGAAGAAGAACGTCAGGCTGGGACAGGACCAGGTAGTCCCCACATTCCCAAGTGTTGGATGTTGTCCTGAAGGTTCCAAAGGGGATTGTTCAGCCAGAACACCACTTGGAGTCCAGGGGCTGGAACAGGGATGTTTCAGGGGAGTTAGGATGGATTTTAGGGAAAGGTTCTTCCCCCAGAGGGTGACGCAGACACAGGGGAGGATTTTTGGGGTGTCTGGGCAGGGCCAGGAGCTGCACTGGGTGATCCCTGTGGGTCCCTTCCTGTGAAGAAATGTCCTGAGTGTCCCTCCCCCAGTTCTGAATTTCCCTGAAGACAGGAGAAGTCCAAACCCAGCTTGGTTCTCAGGAATCAAACCCTCTGATTTATTTTATCTTTTTCTTCCGTTTCATGGTGGTTTCTCTCCGTGATGCAATCTCTGGTGTCCTTCCAGCTGAGCTGCTTACTGAAGATGGTGACACTGCATGGGATTCCCAAGGATTTGGACAGTTACCCTAAAGACCTGTTGCTGTTTTTAAGGTAACTGTGCTGTGCTTTTCACCTTGTTGCCTTAGTCCTTTAAGGGAAAAATAAGGATTAGTTTATAACCAGGCCAACTAATTTGATTTATGTTTCAGAGTTGTTTAGGCCTCTTTGTGGGGAATAAAAAATGGGATTGCAGAGAGCTGAAGGAAGGTAGATTTATATGAGATGTTGGGAAGAAATCCTTCCCTGTGAGGGTGGAGAGGCCCTGGCCCACATTTCCCAGAGAAGCTGTGGCTGCCCCATCCCTGGCAGTGTCCAAGGCCAAGTTTTATCATTCCCAGGCCTCTGAATGTGCTTTTCCCTTACAACACGATAGAAAACAGGGAATAAAGTAGATTTCCTTGTTCCAGTACCTTCCCACTGTGGTTCTGTATCAAAACCTTCAACAGTTTTAAGCCGTGTCTCCCACAATAGATTCTTTAAGGTGAAAATTAATTTTTAAAGAATCATTTTAAATTTAAATAATTTGTAAAGAATTGAACGGAATAGAAGAAAACTGGGGAAGAACAACCCACGGAGTTCAGGGTGCAGGTGTGGAAGATGTTTCATCAGACACTCTGTGTTGAGCTTGCTCTCATTCCCTGGAATTCATGGCGTGTTTGTCTTTGCAGCCCCTCAGACTACGCAGCCACAGGGAGCTGCAGCCAGTTCTTTATCAATATTGGGAAGGCAAACGTGGATGTTCTGCCCAGAGAGGCCCCTCGGAGGCAGCAGCTGCTCCTGGAGGCTCTGGCGTGTCTGGTACGTGGGGAGGGACTGGGACCCTGCAGGGCTGGGATCCAGGGATGCTCCATCCCTGTTAATGCCTCTGCCTTTGTTTCAGAAAATTCCTGGCACGCAAATAAATGAGGAAAATGCCGAGATTCTGGGACGGCTGGTCTGTGACCTGGGTGGGGAATACATCAGGAATTCTGGGGGGAGTCTGCTGAAGGATTTGAGCCAGTGTGGATCTTTCCTGCCTGACCAAGAAGAGGCGATCAGGGACGTCATCAGCAGTGGCAACACCACCTTTGGGTAGGGGTTTTTCTCCTGGACATCACCAAACTGTTCCCTTAATCAAACCCGTTGTCCTATTAAGACCTGAGTGAACCCCAGCCAATCACCTTGATCAAAAACCTGAAAAATGTATTGCTTTTGAGCTTTCCATTGGGTCTTTCATGTTGTTTTAGTTGAAATTATTTCAGCTGAAAGGCCTGGGTGAAATTCTCCTGAAAAATAAGTTGCCTCTCTTGCTCTAGTTATAAAAGCTTTTCTTCTGGCTTTTTTTTTTTTTTTTGATTAATCAAATTTCTCTGACTGGCCTAGAGATCCTGTTTGTCAGCCACAGACTTTGAGGAAACATTCTGTCTCTACCTGTCCAGTGACAGATGTTTTATAAATCCCTGACTCTAACACAGAGGGAAGCAAAATATTTTCCTTCCTGTATCAGTTGCCCCGAGATCTTGGCACTGAGTTGAGCCATAGTGAGCAACAGAAATTCTTTGGGTTCTTAAGAAAAGAATGTGTTTGTTCAAAGCCATTTTCCCACCCAGCTGCCCTGATTCATGTCCCTGACAACTTCTGCTTCTCTGCTGCAACGAAGTTCTGTGCAGCAGGAAGTGACTGAGGTGTTTTAGGATTTAAACCCTGTGCTTTCTTAACGTCAGATGTTACAAGGATGTAATCCTGGGGGATTTTAAGGTGTTTTTTTTTTGGTTTTTGCTTCCTTGAGAGCTGATCCCTGCTCATTTTTGTCTGCAGGCCTCCTGCAGAGTGGTCAGCCTTCACCCTGAGCGAGCTCAGCGGGCTGATCCCTGTGCTGGATCACAGCATCCTGCAGCAGATTCCCAAGGTGGGTCCTTCAGACAGGGCTGGGGTGTTTGGGAAGCACTCCTGGGGCCTGGAGTATGGGTGAAATATGCTGGGGGTTGTTGAGCCAGTCTGCTTTCAGCAGTTTCTCCTTTGAAAAGAAGCCTGGTGCCAAAGGGATGATGGTTTGTGAGGAGTGAGGGTTCCTCGAGCTGACAGGCTGGAACTGCAAATCCAGGTCACTGTCATCCCCTTCCTGTCACTGTGGGGAGAGCAGGAATAACTCTCACAGTGCTTTGTGAGGAGCTACAGTCACTGATGGGCTGCGGGATAGGGAGAGATTAAACATTTCGGGAATTGCTTGTGGCTCAGCAAGGCCGGATCTCCAGGCTCAGAGCCTGGAGCAGCAGGGGTTGTGCTGGAGGCACATCCAGGATTCCCAAATCCCCCTGATGATCCCTTTTCCTTGCAGAACGCTTTGACCACTTGGCTGAGAAACTTTGCCTGGGATTCCCCCCTGTCCAGGGAAGAGCTGGGCACCGTCGTTGGGGAGCTGCTGCCCCGCCGGCAGAAGCGAGCGGATGGTACGGAGCTCCCTCCGATCCAGAGCCATTCCCACCGGGATCAGGGCTCACCCCGCAGCCTGTGGCTTGTCAGGCCTTGGAAGGGGCTCCCAGGGAGGTTTGGAGTCCCCATCCCTGGAGGTGTCCAAGGAACTCCTGGATGTGGCACTCAGTGCTCCGTGCCGGTGACAAAGTGGGGATCTGGCACAGATCACTCTTGGAGGTTTTTCCAACCAAAATTATTCTGGGATTCAAAGCTTGGAGCGAAAGGATTTCTTTAACCCTGGGTTTGCTGTGGCTCCACCAGGTTGCCCAGCTGACAAGGAGATAACTGAGGCAGTTCTGGACGATGACCTGATGCCCACCTACTACAGCCCCGAGGAGCTGCGCGCCTGCCTCCGGAATGTCTCCCTGGAAAACCACTTCTCCCAGATCTTCACCTACCCCTTCAGCATCCCGCAGCTGGCTGTGCTGAAGGAATACCTGGATGAGGTAATACCAGCCCAAAAATGTCAAATTACCACTGATGGGATTGCTCGCAGGGCCTGGTGAATTTGGGATCTCCAAGGATATGACTCCAGCATTTCTCAGCTCTTCTCCCAGCTTTTGACCACCTTTACTGGGAAAATATTTATTTCTTATCTCTTATTTCTAGATCTAATCTGAGTTTTCCTGGCCTGTTGGCCCTCAGCCTTTCACTGGGCACCTCTGAGAGGAACGTGGCTCCCTTCCAATCTCCCATTAGAGAGTTGAAAACAGCACTAAAATCATCATTTCCCCTTTCCCTCAGAGTAAACCCCAGCTCCCTCAGCCCCACTGCCCTGCTCTGTACCCATACCAGCGGTGTCTCCACAGACGTATCCCAATGGTTATCCCGAAAGCCTGCTCTCCAACCTGGGCCTTCTCCTTCCCCTCATCACCCCAGAGGAAATCTCCACCTGGAAGATGAGCTCAGCTGACATGTTGGCTGCCTTCCTGAAAAGTCAGCCCTCAGATTCTCTGGTAGGGGCTTGGCTTTGCTTTCCTGGTTTGGGGGCTGGTTTAGGATTAACTGAGTGGGTTCTGAGCTGGTTGAAAGTTGAAGGTTGGATGGACCCTCCTTGAGGCCCAAACAAAGAATTTGAAATGACTCCATTTTATTTTTGTAATTATTGCACGTGTTTCTTTTGGGGACGAAACCACAAGTTCTGGTTCAATTAAATTCATCCCGTTAATTGTGTTTCCAGGCCTCAGCAGCAATTAAACGCTACGTGGAGCTGGGCAACGCCTTGAATGCCACGGCCCTGGACGCCATCGGCACGCGCTACGTGTGCCTGCTGAACACCACTGAGCTGGAGGCCATCGACCCCCCCAGCCTCAAGTGAGTCAAAAATTGGGGTGTCCTTGGCTTCTTTCAAAAGCTCTTTCCCATTCTTTTCCTCTTTTTCTGCACTCAGGGAAAGGAAATTTAAGAAGCAGCTCAGAACCTGCTCTGTGTCGGGGTTTAAAACCTGCTGGTGCCCATCCTGCTGATCTCCGTCCTGCCAGGCAGGGCTCAGATTTCCAGTCAAATTTTATTTCAGCTCAGCAGGCAGCAGATCTGACTCTGTGCATGCTTTCATCTGTGAAAGAGTTAATTACATTTAATTTCATAGAATTACTGAATGGTTAAGGTTGGAAAAGGCCTCGCAGATCATCACGCAGCACCATGGTCACCCCGAACCGTGTCCTCAAGTGCCACATCCTTGTGGGTTTTGAACATTTTCAATTTAAATGCCTCAGAAAAAATGTGAAATGAAATTAATTAATTACAGCTTGGCAAACACACAAATTTATTGGGCACCATCAGAGCCATCATCACTTGAAGGACAAGTTCTCAGCAGGAAACTGGGCCATTATTTTTCCTCTCAGCTTCTCTCCCTACATCTGGGAAGAAGGGATCACCTGTGCCGTGTGGAGAATCCAAGAGAAACACTCAAAAGATGTGAAAATTGAACAGGTTGAAGATAATAAAAGCTTTTTTCACTCTAAATCTTTTTTTTTTCTGTAGACTGGCATCTCTGGATCCTTCAGCCTGCTCACAGGAGACGAAGAACATCCTGTACAAGAAAGCCAAAACAGCTTTTGCTGACCAGGACCATTTACCTGCTTACTATGAGCT
The DNA here is from genome assembly GCA_013397915.1 of Daphoenositta chrysoptera. Lineage (NCBI taxonomy): Eukaryota > Metazoa > Chordata > Aves > Passeriformes > Daphoenositta > Daphoenositta chrysoptera. Next base: position 372,086 of record VZRO01007034.1, on the reverse strand, counting down.
GATTTTACCTTACCTGGGTATGTAAAAAACCAGGATGTTATGGGGAAAGAGAGGCCTTGGCCACAAGCCAAATGGGTATCAAACTCCATCTAAACTTTGGGAATTTTCAAGACCAAGTTGTTAAAAGTTTGCCCTTCCAACCTGTAGATGGCATGAAATATTATTGAAGGATTCTGTGCCTGCTTTAAGTTGCCCAGATCAGTTGTCAGACCATCACAGGGAACATCAAACTCAGGATTTATCTCACAGCCCTTTTCCATGTCACAAAATTGATTTTTTTTACATGTTGAGCCAAGAATTTTTCCAAATTCTTCTCACCTCTCTTTCCACTGTCTGGCATTGTCACAGATTTTTAATGCCCAACAAAATAACTCTCAATAAAAAAAGGAGGAGCATCCACATATTTTGCAGCTGGACCTCACTGTGTTACCAGTCCCAGCCAAATGAATTGTGGAGAAATCCTTATTTTGTGCAGCATCCAGCACAGCTCCTTTGGGATATTGATATCCCCTTGATATTCTCCTTGCTTTGGTGCCAGGGGGGGCTCCTGCTGCGGATCTGAAGGCTCTCAGCGAGGCCAACGTGAACATGAACGTGAGCACCTTTGTGACTTTGAGGAGAGAGTCTCTGATGGTGAGCTGGATCTTGGAATTCTTTAACTCCTTGCATTTTGTGGAGTGGTTGGGTTTGGTTGTGTTGTTCATTGGCTGAAATCAGGAGTGATTCCATCAAATCCAAATTCCATCAAATCCAAATTTCTACTGTTAGACCTATAGAAAGTGGAGAAATGGCCTGAAATTACTTAAAAATATAATTTGGATTCCTAGCTGGATGCAAAGGCAGTGGAATTTCTTCAGGGCAGGCTCTTTTAGTGGCAGTGGCAGGAGCAGGGGACAGGCCCCCGAGACCACAGGTCTCCAGACAAGACAACCAATAATGTCCCAAATCTGGGCAGAAATCCCAGTGGTTTAGGCAGGGATGGGACTCCAGATCTGGCATCAGAGGCCAACAGGAACAGCCCTTGAGGAACCACCACATCCCAAGGGAAGATTGTCCCAGTGAAACCTCTCATGGGAATCTGTCTTTGTTCTTCCCCCTTCTCCCAATGGGAACCCCATCATTTCCCTGGCCAGAGGGGTCACTTCCAGTGCCGACTTCCCAGCCCTAATCCCTGCTCTGTGATCCCTCCCAGAGCCTGACACCCCTGGAGGTTCGGGACCTGCTGGGGCTGAACCTCCCTGAGCTGGCCCAGTGGCAGTACAGGTCCCCTGTCCGGGAGTGGATCCAGGTGCAGAAGCAGTCGGAGCTGGACAAACTCCACATCGGGCTCACGGGGGGCACGCAGGAGGGCTACATCAACATCGTCACCCCCAGGTTCCCAGGTATTTTTAGGACCTCTGATGGTTGGGTTTTAAAGGTTTGTTTGGGGTTGCAGCAGGGATTAAAACTGGGGCAGCAAGTTCAGCTCTGCTGAGGAGCCTGAAGCCCTGCAGGGCAAATTCTGGGTCCGGGGTGAGGAGCAATCCTGGAATCCCACTGGGAGCGGCTTCACTGGCTGATCATCCCAAATGAACGAGCACTTCCAGGCCTTCCTCCTTGGGGGTGTTGGACTGGGGCTTAGAGTCAGAATCACGGAGTGGTTCGAGTTGAAGGAAACTTGAAGATCCTCCAGTTCCAACCCCCAGACTCAGCTTGGTGTTTGCCATGGTTGGAAAGGCAGAGAGAATCCCTGGATGGGGCACAGAGGGATGTTTTCTCCCTGGAGAAATGGTTCAGTCACTGATGTCTTTGCTCTGATCCCCTCTTTGTCCTCCAGCACAGTCCTCAGCCCCTCTGGGCACCGTGGCCATGGCATTCCACCTCCTGCCTGCCCTGCTCCTCAGTTTCCTCATGGTGTCCATCTTGTCTTGACCATCTCCTCCCACGAGGAACCAAGATGAGGGGGACCAGCCTGTGCCCTGCTCTGAGACCTGGGGTGAGACCTGGAGCTCCAAGCAGCTGGGATCAGCCCAGGGCTCATTTTTAGGTACTTTTGGCTTTCAAATCCTTCGGGAAAAAAACCCCAGTTGTGTCTGAAGGAAAGATTCCAGACTCCTTGGAGCAGGATCTTTGCCTTTGGTACAGCCCAAGCCCAGCTCAACCCCAAACCACTGCTAAACCACGTCTTACTGCTGGGTTTAAGGGTGAGTTCTGCAGGTTAAAAATGACATTTCTCAGAGCCTGACCTCGTGACACTGCCAAGACCTCAGGGTGGGAGTGAAGTTTGCCGGCTGCTTGTAAATAAATCCTGGAATTAAAATCCTGGAAGTAAAAATGCCAGAAGCAAATTGATGGTTCTCTGCTCTTCCTTGAGGCTGCCCTCGCCTTCCTGTCTGCAGGAATCCCACCAGATTAAGTGCTCAGAATCCCAGGATGTGCCTGTTACTTTTCCTTGGGGTTGGCTGCTCAACACTTAAGACCTGAGGTCATTCTCAGCTTCCTCATGTGGAAGGGAAAGAACTTTGTACAAGGTTTTCCATATTTTTTCCCACTCATTGGAAATATCTGTCCAGAAAAACCCCTCAGTGCAACCTGTATCCAGCTCCTGCCATCCCCCTTTCCACCAGGAGGAGAGTCTGGGAAGGAAAAAGGGATTTATATATTTTATATCTTATAAATCTTCATTGTCTGAGCTTTATATAGAGGGAACAGGTCTGCCCTTCACTGCAGACTTTGAATTTATGCTGGAAAAACTTTCCCATAAAGCACTGAACACCTCAAAAAACACGTTGGATTAGGAAAAAATAGTTGATTGATGTTTTATTGTATAGCACTGAGCAGTAATCAAGATAAATTATCTCCAGTTAATCATCCTGTGAGAGTCTGTGTGTGGTTTGAACAAACCTTGATCCAAAAGCAGTTCATAAAAAAAGTTAAATATGATTTTGGGCATGTCTCAGCTGCGATGCTGGGCCACCAGTGACTCAGATCCCTGAGTTGTCCCACTGTTTAACAGATCCCAGCAGAATGGGATAGACAGGAAATCCCTGGTGGAGCTGGGCCCAGTGTTCTTGCCTTGGCAGAGCAGTCAGCGTTGCTGGTGGTTGTACTACAGGGAGTAAATCGCTAGTAAGGACCTGTGGGGCTTCTTTGGGCTGGAAAAATCTGTCCTCCTTCACTGCCCAGCCTCAAAAATAACAACCAAATTCTGTGCTGGCATCAAATGTGGATGAATTCTCTTCCTTTCCTGGATTTCTGCTTTCCAGCAGGGAATTTCCCAGCACTGTTTCCTTGGGATGGAGGGAGGGATGTGCAGGGCGGGTGGTGCTGAGGTGTGGGGTCAGAGCAGCCCCCGCAGCAGAACGTTCCCAATGGTGGCTGCCAGCACGGGCAGGAGGCAGGAGAAGAGCCTGGAGCCTGATCCTGGAGGGAGAGCTCAGGGAATGGGATTACTCCAGCTGTCTGTGGAGCAGGGGGCAGGGCTTGGGCTCAGAAGGTGAGGAGACACCTTGAAGTGCACCTGGCCAGACTTGAGAACCTGAGGGCAGCTCCAGGGCTTGCAGAGCCACGTCCCCACCTGTCCCCCAGCACTGAATCCAGCCAGGAACAAGGGGGATCAGCCAACTTGGTCCTCGCCATCATTCCCAAGCCTTTCCCAGCTCCAAACATTCCCACCTTACCGGGCTCAGGCTGCAGGTTGATGTATCCGTTGGATGTTGGTCGTGGTGACTCCGGAACACCTC
>VZRO01007034.1:349309-366384 GCA_013397915.1 Daphoenositta chrysoptera | reverse complement strand
CGGGCTCGTTCTCGGCTTCCTTCAGCTCTGGGAGATTTTCCCCGAGCAAATTTTTCACGTCAGTGACGCTGAGTTTCTGCAACACACACACAACAGCCCCTTCCTTCACCCTCACTGCCCCAAGTGCTTTGGTAACAGGGCTGAGGAGAAACTAAAGCTTCCTAAAGAAAATTTATAAAGGTGAGAAAGTGGAGAATCGGGGATNCGGGCTCGTTCTCGGCTTCCTTCAGCTCTGGGAGATTTTCCCCGAGCAAATTTTTCACGTCAGTGACGCTGAGTTTCTGCAACACACACACAACAGCCCCTTCCTTCACCCTCACTGCCCCAGGTGCTTTGCTAACGGGGCTGCGGAGCAACTAAAGCTTCCTAAAGAAAATTTATAAAGGTGAGAAAGAGGAGAATCGGGGATTTGATGGGGCTCTGGCCTCGGCTCTCCCTGCTCAGCCCTTGGCCACCCCTGCTCCTCAGTGGGGGGATGGACAGCAGCATCCTGGGGCTGTACCTGCAGTTCCTCGGGATTTAGGGCGAGGAAGGTGTCCAGATCCATGTTTATGGCCACACCAGCATTAGCCAAGTGCTTCAGATCCTCTGCTGGAGCTCCACCTTAAAGAGAGCGCAGGGCGACACCTGGAGATGTGCAAACCCTTCCAGCACCTCTGGGGAGGACTTGGAGGGGTTCTGGAGACTGCCAGAGCTGTCTGTGGCTGAGAAGAGACCCCGAACCTGGTGGTGGGAGGGAGGGTGGAGGGGAAGCACCTACCCAGGTAGGGCTGGATCCGGCAGTAGTAGCGCCCGGGGGTGCTGGCCAGGCCGGCAAAGGCCTCCCGGGCCTTCCTGTAGAGCTGCTCCTTCTTGCACTGGGAGCACCCAGAAATGTTTAACTGCCCAGCGGTCCTGGGAGGGAGGGGCACAGGTCAGCAGCACCCCAAATTGCAGATAAAGTGTTCTGGTGGCTGGGAGGGACGAGTGTGTTGTCCCTGCTCATGGTCCCGGGGCTCAGGTGGGGTCTGGGATGGGGACACGGTGATCCCACTGTGCTGCCTGGGAGTGAGTGGGGAGACCCACACAGAGCCGGGGGTCTTCCATCCCAGCACCCACCTCCCCACAGCCCTAGGGCCTCTCAGGGCTGGTCAGCATCCCTGGAAAGCGGCTCACCCGAGGGCTTCGGCGGGGATCTGCTGGATCTGCTCCTCCTGAAGGTTGCACAGGCGTTCGCCTCCGATTTCCTGGAGCAGGGGCCCCGTCAGGGAGCCCCCCAGGGCCAGGTACCTGCTGAGCAGCTGCTGCACCTGAGGAGCACATGGGGGACACGGGCAGGGAAGGGAGATGCTCCTGGTAAGGATGGGAGTGCTGCCAACCCCCAAAAAGCCCACAACGCCTTCACCCTGAGCCGGGCTGGGGCACAGGTGGGCCCAGCTTGGGTTCCCCAGCACCCATCCCCTGCTGCCGCCATGGATTTACCTGGGAATCCCTCCACCGTCCTCCCGAGGGGCTGAGCAGGGCTGAGAGGGTGTCACTGGATGTCACCAGCCACTGGCTGATCTCCTGCTCCGAGTACAGGCGGGACAGCAGCCCCAGGCGCTTCAGCTGCTCCTCCGGGATCCCCGACGGGAAAAGCTGTGGGGCAGGAAAGAGGGTGAAGGAAGGGAAAACAGGGCAGGAATGGATGCAAAGGACCCGCTCGGGCACCTCCATCCCTGTGTCCATCCATCCCTGTTCCCACAGCCCCTCCCAGATCGTGTCCTTGCTGCTGGGGGGCTCCTGCCCTGTCTTACCCCTTACCTGGTCCACCTTTTTTTTCAGGATCTTGGCAGAATTGGTGGTGATTGGCTGTTCCAGCACAGCCTCCAGGTTTTCTATTAAGACATCGCTGCTCAGGCACTGGTCGAGCTGCTCAGGGGTGAGGTAGAGGACAGAGTCAGCGACGGAGCTGGCAGTGATGGGCTCGGATGGGCAGCCTGAGGGCAAGGAGTTGTGTCAGGCAGAGGGGGTGTGTCCCGTGTGTCCCCTTCCCGCCTGGCCCTGGGCTCAGAGCCCCTTGGAAGAGCCCTGGTGAAGCACAGGGAATCACAAAAACGGGGCTCAACCCACCGTGGATCCTGCTCCCATCCCCTGGTCCCCAACCCGTGGAGGTGCCTCGTTTGCTCTCATGCCCTGAAGTTATTCCTGAAGAACCTGGTGATATTTTGCAGCCCACTTGTGCTTTGTCCTGTTAAAGGCAACTCAAACTGCTCCGTGTCCCCTGCACGAGCATCCTCTGATCCTCCAGCGTCCTGCCCTGCCTGGGGAGTGTCCCACTGTCCCAGCCCTTCCTGACTGCTGCCACCACACCCCTGCTCCCAGGTAAGAGCAACCCCCCGACCGTGCTGTAAGGACATTTCCCCACTTCCCCAGCTTATGGGAATCCCAGATTTCTGCCTGGTCCCTCTGGGAGCTCCCAGATGCCAACCAGCCCTGGGGCATTCTCCCCTCCCGGAGCTCTGGACTGGTCAGAGCGAAAGGAAATTCTCACCGTCCGCGCTCCGCTTCAGCCTGGGGTGGGAGACGGCTGATGCTGCTGCAAACGCCCTGAGGAGGATCAGGGATTTCTCCCGCTGGGAATGTCCCTGGCTGCTGTAGGCGGCCGCGATGCTCCTCCTGAAATCCTCCCGCACTGCCTGCGGGGGGGGCACAGGGTGCTGGGACCGGGGGGCACAGGGACCAGGGACAGAGGGTTCTGGCTCCGGGGGTCACAGGGACCAGGGACAGAGGGTTCTGGCTCCGGGGGTCACAGGGACCAGGGACAGAGGGTTCTGGATCCCTCAGCCTCGGAGCTGACGTGGCTAATGGACATCTCCCCCCGAGGCTCCGGGGAGGGACCTTACCTCGGCCACCAAACTCAGCGTGGTCTGGTTCAACGCCAGCACGAGAGGCCCCAAATCTTGCAGAGTCCGCAAATCCCAGCTTGAAGGATCCCTGCGGCAGCAGGAGAAGGACCAGCTCAGCATCCCCGTGGATGCCCACCCCTCCTGCCCGTCGCCCACCCCTCCAGGAGCAGGAAGGCTCCTCACCCGTACGCTGTGTCCCCCGTGAGGAGCAGGGCATTGAGGGCGTCCCGCTGTGCCCCCGTCAGCGCCGGGCAGAGCTTCAGGGAGTCCAGGACGGCGGGCCCCGAGGCCGGGATGGTGCCCGGCTCCAGGTCACACACCAGCGCCCCGAGGCTGCCGAGCTGCTGCGGCTCCAGGCGGCTGCCCCGCACCCCCTGCGAGAGACCAACCAGCCTCGTACCCCGCCCGGCGAGGGCTGGGGGTCCCTGGTCATCCCCCGTGCCATCCCCACTCACCAGGCAGGTCAGTGCCCCGCGGAGCAGCCGCGTCCTCCGGGATGAGCCCCGGGGCAGCAGATCCAGGTTCCCGCGGGATGCTCGGGCGTAAAATTCCCTGCAGGTGCCAGCGCGCACCTCGGACGGGCTGTGGGGACCGGGAGTGGTGGGGGGAGCGTGGTGAGGGATTTTGGTGGGCACGGGGGGGTTTAAACTCTTTCACTGAGCTGGGGGGTTTCGGGCACAGGATGGTGTTGCCCAACCCCGTGGCTCCTGAGGGATAAGAGGCAACCGGGGGATCCACAGGGCTGGGAATGCCCCGTGCAGGTTGGAAGGTGCCCACAGCCACAGCTGGGTTCCCTGGGGCGTGCAGGGGCCACGCCAGAGGGAGCTGGATACTGGGATTCCACCCCAAACCCACAGCACCCCCCTGGATACTCACTGGAAGAAGAGCAGCAGGTCCGGTGGGAAGCTGCCAAAATCGGCCGTCAGGTTCTTGGCAGAGAGGAGCCGGGCCAGGCAGGAGAGCTGGGCACGGAGACCGGGCTGGTCAATGCCAAGGCGGGCAGAGTCCCCCCGGTTCCCCTGGCACCCCCCGGGCTCCGTGGGGTTTGCAGCCCCCTCCTGCCCTGCGCACCTGGGCCCTGCTCAGCTCCCCCGGTTCGCTTTGCAATCCCCGGGCGAACGCCAGGATGTCGGCAGCGGGCGGGTCGCTGGTCGGGATGCACGGGAATTCCATCGGGAGCGGGGATGGGAGGCTGCGGGGATGGGAGGTTGCGGTTCACCACCCGCCTGAGCTCCCCAAAATCCTCTGGAGGGCAAATCCACTCGTTCCCTTGGGAAAACCCTTTGCCCCGAGCAAGGCTGCGTGCGGTAAGCGGGAATAACGTGGGGTGTCATGAAAACGTCCCCTAAAATCAGTGCCAGGGTGTTGCCATCCCCCCCGGCCGGGTGGGTGCCCACCATATTCCGGGATTTGGGTGCGGGAGAAACAGCAGCGCCCGGATTTCAGCCGGGGGGAGGCTCCCGCTGCAGCCCCGGCGGGCAAGGAGAATTCTCGGTGTGTTTGTGTTTCGGCAGGAGCCAAACCCTCCGGAACCCCAGCGGGGAACCGGCTGCGCAGGGCTGTAAATCCTCCCGGCCGCGGTGACCCAGCTCGGCGGCAGATGTGGGGATGAACGCAAATTCACCCCCCCGGGACCCCCCAGTCCTCAGAGCCCCCGCCGGGGCTGGCACTTACTGGGGATGCTCAGCGTTGGCCAGGACGGCTCCAATGATCAGGGCAGCCTGGGGAGAGGATGGGGGAGGCTCAGCCCCAGCAAGGAATGGGAAGAAGGGATTTGAGATGCAGGGAATGGGATCTGACCCGGCTGGAGCACCCAGTCTGCTGCCCCTGAGCCACAGACAGCAACTTCTGGGTTACTTGTGGGGACAAAAGCCACCACAGCCACTCTCAGGAGCGGGGACACTTCGGTGGGTCTGTCCCTGCTTCCCTGGAGCTGGGAGCGGGTTTGGGAGCAGGGCAGGGAGGCTGCCGGGCAGCGGCTGAGGGATGGGACAAGGACAGGGGGCCAGCGGGAGGTGGCGGCTGTGCGTCCCTGGAGCTGAGCACTGGGGGAGTGGAGGCAGCTCCAGCACAAGCTGTGGAGTTTTGGGAAAGCCCTGGCACGACGGGAGCCAGCGGAGCCGGCAGGGACTCACCACTGCGGCTTTCACCAGGTCTGTGGAGACACCTGCAAGGAAGCAGGAGCAGGTTAGGAAACATCCATGAATTATGTACAGCTGGTCGGGGTTTTTCCAAGCAGCTCCAGGTTTAAAGTGTGGAAAGAGCCCTTCCTTTGCTAATTTAATGTTTAGGAAATTCTGGGGATCGCTGTGCAGAGAGCAGCCCCCAGCCCGAGCGCACCGAGTCCCTCCAGGTGGGTATTGAAGACAAAAAGGGATAAATCTGTCCCTGGAAATCTGTCTGTGCGGGTCTGCACCCGGGAAAAGCCTGCGGATGCTGAGGGGAGCAGGAGGCGGAGTGCTGGGAATGCCGAACGCAGCGGGATTGGGATGAGGAGCAGCACAGCTGGAGCACCCCTGGTGCCGGGGGGTGGCCGGGGGTCCCGGGGCAGTTTTTGGGGACAGGCTGTGACTCACGGAGGCAGAAGGTGGCGGCTGCCAGGGCTGGGGCTGCCCACACCATGGTGCTGCTGCCGGGGCTTTGTCCTTGGAGCAGGTCTGGAGAGCCGTGTCCCACACTTGGAATCGTTGGAAGGTTCTGGAATTCTTGGGGCTGATTCTGTCACCCGGCACTGGGGCTGGAGCACTGGGGCACAGACCCCCAGCGAGCAAGGGAGAGATTTTAAATCCTATATAACAGAAAACAGGACTTTCCCCACCCGTTATTAAAAGAAACTCCACAATTGTCCCCTGTGACACCCAGTGCTCCGCTCCTGCAGGGACAGGGTCCTGCTCCATCCCCCAGCTCCTCACCAGCACAGACTGGGAGAAATCCAGCGTAACCCAGTGGGGGAGCCCCAGCAGGTGTTCCCCACCCCTCTGCACCCCACAGAGCGATCCCCTGATAGAAAATCAATCCCTGCTCCCAAAATTCCCTCGGGGCTGCCCACAGCAATCCGTTATCGCCGTTTGAACTCAACACAAGGAATTTTCCCCCTTAAGTCTCATTTTTTCCCCCCGAATCCTACCGTGGCTGTGCTGAGCCGTTCTCCTCCTCCTTGCCCAGGGGGATTCGGCCGGGAAGGTGCTCCCGGGGCTGGGGCAGGGGCTGGGCAGCTCCGGGAGCGCTCGGCACTTTATCTGTGCGGGGTGGGGATGTTGCTCCGCACACGGGGTGTGACGGGGCAGTTTCTCAACTCTGTTTTGTCAGGCTACTTTCCTTCTCGCTGGTTTTGGTTTGGGGTTGTTTCCTATTCCTCGGTAAAGGGTCACTTTGAACTCCGGGTCCAGCTGAACCCAAAGTGAACCCAGAAGGAGTTAAAGCCTCCGGTGTGGGAGTTTCTGTGCTCCTGAGGGGGATAAAGGTGCTCCCGGTGAGGGGAAAACCTTTAGAGCCGTTCAGGGGTTTATTTTAGGGCAGAATATACGAATGCTCAGCGATGGGCTCAGCACCCTCTGGGAAGTGCTTCCCACCTGCCTCTCCTTTTTCCCTGGACCACAGCCAATCCCATTCCCTTTTTTACAGCTTTTTCCCTGATCATGGTTCAAAAAATGCTGTCCAGCACCTGCCACGAAGAAGGAGACCAACACCAAAGGAAACAAATCCTTCCCGAGGCTCGGAGATGACAACCTGGAGGAGCTGTGAGCACAAACTTTATCAGAGCGTTTATCCTGGGAAAACGGAAAGGTGGGAGCAGGTGGCTGGGCTGGAGCAGGGCTGCACCCCCCTCTCGGCCAGGTTTGGGGGTCCCAGCCCTCACCGAGGGTCCCTGGAGCTGCTGGCACAGTGCCAAGAGGGGTTTGTCACCCCCTCGGAACTCCTGGCAGTGTCCTGTCCCCAGCCCCGTCCCCCAACCGGTCCTGCAGCCCCAGGGCTGGGTTGACGCCCGCGGGTGTTGCTGGTTGCTATTTTGGAAGGATTTGCTGTAAAAATAGCTCCTGTTGGGGTGGTAAAATTACAGAAACTTGTTTGCTATGAGGCTGCTGGAGAGACACGGCCCCTGCCCCGGGCTGGCCGGACAGAGGTGGCTGGAGCAGGAGGGCAGGGACACATCGGGGTCACTGTGTCCCTGTGGAGATCAAAACCGGCCCTGAAACCCCCTCAGGAGCTGCCACAGGAGGAGCCACCTTAAACTTGAACATGTGGAGGAGCATCTGCCCAAGGTCCCGGGTCAGCTGTGGGCTCCAACTGCATCTTCCTGTGCCAGGTGAGCTGGGAATGCTCCCCTCCCTGAACCAGCTGCTCTCTGCCCATGTTAGGTTCATAATCTTTAAAAAAATCTCCCAATCTTAAAAAAATCTCCCATTCTTAAAGACTGCAAGTAATTTCTTTGGGTCTTCAATCAGTTTTCCCACTGCTCCAACCTGAGGAGCCACTGTTTGTGTTATATAGAAATCACAGACGTGGAGTGGTTTGGGGTGGCAGAGACCTTAAAGCCCATCCAGTGCCACCTTCCACTGTCCCAGGCTGCTCCAACCTGGCCTTGGACACTGCCAGGGATCCAGGGGCAGCCACAGCTTCTCTGGGCACCCTGCGCCAGGGCCTCTCCACCCTCACAGCCACGAATTTCTTCCCAATATCCCATCGCTCCCTGTCAGTTTGAAGTCATTCCCCTTTGTCCTGTCCCTCCATCCCTTGTCCCACGTCCCTCTCCAGCTCTCCCAGAGCCCCTTTAGGCACTGGAAGGGGCTCTGAGGTCTCCCTGGAGCGTTCCCCTCTCCAGGCTGGACAATCCCAGCTCTCCCAGCCTGGCTCCAGAGCAGAGGGGCTCCAGCCCTCGGAGCATCCCATCAAAGAATCATTCCTGGTGGCAGCTTTCCCTGTGCACCCCCTCAGCCCTGGGGCTGCTCCCCACCCCCTGGCCAGGCAAAATCAAGAGCTTTTCTCCTGCTCTGCTCTTTGGTTTGGGGCAATCCCAGTGGCTGGGGACAGGACGGGGCAGTGACACTTGCCCCAGCTCCTGCATCACCCCTGGCCATCGCTGTTTCCAAACCCGGGAGGGCTCTGGGGCCGCTCGTCCCGGCGGTTTCGGCCGGGGCAGTTCCGGCAGGGCGAGCAGGAATTCCGCCGCTCACACAACAGGTTGGCCGGCTCCGAGCCCCGGGGCCGCTCCCGCGGGGCCGGTCCGGGCTCATTCCTGGAAACCCCCGGGAGCGCGGGATGGATGCAGAGACCGGAGAGCGAAGGGCAGAGACACGTTTAATACAGCAGATACACCAACACGGGAACTGCGGAGTGCACAGGACATCACAGCCACGCCACAACCCCGGGGCACGAGTGGAGCCACAGCCCCGTGGGCAGCAGGGAGCAGGACGGGGCCACGGCCCCGGAAGGCAGTCGGGAAGGGAGCCTGGAAAACCTCCTCTGCAGGGTAAGGAAAATTCCTGTTTAGCTGTGGTGCTGGGGAAAAGCAGCACACGAAGGGTGGGGTGGGGTGTGGGGGCTCCTCAGTGCAATCACAGCGTGGGCTCGGGGTGCCAGCCCCATCTGTGTCCCCATGTCCCCGCTCATCCCGGCCGTGTCCCCAGCAGGGACCGCTCCCGCAGCGGGGCCTCCGGGAAGGCTGAGTGCCCCCTGTGACGTGCGAATGTCCCCTGTCACTCTTCAGCACCTCCCGTGCGCGTCACCCCGCGGTTCTTTGGCAAACACGTTCATTGTGCTCGTTCCCAGCTGCGGGACCTGCCCGCCCCGCCCGGCCCCGCCCGGCAGAGGGGATGGGCAGGGACGGGGCCTGGCAGGAAGAAGGAGCTCCTGCTCCTCCAGCCCCTCCCGAGCCCTCTGGCACCAGCTCAGAGCCCACGGTGCCCGCTCAGTGCCCAAGGTGGCACCTCAGGCCATCCCCACCCTGCAGTGGTGGCACCAAGCCACAAAAGGAAGGGACACGCGGGACAGGTGAGCCAACTCCCCCCGGGGGATTTCGGTGACTTGCAGGGTATGTTCATCCACAAGGAGAGGGCTGTGACTTTTTATTGCCTCTCAGGGTGGGAATATCAGCTGTGTGAACCCCATCAGGTGCGTTTTCAACGGGATGGGGCTGGTGAGGTGACAGCTCCGGGCACGTGCTGATGTGGTCCTTGAAACCTCTGGGATGGGGCTGTGTGGCTCCAGCCCCTCTGTCCCTCCCCAGCTGTCCTGTTCTCCTCCTTTCCAAACGTCCCCCAAGGGCTGCAGAGGACAAGCACGATGGGAAGGGGAAAGCAAAGCAGTATGACCAGCAAAGCAAGGGCACTTCCAAGGAAATTTCTTGGCATCTGTCAAAGCTGAGCTCCTGCCCGCTCTTCCCATCAGTTCTCAGCCTTTCTTTCTTTCACCTTTATCCTTTTCCTACTGCTCCAGAGCTTTCCCAAACTGCCCACCTGAAGGACCTGCCTCCAGGACCCTCTGGAAACCTGCCAGGCAGGAGCCACCCCATGGGACCAAGACAGGACACTTATCCCTCCTCATGTGGGTGAGCAGAAAGGGGCTCGTGTCCTCTGACCTGTCCCAGCAGAGATAAAAGCAGGAAAGGCAGTGCTAGTAGAAGAAATAATAAAATCCATTAAAAAAGCTTTGGGCTGCTGGCTCTCCGATCCCGGAAGTACTAAAAATACCTCATTCCTGAGACCACCCGTATTTTACAAATCCTAAAAGACTAGATTCTCTTCCTAGAAAATTGAAAAAAGTTTAAAATCCATTGGTATCAACTCCTTCACCTTCACCAAACCTTTAAAAACCCCTCAGGTGGGCTGAGGGAGGGAGGGGGCGAGGGGACCTCTCCATGCCCATCCCAGTCCAGTTCCACAGGACACCCCAGGACTGGGAGGCTGTCACTGTCCCCAGGCTGTGCTCCAGCCCCCAATCTCCCACCTCCCACATGACACAGCAGCTGGAGGGAAGGGAATGGGAACAGGGGACAGGGACACCAGAGCTGCACCCAACACATTCTCCCCTCCCTGTGCTGGACTGCAATTGTGCATCCAAGCACGGAGGGGTTGTGGGAATGTCCATGGCAAAGGCAGTGTCCGGCTGTGCCCAAGCCCCAGGACAGGGATGGAAAGCTTTGGGGTCACTCTAAGCTGGAATGTGACACTGACTGTGCTGCTGAGGCCCAGGACTGGGAAAGGGACATCCCACTGCCAGATGGATGATGGACATTACAAAACAACCCCACCTCAACCGCTCCTAAAATCTGCCTGACCCCAGCCCAGGAGTGAGGGAAGCCAAACAGGGAGTGCAGGTGTGGAGTGAGCGCTGGGCTCCGTGGGGACCCACTGGGACAAGGATGGAGCTGGAAGTGCAGGGATGTGCTTTGTGCTCACTCCAGAGCCCACTCAGCCAACCACTGCTCGCACCGCGCCCGCTGCTCCTCCGTCTCCTCCCGCCTGCCTTCGCTCCCCGCTTCCTCCTCTCCGGCAGCACGCTCGGCTTCCCGGCCCTCCTCCTCCTCCTCCTTCCGCGTCCCCTTGTCCTTGAGCTCCTGGATGATGTCCTCCAGCCGCCGGGTGACGTGCTGGGGCACCCAGTTGCTGTCCATGTCGGTGACGAAGGGGTCGGGCGCGCACACCTCGATCAGCTCCTTCCCGGTGGGAATGCGCAGGTAGTAGGCGTGGAGCATCATCCTGTAGGGATTGCTGTCCTGCCTCTGGCTGTAGGTGAAGTCCCCCACGATGGGGTGGCCGATGGCGCTGCAGTGAACCCGGAGCTGGTGAGTCCTCCCTGGGGGGAGAGCGGGAATCAGGGACAGGGAAGCCTTCAGGGCATGCTGACAACTGCACCTAATGGCATCTGTCCCCTGAGGCAGAGAACCCTGAGCGTGGCAGTTCTCAGCTTCCCTCGCCCCTTTCCAGGCTCTGCTCCATGTCAGAGCTGCCCCTGTCCCCACCTGTCAGCGGCTGCAGCAGCACTTTGGTGACGGGGTCTCCGCTGTAGGATCCGTGTTCCAGCACGATCAGCTCCGACTGGCACGGCTTGGGATTCTCACAGCCTGCAACGAGATCCAGAGGGGGTCTGTGATCCCCCAGCGCATCCCAGGGGGTGTGGGTGGAGCAGGGAATGGGGCTGCTCACCCTCTGTCCCCTCGATGCACATCATGTGGGTCATGCCCTCCGTGGTGTTCTTCCCGATGGCGTAGCGGATCGTCATCCGGCTCTGGCTCACGTGGCCCCTCACCTGGGGCAGGAATGGGGTTTGAAACGGGGCCCTCACCCACCCCTCAATGACAGGAATCATGCAATCACAGAAGGGATGGGATTGGAAGGACCTTAAAGCCCACCCATATCCCAAAACCCAATTCCTTGTCAGGGGCAGGGACACCTTACACTGTTCCAGGGTGCTCCAAACCCCAACCAACCAGGCCTTGGACACTGCCAGGGATGCAGGGGCAGCCACAGCTTCTCTGGGCACCCTGTGCCAGAGTTCCTTCCTAATATCCAACCCAACCCCAGCCTCTGGCAGTGGGAAGCCATTCCCTGTGTCCCATCCCTCCATGCCCTTGTCCAAATCCCTCTCCAGCTCTCCAGGAGCCCCTTTAAGGCCCTGGAAGGGGCTCTAAGATCTCCCTGCACCTTTCTCTTCTCCAGCTGAACACCCCCACCCCCCCAGCTTTCCCTCACAGCAGAAGGCCAAGGCAGGCCATGGCAGGGAGGGCTCACCAGGGCCAGGTAGGCTTTGGTCACCAGGCGCTCCTTGAAGCACTTGTAGGCGCTCCCCGCCGCCGCTTTATTGAGAGCCACACAGAGCGCCCCGCTGGTGGAGAAATCCAGCTGGTGGCAGAACCTGGGAAGCACACGGGGGTTGAGGAGCATCCCGGGGATCTCAGGAGCGTCCCCAGGTGAGGGCAGAGCCGGGCTCGGTGCCCAGCTGCTCACCTGAAGCCGTAGTAGGTGTCGGGGTCGGCCAGCTCGGGGAAGCGGTGCTTGAGCTGGCTCTGCAGGGTCAGCGTCTCGTACCACATCTTGCTGTCGATGCGCAGGTCCCAGTGCTTGTTGACCACGATGAAGTCGGAGCTCTGGTACAGGATGGACAGGTTGTCGATGGTGCCCGGCTCCATGGCCAGTGCCCTGCGAGGGGGAGAGAGAGGGGGAAATCGGGGTGAGCGGGGCGGGAGGAGCTGCCAGCCGTGGGATGGGCACAGCAGCCCGGGGAGCGATGGGATGGGCTGGGAGCAAGGCCTGGAGGAGGGATACCCCTCTAGGGAATGGAGATGCAGCGGTGCTGCTGAGGTGCCAGTGTCACCCTGCCTGTGTCCCCCAGCCTCACCGGTGTCACACCATACGGATGCAGGTCCCACAGCTGTACGGCTGCTACAGCAGCGCCACAGCCACCGCCATCCCGGTGTCACACCGCACTGTCCCGCTGTCCCGGCGTCACGCGTGGATGGCCCATCCCCGTGCCGCTGTCACGCGTGGAGGCCCCGCAGCCGCGCGGTGCTGGCTCTGCCCATCCCCACGGCGGCCATCGGCCTCGGCCCGCTCCCCGCTGCAGCCCGGCCGCCACCGCGGCGGCTCCGCCGGAGGGCACGGGACGGAGGGGAAAGGACAGGGGACGCGGGGCGGGAACACGCACGGCGGAGGGGACAGGAGGGGAAAGGGCAGGGGACGCGGGGCGGGAACACGCACGGCGGAGGGGACAGGAGGGGAAAGGGCAGGGGACGCGGGGCGGGAACACGCACGGCGGAGGGGACAGGAGGGGAAAGGGCAGGGGACGCGGGGCGGGAACACGCACGGCGGAGGGGACAGGAGGGGAAAGGGCAGGGGACGCGGGGCGGGAACACGCACGGCGGAGGGGACAGGAGGGGAAAGGGCAGGGGACGCGGGGCGGGAACACGCACGGCGGAGGGGACAGGAGGGGAAAGGGCAGGGGACGCGGGGCGGGAACACGCACGGCGGAGGGGNGGAGGGAAGGAGGGAGCGGGCGGGTCCGTGCTTTGCGTGCCCGCGTGTGCCCGCCCCGCTGCGGGTCCCCTCCGGTGACCGGCCCCGTGGCCTGACCTCTCTTGCAGATGAGCTATCCCCACCCGCCGGCCCCAAAACCTCCCGGTTCCGGGGCAAGAGGCAGCCGCCGCAGGAGCCCGGCCCCCCCGGGGACTCTCCCATCGCCAAGAAGAGGGACCGGGACTGTGTCCCCGCCGTGTCCCCCGCATCCCAACCCCGCAGTAGGTTTGACGCGGTTCCCGGGGAGCTGCTGACCCCTGTCCCCCCGCCCCGAGCGCTGCAGGGTGCTGGAACATCCCCTGGGTGCCACCGTCCGTCAGTGATGCTTCTCCCCTTCCTCCCTCCTGCTCTCTCCCAGCCCCGAAGCCGAAGCGGCAGCGCCTGGAAGCTGTTAAGAAGCTCGATTTTGGCGCAGACGATGAGTTGGTTCCCGATGTCTCCTGGGATGGTGGCCCAGAGGCACCTCTTGCTCCCCACAATACCAGGTCGGCCACGCTGAACCCCATTTTTAACAGGAGTGAGGGAAAGGGCCCTTTCCCTACTGAAGGAATTGGTTTTTTCCAGCTCGAGCCACCTGGAGATGAGTGGAATGAGCCCCTTGCAGACCACACCACCGTTGGAAAAGAAGAGGGTCCTCAGGAGACCCCCCATCCTGGAGGATTACATCAATGTGACGTCCACCGAGGGCACCAGGGTCTTCCTGCTGCTGAGGGATGATGCCTGCAGGACAGGGGTGGAGGTGAGGAGGGATCCGAAGGTTGGCTTTGCTTCTCTGTGGCCTCCAGGTGGTTGAGCAGGGGCTGTTTGTGCTGTGTCCTTGCAGCTCCCGGATTCCCTGGGCTGGAATGCTCGCAGGCCTCTCCACTTGCTGGGTGTGCCCTTCTCCTACCTGAAGGAGCAGGTGTATGAGGAGGTACCACATCTGCCACCGACCTTCCCCTGTCCCTGCCACCCCTGCTGGCCACGGGGCTGGCTCCCAAATTCCTGTCCCCCAGCCGTGGACTGGGGGCTGGCTCTGACCCCCCTCTCTGTGTTTGTGCTCAAGCGCCGCAGGCAGGTTCTGGAGGCCTCACAGCAGCTGACAGAGATCGTAAACAGGTGAGATGTTGGGATGCAATCCCACTCCAAAACGGATTTGCCTCCCAGGTGCTCTTCCGGGATCAGTTTTGGGGACCTGCAAGCAGAGGAGCCTTTTTGCCCTCATTACCTCCGGCTTGGGGAGTCTGGGTGGAATTCCCAGCCCTGTCCTGACTCCTGGGTGGTTTGGGGTAAATTAATTCCTTCCTGCAGCTGCCTCGGGAGTGAGCCTGGCACTGAGAGCCCGGATCCCAGGATGGACACGGGTCCAGCAGCCGAGGAGGAATCTGCATCCCACTGCCTCTGGGTGGACAAATTCACACCCCGGCGCTACATGGAGCTGCTCAGTGACGATGTGAGGTGCTGGGATAAGTGGGGGCTTGGCATGGGTGGGGTTGGCACCTCTGTAACTCTTCCTTAATGCCATGGGATCAGGAATGGCCTTTGGAAGCACTGTCTGGGTAGCTGTGTCCTTGCTGGCCCTGCCTGGGAGCAGTCCTGAGTCCCTGAGAGCTTGGGATGCCGGATTGTCACTGGAGGCTGTGGATGTTCTGACAAAAGGAACTGTGGGACGTGACCAAAATGAGAGAAAAAAGATTGGGAGGGCTTTAGCCAGGAATTATTGGCTGTTTTGAATTTTTTGGGGAATGGTAGAACTTCTGTAGGGAACCAGGGACAGCAGGGATGGAGCTGATGTGACTGATCCCGGGTTTTCCTGAGGGATGGGGACTGAGCTGGGAAGGGAAGCGTTCCCACGTTGTCCCAGGGATGGGCCAGGTGGAACCCTGAGCAGCTTCCTTCTTGAAGGACAGCCTTCCTCTGTCCTCAGCCGGATTTTTCCCAGGTTCCATGGGTTTTCCTTGCTCTCCTCCCCCCCTGCAGTACACCAACCGCTGCCTGCTGAAGTGGCTCAAGCTGTGGGACACGGTGGTGTTTGGCAAGGACAAGGCTCTGAAGAAGCCCAAGCCCAGCTCTGCAGCTCATCCCCCACCCAGCCATGCCAAGGAGCATCCCAACAAGTGGAAAACCAAGGTCCAGCTCACAGAGGAGATTCTGGAGGCCGAGCTGGACCAGCACAAGAGACCCAAATACAAGGTGAGCAGGAGGGGACGTCGCTGTGGGTCCCTCTCCTGCCACCAGCTGAGCAGCAGGGTTGTCCCCTCCGTGGAGGAAGCCCTGCCTCGCTGCCTGCAGGGGTGACCTCCCCTCTGTGCCACAGGTGGCCCTGCTCTGTGGCCCCCCTGGCCTGGGCAAAACCACGCTGGCCCACGTCATCGCCAGGCACGCGGGGTACAACGCCGTGGAGATGAACGCCAGGTGAGCCCCGAGTGCCAGGGGAGCCCCGAGTGCCAGGGGAGCCCTGAGTGCCAGGGGAACCCTGAGTGAGCCCTGAGTGCCAGGGGAGCCCTGAGTGCCAGGGGAGCCCTGAGTGAGCCCTGAGTGCCAGGTGAGCTCATGAGTGCCAGGTGAGCCCTGAGTGAGCTCTTAGTGCCAGGTGAGCTCATGAGTGCCAGGTGAGCCCTAGTGCCAGGTGAGCCCCAGCCCCTCCCACAAACGCGGGCAGGTGCTGCTGTGGCAGAGGTGACGCTGGCCGCGATGGTGTCCTGGGGGTGCTGCTGTCCCAGCAGCGATGCTGTCCCCGGGGTGATGCCGGCGGCGTCCCCGTGCCCGAGGTGTTCCCGTGCCGCACTCAGCTGTCCCCGTGTCCCCTGCCAGCGACGACCGCAGCCCCGAGGTGTTCCGGACCCGCATCGAAGCCGCCACCCAGATGCGCTCGGTGCTGGGCTCCCACGAGAGCCCCAACTGCCTCATCATCGACGAGATCGACGGCGCGCCCGCGGTGAGCCCGGCGCGCCCGCGCTGGCCCCTTCGGCATCACCCCCCACATACCACCCCGTTAACAGCTCCTCCTCTGCTCCACGGGCAAGAGTCCATCCTCCCGTCCTTGTTTTCCCCCCAGGCCTCCATCAACGTGCTGCTGGGCATCATCCAGCAGAAGGACGCGGAGGGCGAGGCGGGCGCGGGGCGGCGGCGGCGGCGCGAGGGGGGGATCCTGCTCCGGCCCATCATCTGCATCTGCAACGACCAGTGAGTGTCACCTGCCTGACAGGGACATCACACCCTGCCCCCAGACAGGAGGTGGCTGCTGGTGGTGTCTCTGTTTGAGTGCAGCTCCTCAAAGCCTGGGGTTGGTTTGGGCCCTTCGTGCCATGGAAGTGCTGGAGCGTGTCCAGGGAAGGGAATGGGGCTGGGGAAGGGGCTGGAGCCCCAGGAGAGGCTGAGGGAGCTGGGAAAGGGGCTCAGCCTGGAGAGAAGGAGGCTCAGGGGGGCCCTTGTGGCTCTGCACAACTCCCTGACAGGAGGGGGCAGCCGGGGGGTCGGGCTCTGCTCCCAGGGGACAGGGACAGGAGGAGAGGGAACGGCCTCAGGCTGGGCCAGGGGAGGTTTAGGTTGGATATTGGGAAAATTCCTTCATGGACAGAATGGTCAAGTATTGGCTGGACCAGGCTGCTCATGGCAGTGGTGGAATCACCACTCCTGGGGGGGATTTAAAAGCCGTGTGGATGTGGCACTTGGGGACATCATTTCATGGTGGCAATGCTGGGGGGAATGGTTGGACTCAATGCTCTGAGAGGCCTTTTCCAACCTCGATAATTCCATGATTAAGAGCGGAGCTCCCTGCTGGGCTCTCTCAGAGCCCCGTGTCTCCCTCCCGCAGGTACGTGCCGGCCCTGCGCCCGCTCCGGCAGCAATCCTTCCTGCTCAGCTTCCCTCGCACCGCTCCCTCCCGCCTCGCCCAGCGCCTCAGCGAGGTCCGGGCTGTCCCAGGGCCCCCCTGCCCCCCCGGCTGAGTGTCCCCTCCCCGCTGAGCCCTGTCCCGCTCCCGCAGATCGCGCTCCTGCAGGGAATGCGGGCGGACACGGGCGCGCTGCTGGCGCTCTGCGAGAAGACGGACAACGACATCCGCTCCTGCATCAACACCCTGCAGGTACTGGGGACATGGGGACAGCCCTGGGGACACGGGGATGGCTCTGGGGACACGGGAATGGTCCTGGGGACATGGGGATGGTCCTGGGGACATGGGGATGGCCCTGGGGACACGGGGATGGCTCTGGGGACA
>VZRO01007034.1:263208-339739 GCA_013397915.1 Daphoenositta chrysoptera | reverse complement strand
TTAAAATAAATATGAAATATAAAAATAAATTAAAAATTAAATATAAAATAAAGATAAGATGAATATAAAATAAATATCTAAGAATAAATATAAATATAAAGGTTTACTGAAAGAGGCATCCTATAGGACATATATAGGAAATACATATATATAAAATATTTAAAATATATTAAAAAATGATGTCTCTTCTCTGCCCCTGTGAAATGCCAGGAGCAGGATGCTGCCCTGGGCTCCTCTCCAGCCCTGGATTCCCACAGGATCCATGGAAGAGCTCCCGGGCAGCCTCCTGGAGCCAGCGGCTCATCCTGCCCAGGAGGCTGCCAGAGGCTGGGAATCAGCCGGGATCCATGGAGCTGCGTGGGGGCAAACCCTGGGATCTGCTTTGTCGGGAACATCCCGAATCCCGCGGCGGCTGCGGAGGGTCAGCGATGCCATAGGGATTATCCCGATGTTGGCATCCATCCCAATCCCTGCGCTGCCTCCCCGGGCACGGCAAAGGCTCGGCTTTAATGGCAAAATCACCGCGGGGATGGGCGATGGATTCCCGGGATTTTGATTCCCGGGATTTTCCGTGAGCTGACGGCAGCCGGGGCTGAGCGGGCCAGGGAATTTAGGAACTTGCGATCCCGGGAATCCAGATCCATCCCGTGCTCCAGGAGCAGCTGCAGGCAGGAGCAGGGTGTGATTCCAAGGATTCTGGGGTCCATCCCGTGCTCCAGCAGCAGCTNGGTCCATCCCGTGCTCCAGGAGCAGCTCCAAGCAGGAGCAGGGTGTGATTCCAGGGATTCTGGGGTCCATCCCATGCTCCAGGAGCAGCTCTAGACAGGAGCAGGGTGTGATTCCAGGGATTCTGGGGTCCATCCCGTGCTCCAGGAGCAGCTCCAAGCAGGAGCAGGGTGTGATTCCAGGGATTCTGGGGTCCATCCCATGCTCCAGGAGCAGCTCTAGACAGGAGCAGGGTGTGATTCCAGGGATTCTGGGGTCCATCCCGTGCTCCAGGAGCAGCTGCAGGCAGGAGCAGGGTGTGATTCCAGGGATTCTGGGATCCATCCCGTGCTCCAGGAGCAGCTCTAGGCAGGAGCAGGGTGTGATTCCAGGGATTCTGGGGTCCATCCCGTGCTCCAGGAGCAGCTGCAGGCAGGAGCAGGGTGTGATTCCAGGGATCCAGGGTGCAGCCCCAGCCGGCAGATGGGGCCAGCATTGCCCTCCCCACCCCCCGGGCTTTGGAGATTACAGAATTATGCCCTCCCCCAGTTTTGCAATATTAATGAGCAGCCATCTGTCAATCTGGCGTTTTCCATAGTCCTGGTATTAAAGCTGAGTATTTCTGGCTGGGAGGGCAGCTGGAAAAGTCCTTGTGATCCCAGGGAAGCTGGACAGGGACTCAATCCCACTCCTCAGCCCTGTCCCCACCCTATTTAGGGCCAAGGACAGGGATGGGGGTGCCACACTCGGGGCAGGGCCCGGGGATGGGGCTCAGCCTGGGGAAAAGGAGCTCAGGGGGGACCCTGTGGCTCTGCACAACTCCCTGACAGGAGGGGGCAGCCGGGGAAGGACAAGGGACACGAAGAGAGGGAACGGCCTCAAGCTGTGCCAGGGGAGGCTCAGGTTGGGAAAGACCTCAAAGTCCAACCTTTAATTGATCCCCACCTGGTCACTGCCCCAGAGCCCAAATTCTGTCCTGTTCTGAACATTCCAGGGATGTCTCTGCCCTGGGCAGCCCCTTCCAGCTCTTCCTGTCCTCAAGCTGTCCCAATATCCAACCTGAGCCTCCCCTAGCCCAACCTGAGGCCATTTCCCCTTTTCCTGTTCCCTGGGAGCAGAGCCCGACCCCCCCGGCTGCCCCCTCCTGTCGGGGAGCTGTGCAGAGCCACAAGGGCCCCCCTGAGCCTCCTCTTCTCCAGGCTGAGCCCCTTTCCCAGCTCCCTCCTGTTTGTGCCATGCCAGGAATGTTCAGCCCCCAATTCCAGAGTTTTCATGGAGAGCCAGGCCCCAACCACAGCCCCCACCAGCAGATGAAGGTTTCTGGCTGAGGGTGTCAGAGCCCTGCTAGGGCAGGATGGGGTGGAAATGTTTCTTAAATACGCCGAGAGTGGATTTCTGTTCACTGCACTGGGAGTAAGTGAAGCAATTGGAAGCAATTAATTAGAAATGTGAGCAATTAGTTGTTGAGGAGGGTCCTTGGGACCCTCTCCGTGCTGCAGGGTGTGCACAGACCCAGCACAGGTGACACTGCTGCCCCCAGCCAGGGCAGGCACAGCCCTCCCCTGCAGCTGCTGAGGACATTCCCACCCCAGACTTTAGGAAAATCCCCTAAATTCACCATTTTCTGGTGAAATTCCACTTTGTGTGCAGGCCTTGCACAGCTCTGCTCTCTCCTGCTTGGCAGCCACTTGCTGAAGCAGCAGAGCTGTGGTTGCTCCAATATCGGGATGAGGCAGCTCCAGGGGCCCATTTCCTGCTCCAAAGGACACTTTTCCATTTTTAATGAGCTCTGTTCCTCTCAGTTTTACCTGGAGCGAAGCTCAGCCTTCCTTCAGGATGACTCCAGGCTCAGGGAGATGCTCCCCACCAGCTCAAAGTGAAGTGCAGAGCTCCAGAAAAGGCTTTTCTCATCCATAAAAGATTAAATCATTATCTATAGGATCCATAGGACTGCTCTAAGTCATTAAAATTCAGCAGGGGATAAATAATGGAGATGTGTTTACTTACAGGAAAGAAGCTCTTCCCAGACTTTCTGTGGCACGGGAAAGAAATCCAGGCTGGAAAGGGTGACAAAGCACCTCTTAGGTGTCCTGGAATGGGGGGATCTGGAGGAGACTCACCCTGTTCAACCCAAAGCCAAAAATCCAAACCTCAAAAAAAAAACCTACCCCAAACCAAAAACTCAACACCCAAAGGAAAATCTCAACCCCACAAAAAAACCCTAAACCCAAAAAAAACCAACTCCCCCCCAAAATCCCTCAACTTACTGAAAAACCCTAAAGCCCCTAAAGCCCCTCAACTTCCTAAAAAAATCATAAACAACCCCCAAAACTCCTCAACTTCCTAAAAAACCATAACCCCACCCCCAAACCCCTTAACTTCCCAAAAAAACCCAAGCCCCCCAAAAAACCCCAAACAAAACCCAATCCTCCCCAACCCTCCCCAACAAAATAAACCCAAAGCAAAAAAAAAAAAAAAAACAAACAAAAAAAAAACAACAAGCAGGAGATAAGAAATTCTAATCATTCAGCCTGGAATGCCNCAACAAAGCCCCCTCAAAGCCAAAAAAATTCAACCACAAAAAACCTAATGCCCAAAAAAACAGGACCAAAAAACCCCAAAACAAAATCCAACCCCAAAAATCCCACCCCAAACCAAGCAAACAACCAAGGAACCACCCGAAGTGCCAATGTAACAATAGAATTTGTACAGTTTTAATTAAGAAGGTGTCAAATTTAGATCCAGCTGCAGTTTTTTTTATAAAATTTGGGATAACGAGCTGCAAAAGCCCCCAAACCCCTGGAAATGTGCAAAGTGTAGTTGGTCACATATTAAGGTTTGTTTTCCTGCCTGCCCAGGCAGTGCAGAGAGGGATCCCAGTGGGGCAGAGCCCAAACCAGGCTCCAAACAGTTCTTTCACCTGCCCAGCTCAGAGTGAACTCAAAATTCCCACCAGAATTAGGATTTGGGAAATGCACAGAGCCACCAGCACCAATCTAAACCTTATTTTCAGCAGAAAAGCCCGGCCTGAAATCTGGATTATTTACACATAAACTCAGCTCTTCGCTGTCCCAGGCCTCCCTCATTGGGGTTGTTTGAAGAAAGTAAAGCTCAGTTTTATCTTTCAGCCTCAAGAGTGGCTCTTGGTTTAGAATTAAACCCAAAATCAGAGGTGTGCAAACAACACTTGACCCCAAACTGCTGCAGAGGGTGTTTTAAACTCCCTGTTTTCCTGGTTTAAGCTTTTCCCTCTCAGCAGTTGCCTCTTGCAAGGTTTGTGCCCCAACAGGAGGAAAAGCTCTTTGGTGCTTCCTGCTCCATCTGTGTTTCCCTGCTTTTCTCAGGATCCCCATGGATCAGCTTCTGAAAACAACTCCAAGCTGTTGCCTCTTCCAACAACTCCTTAATATGTGGAACTGCAAGTAACTCCCAAAAATGGCTCTGTTCCCACTCCAAAGCCAGGGCAGTCAGTTTGTAGCTGACTGTTCCTGGAGGTGACAAGCAAAGCAAAACCAAGGAACTCCAGGAAGAGATTGCTGGGATGAAAAACAACCAGAAAATATTCCTGGGGATTTTGTCCAATCTACAGTTTCTCAAAAGCACTGACGAACTTTGAAACTTCGTGGTGAACTGAAGTGCCAAAGGGGAGCTGCCTCAACCCCTGGGAAGAGACAAAACACAATCAGTTCCCTTCAGGAATGTTTTTTTAAACCAAACGATACATTTCAATATTTAATTGATAAGGGATATCATTGTCATTGATCTGCTTTGCTGTTAAATCCTACAAATATCGGGATACTTACCAAGTCACGAAAAAAGGTGCAGAGCTGCTTTATCCAGGGACATCTGAAACAGAGAGAAATTCCCACTCATTCCCTCCCAGGGACACAGCTGGCCACAGGTGCAGCCACTCCTGACTTTGCATTACTCAAAAATCTACAAAACTCCAACAATTCATCTGCAGCTCCAAACCAAGGGGATTTCAGATATAATTAAGATAAAATAATTAAGACAAAGACCAGGAAAAACAGGATTTAATCAGATCCTCTTGGCTCACTGCTGGAGGATAAGAAAGAAATCCAAAAGGACAATTCACAGAACTGTAAATTTGTGAAATGCAGTTTAGCTCATGCACAGTGAGTGAGTGAGGATGGCACATCCACGATTTCACTTAGGAGAGTTCAAGGGATTCTCTGCTGCCATCAGCTCCAAAGTGCCAAAGAAGCAAATTCTCTGCCCCCCACAGAGTCAATTGGTTTTACAACTATTCTATCAATATATGGAAATCTATCACTCTAAAACTTCCCTGCAGAACTCAGGAGAGCACGGATCCCACACAGACAGTGCTTTCACTGGTTTATTGTAATTTATAGTCTATAAAAGCACTCAGAGTTCTGAAAAAGTGTAGTTTCCTCACCCATTGAAGCTCTGAGCTGCTGCAGAGCCCAAGGGGCTCTTCTCCCTTTAAAAGGATCAATATATTCCCAAATCTTTCCTTTTTGCTAAGGGTTTGCTTTCACCACCACGTGATGATTTTTGTTCCAAGTTTAAGACATCTGCACACCCGCTGTGGTCTTGCAGAGACACAACAATAAACATTTTGGGCTACTTCTCTCTAAATCAAGTTTTATCCAGTGTTAAACCCAGGAACTGCTTTGCTCTAAAAGCTTTAATTCAAGGAATTTTGGCTGTTGGTGGTGACAGAGATGTTTAAAATCTCATCACTTGATGGCTGCCAGGATTGCCAAGAGCTGCCAATGCATTTTCCATAACATTAAGCACTGAGAAGTTGCAACAGGAATAATTCCAAATCTCCCCCAAAACCCATCAGATTTGATGTCTTTCCCATCGCTAAAAAGAGGGAAGGACAAAACCAGGAATGAATTATGAGTTAATGAAGAGAAAACTGCCCCCAAGAGTGGGGCAAGGCCAGGATTTGCAGGTGGCTCTGGGGCAGGCCCCACTCACATGGGCAGGTTGTCGATGATCACGTTGAGGGTGAAGAGCCCCACGGATTGCATCCTCTTGTGTCTGCACGTCAGGAACAGGCACAGGAACTCCCCCATGTACTGGGGGCCGAGGTTCTGCCACCTGAACAACAAAACCAGCAGCTGTTGGGACACCTCCACCCGTGCATTCCTGGCATTTGCAGCCCTGCCTTAGCCCAAGTGCCTGGCTGCTCCCCAGGAGCTCGGGATTATCCCTCTGCTGGATTTCAGTGGCCACACAGGCTTTGGGAGCAGGGGCTGACTCACACTCTCAGCATCATGGCTTTCTCCTGACTCAAATCCCTCAAAAGCAGGTTGGCAGCACCACAGAGGATGTGCTCCTCACAGGAAAGTTGGTCCAGCAACAGCTTCAGAGCCCAGAAGTTTTTCTAGGAAGAGACAAAATACGGTCAGCGATTTAACCTCAGTGCCAAGAATTAAAATCAAAGCAAAGCCAAATTAAACGTGGCTAAAACCTCCAGGATGGTGTCACAGAGATTTTTGACATCATTTCCTTTGATCTCTTAGAACAGGAATCAGTTTCTAGGACTCACCCCAAAAGCCAGAATGATCTCTAAGAAGGAAGTCAGGTGGGGAAGGTCACAATAAAGCATCTGCTGCACTGCTTGCACTGCCAGGATGAGAGAAGCCTCCTGTTGCAGCTATACAACAAGGAAATAAATTTATTTAAAAGCCTATTTCCCTTTATTTATCCACTGCATCCACTCAAACCAGCACTGAGGTATTCGAGTTTAGCCAGAGAGCTTGGAGGCCACACAACAAATCCACAAGAACCTTATCAAGAGTTAAAAACAGGGGAATGGAACAGGGAATTTATTTCTGCAGCATTTATTTCTGGTGCTCTCAAAGTGCTCACAGAAACACGAAATCTCACACAGGAGCAGAAACAGGGAATTAAAGGGGAAAAAAATTCAGCGCAGGAGTCACATATTTGGAGAATAAACTAAAATTTCCTCCAAAGAAGCAAAAAAGAGTAAGGCAGCTCCTTAGATGACTGCACTGAACATGGAATGCTTTTCTTGCCACCTTCAAACAGGATCCACGTACTTGAAACCCTTTATTTGAAAGAAATTTAGAACTTCTGGGCAGTTCTGAATTTTGAGACAAACCCCAAAGGACAGTCTCCTGTTTAAATCAAACCCTGGGAGAAGTAAAGACACAATCAATTATTCCCAGCCCTCCTCCTTTAAAAATCCATAAATTTGGACAGAGATAAAGACTTCTCCTTGATTGAAGATGTCCAGGGCAGAACAGACCCTCAGTTCTCACCTTCATATCTGCTCCAGAATTTAGACTCTGCTAATCTTAAGCTGATCACCTCCAAAAAAAAAATCTTCCAGTCCCATCTTTAAAGCTTTTTTTAATACCCCAACATTTTCATTGCTGTTGTGTCTTAAATACAGCACAAGGGATAAATTCCCTTGCTGACAGCACTCACCTGAGCAGAGAAAATAGCAGATGGTAAAGAGACATTAGCTCCAGCCTTGAGATCCTCCAGAATGCTGGCACTGGCAGCCAGCACACTCTGCAAGGGGACAGGAGGGAGGAGGATGTCAGATCCTCCCCGGGCAAACCCCAAACAGTGCCAGAGATGGGGGTTTAAGGTGCTTTTCAGTGATTTTTTTTCAGCATTTCTGCAGAGGATGGTGCCTGTTCCACATCATACTCAAGGGAAGTTGAGGCCCTACAGCACCAACCAAACCCTATGAAATAAACTCCTCATTTTTGTAGGGCCAAGATGATTTGGGTTGGAAAAATCATCTTGTGCCACCCCCTGCCATGGGCAGGGACACCTTCCACTATCCCCAGGGTGCTCCAAGCCCTGTCCAGCCTGGCCTTGGACACTTCCAGGGATCCAGGGGCAGCCACAGCTTCTCTGGGCACCTTGTGCCAGGGCCTCCCCACCCTCCCAGGGAGGAATTCCTTCCCAATATCCCATCTCTCCCTGCCCTTTGGCAATGGGATCCACTCCCCCTTGTCCAGGCCCTTTATCCAGAATCAGTTCCAGGCACTGAGGTGGGAGCAGAATTAACCCATTTCCAGCTGTCTTTAGCATTCCTGAATCCCAGCACCCGGCAGAGTTACCCTTGGCACAGGAGCACTGCACGAGACACTGGAAGTTAACTTTGGCATTCGGGAGAAGAAGCCAGTTCCCATATCCAATGGAATCTTGTCTAAACCCAAGCCAGGAGATTCTCCCACCTCCCAGCACTGTTTGATACCTCTTGGAAGCCCAGAGGGGGCTCTTCCAGGGATAAAGGAAGGAGGTGCCCCCTCTTCTCCAGCACATCGCTACTGCCCAAAATCGTAACGAAGAAACTCCAACACTGAACCTGCAAAACAACAGAATATTTGTCTTACAAAGTGAAATCTGTGCATAGGGTGAATTCTTCAGAGAGAAAAGGGGTCTGAGAGTAAATCCTTGCACTCTCAAGGAGTTGGAACAGGACAGAAGAGGGAATTTTGGCCTCACTCACGTTCCTGTAGAGTGCCTCGCTGCTGTACAGCAGTTTGAGTGCCTGCTTAATTAGCACACTGTTCTTCAGGGGAGAGCCTGCAGGAATGGAAATGAACAGAATCAAACCCAGACCTTACACACCCCAAGTAACTCCACAGCAGGAACACAAACAGGATATTAATTCGGTCACAGATCTGTTTCTACAGGAGCCTCACAGAGACAACAAGTGTTTACAGCTATTTTACACAGGTTTGTTGGGAGAACAGATAAATATCAGCTACAAACCACAGTTCTGGAAAGCTGCAAAGAACTGGACACAGTCCAGACTGAGCCATCCCAGCAGGTGATCCCAAAGGAAGTGTTTGTTGTGGACATCACACCACACTGAGGGATCTCACACTTCCAAGAATTCTGCCAGCAGGGAACAACTCCCAAATAAATCTTTCATGGCAGAAGACACCCTGAGAAGCAGCAAGCCCCAGGACAGATGATGACAATTATCAGAGGCTGAGTTAATGATTCTGATGATGAAACATTTCCCATCAGGGAGTTTTCTCCTCAAGGTCATGGCTGAGAAATAAAGCCAAGTCCCCCACTGACAGTGGCAGTGCTGGGAGGGAATGAAGGGCTTTAGATTTTAATATTTTCTGACTTTGCTTTCAGCAGAACCTCACAGCTGACAAAACGAGTGCTTTGAGTGAACAAATTCATGCTCCAGTACAAAATCATCCTTCCTGCCTGGTGTTTTCATGGTTTGGGCTGGAAAGAACCTCAAAGCTCATGCAGTTCCAACCCAACACCTTCCACTATCCCAGGTTGCTCCAAGCCCCATCCAACCCTGCCTGGGACACTTCCAGGGATCCAGGGGCCTCCCCACCCTCACCCAACTCCTAGCTAGGCTCAGAATGTCACTCATCTGAGTGCCAATTAAGAACTGTAATGAAGTTCTCAGGGTAAGGAAGGAAGAAATGACACTTGCCAGCTGTAACCCAGGGCCCTGTCTCCAGCATGTCATTCCCAGAGGGAACACAGCCTGTCCTGAATATCTTGAGGTAGACCTTGAACTGGAAGGGAGTGATCCTGCAGGCAGTGCAGGAGGCCAGGCTGTTCACAGGGAACAGCAGGGAATGGGCAGCATCCAGGAAATTCCCAGTTTTGCACAGGTAGAACGGGATCATATCCTGAAGGTCTCGTAGCCTGGGAAGAGGAAAGGAAGGTTTGGGTTTCATTAGGATGAGGTTTTTATAGGATGTGTGGATAGATCTGATTGTGCTTGACCACTAAAGAAGGGAGGAAAGAGAGGGGCAGAGGAAAGGGGGCAGGGGAAAGGGGGAAAGCCATTTACCTTTGGTTTTCATTGCATTTCACAGCTCTCAGGTAACGAACAACTTCCTTATACCTGGGAAGAAAAACAGAAGGTGAGAAGGAAGGGGGAGGAAGTGCAAAACTCTGCACAGGTCAGATATTTCCTACAATGAATGAAGCAAACCAGGAGAACTTCCAACACAAGAGACATTGCACAGCAGGACAGAAACACAGCTGGCAGCAAGAGACAGCTGGAAGTAAATTCCTAGAAGTTATTCCCAGATTATCTCAGCTCTGGCAAAATAAAACCAGAGGCTGCCTTTCACTTGAATTCTTTAAGTGGACTGGATTCTTTTGAATATTGGATTTTCTGGAGTACAGCCCTCTGAAGACCCAGAACACACTTTTCTGGCTGTGCTCCACTTGTCAGCCTTTGATGAAGAGAAATTGTTTGAAAAATCAACATGTAAAACCTGCAGGGTTTATGGAAACACAGAAATTAGCTGCTCCAGCCATCTTTTTTTGAGCCTGAGGCATTCAAAGGGCTTTGAGAAACTTCAAAAAGCTCCAGGCCTTGTTGAAAAGATGAAAAAAATATTAAAAAAAAAAATCTTTGTTTTGTGTTTCCCCAAAGTGCTGAGATTTAGAGCAGTCAAAATACAAGAACTGAATTCCCAAAATGAAAAAGCCAAACCAATCTCACTTCTTTTTGTCCAGCAGTTTCTCCACTCGAGCCTCCACGACAGGGTGTGCTTCCCACAGATACGTTTTCCTTCCTTTCTGTCTCCTCTGCCCAGTTGGGTTCTGGCCTTTTAAAACTGTGGTCAGTAACACATGGTCCCAGGGCACAACATTCAAGCTGGAAGGACAAAAAGGTGGTCAGTTTTAAGTGTGTTTTGATTGTACAACACTATTTAGCTCCTTTAAGGATCGTGAAGTTTGATTAATAAAACATTTTGGGGTTTAGAGCTCAATTCTAGGGGAAAGGAAATAAACTTGAGGGAGAACAGCTCAGTCATAGGATCAAACAACAAACAGGGAAAGCAGCAAATACTGAAATATTCCTGTAAAATACTCTCACTTTTATTATCAGTGAAACAACATTCCACAGGCAACTGGATCCAAGTATATTAAAGGCCCAAGAACTCACCTGTTTGAGAAGGCGTGACAGTGGCAGGGAAGGGTGATGGACTGGAAAAATTTAACAAACTTTTCGTACAGAATTTTTGGAAAGTCACACAACACCAGCATCCTCTGAAGTCGAGTTGTGATCCTGTGATTTGAGAGGAAAAACAATTTAAAAAGAGCATTTTAAATGAGGTGAGTTACTAACAAGTTGTCTTTTTTAATCATATGGGAAACTACACAAGTCTGGGGGTTTTTTTTGTTTGGATCTGGATTTGAATTTCTGCTATAAATTTTGTAGTGAATAATGAAATTATTCTTGTGCTGTTATTTTTAAAACCAAGATTCTGTGGGGTTTAAACCTTAAAACAAAGATCCCCAAGGAATATGTACAGGAAACATTTCAGACTGTGCTGGACCTGAGCTCCTGCACCTTCCCTGCTACTGGAACCATTTCTGTATTAATTGATAAGTGGAGATAAAAAAGAAGAGTTTACTGTTTAAAATTCTGGGAGGGAGGTAAAGACAAACTCTTCCCCTGTTCTTTCCAAATGAGAAATTAGAAAAATCAAGAATAGCACTTTAAAATGAAAACTGCTGAAGGATTTAGGTTGTACTTGTCATTAGATCCAGAGAAGGTGAGAATATAGAACTGGGTTTGAAAGAAGTTAATTCTACATTCATCAGCCTTCTGTGGCAAGTGAATTTGGGGAGAAAGGTGAAGGATAGAGCTAAAATGGGAAGTGAATTAAGCCAAGGGAGCTGCATGTCCTCATTCTCCACCCTCTGGGAGAACTTTTCCATGCTCCATCCCAGTGGAACGCTGCCAGGCTGCTGCTGTGACCTCTCCCAGCCACTATTTACTCCTTGGTGCAACAACCACAACCTGCTCTGGCCTCCCACACCCCACGTGCCTCTGAACACAAGATTTGCAACCTGAAATGCATTTTAAAGCCAAGCAGAAAGTTTGCAGGCAGCAAGGAAACCGATCTTACCTTTGGAACAGAAATGGGACAGCAATCCTTAGGGAAGCAGTGTGGCTAAGGTTCTGACTGTTCCTAAGACTGGAAAAAACCAGTACTAATTAATGCCTGGCTTCTTTCCCTGCTTTTTCCCCTTCTCTGTACTCAACT
This sequence comes from Daphoenositta chrysoptera, assembly GCA_013397915.1. NCBI lineage: Eukaryota > Metazoa > Chordata > Aves > Passeriformes > Daphoenositta > Daphoenositta chrysoptera. The sequence goes on along the minus strand of VZRO01007034.1, from coordinate 328,004 downwards.
GTTGAAGAAAACACTTTTTAAGGAAAAGTCTTGGAAGCTGGCATGCTGATAAAAATTACTGCAAAGAGTGAAACAAGTACTGAAGGGCAAAACACAGTGCAAAGTTCCCAGAGCTTTCAGCAGGGCTTAACCACAGTGTGGAAGGAAAGACCTTCCCAAATAACAAATCCAGCCTGCTCCTTGCAAACCTGGATAATTCCTCAGCAGGAATTGTGGGGGAGGTGCTGTTTTTGGCCTGTCAAACCAATCTAGACAGCATTTCTTTCTCTTTTACCAAAACCGCTGAATTTAAGCCCCAAAATGTTCAGGTTGTTGCAAAGCAAAGCTCATTGTGTTGTTGAAAAGTGTTGTTCTTTTGCTGAGCTGCGAAGTGTAACTTTGAAGTTGTAAGTCAGCTTAAATGCTGTTAAGTGTTACTCCTCATAAATGGTTAAATTTTAAGTTAAGCTTAAGTTAGGTACAAGCTAAGTGTTGTTTCTTTGTTGCATTGTTAAGTTTAAGGTATAAGTTAAGTTAAAGTACTGGTAAGTGTGAGTGCTGTTAAGCTTTTAAAGCCTCCCGTTCCTTTTAATCTCTGCCCTCACTATTTCTTTTGTCACACACTCCCCATGGTAGTTCTCAGTTCATTTCCCTTTCTGAATGCCTGGATTATGTTTGGTTTTGTTGTTGCTTGTTTTCCCTTGTTGTGTGTAAACCTTGCCAACCAACTTCGTTGTTCACTATTAAATCTGGCTTTGCTGATCCCCTTGGCAGGGATTTTTTAACTGATCTCAAACATTCATTCCTGCTTAACTTCTCCCTCTCCCATCCAACCTTCAACCTCTTTTCCCCCAAGCCCCTCCTGTCCCCAGTCCCACTTCTCCCTCAGTGTGTTCACCTTCCTCTCGATGTGCTGCAGCCCACGCTGGGACTTTTACACTCTCCTCACCCCTAATAAACAAAACCCCAGGATTCTCTCACTGATTCCCCTCCCTGGAGGAAACAAGGCGGATCCCCACTCTCTGTGGCCCCTGGTACTTACAGAGCAGGGTCCTTGTGCTGGGCAATCTGTTTAGCTGCTCCCAGGAGCATGACAGCAGCAGCTTTGGGGCTTTCTTGTTCTGCCTGATTTAAAAATCTTGTTACCAGCTCGAAAACATCAGAATACCTGAGAAAGTCAAGTGGCCTGTAAGATCAAGGGTCTGCAACAATGGACTTCCTAAACAAGTGGTAACTGTGACCATCCTACAGCTTGAGAGCAATCAAGAGCCCGGCCTTGCCTTGAAAGGATCTCCAACATGCTGAGAAGGTGCTTGCACAACCAATACTTTGGGGGTTTTAAAGGCTTCTAACACCAGTGAAAAGGTGAAACTCATTCTAAGAAACAAATCAGTAAAAACACAGAATCCCAGAATAGTTTGGGTTAGAAGGAACCTTAAAATCATCCAGTTCCAACCCAAACACCTTCCACTATCCCAGGCTTCTCCAAGCCCTGCCCAGCCTGGCCTTGGACACTTCCAGGGATCCAGGGGCAGCCAGAGCTGCTCTGGGCACCCTGTGCCAGGGCCGGCCCACCCTCACAGGGAGGAATTCCTTCCCAATATCCCATCCAAACCCACCCCAAAGCCCAGGCTTTATGTTCACAGTTCCCCAGGTTATAATAATGAGAGGTCATCAGATCTCTCAGGTCCTGCAGAGCACAGGAGATTTATTTAAAGACGCATTTAAGAGGGATTTTAAACTACAGCCAAGTGCAATTTAACATCTTGCTGGCCAAGTAAGTTCTCTCAACTCTTATTTTTACTGTCTCAGGTACCACAATTCTGGTTGTCACTTCATTAAATAAGTCAGAGCTGCCCTGAGAAACCCAATTCTGTTGTCACTTACCTGTACACGACGTCCGTGTTCTGTGAGCAGACACGGCACTGCCCAGGGGGCAACTTTGGCTCACAGAAGCATTCCTGTCCTGGGAGACACATCCTTTCTCCTATCAGGTACTTGTTATATGCCAGAGAAAGTTCCGTGATAAATTTTTCTAGGAGATCTCCTAAGAGACAAGACAAAACAAAAAAACTGCACAAAGAGTTTTGCATCTGTTTTTTCAAAACTGAAAGAAAAAGTTCCCCATGTGAAATTACTTAGCAAATTGTTTGCATCTGATTTTATTTGTCAGGAAAGGTTTGTTGCTGAAAGAGGTGAAATTTAGGTTGGGTATTAGGAAGGAATTGTTCCCTAGGAGGGTGGGGAGGCCCTGGCACAGGGTGCCCAGAGAAGCTGGGGCTGTCCCTGGATCCCTGGAAGTGTCCCAGGCCAGGCTGGGCAGGGCTTGGAGCAGCCTGGGGTAGTGGAAGGTGTCCCTGCCCATGGACAGGGGTTAGAATGAGATAATCTTCAAGCTCCATTCCACCCCAAACCATTCTGTGATCCTTTCAGAGGGGGAAAAGCAGCAATCTGGACCTGCAAACCCGTGCCAGGTCCAAGCATGGGAAAAGAAAGCAGGCACAGCAATTTGCTCCTTAAAAATTCCCCAGGGATGGCTGTGGAGCAGTCGGGGGGCAGAGCACTCACCCCCGTGCCGCAGCTCCGTGTCCAGCTCCAGCAGCTCCAGGTTGAAGGTGGCCAGGACCCCGGCCAGGGCAAAGTTCCTCTGAGCCTTCCAGAAGTCACTTTTGTTGTGGGCATTGCAGTGACACAGGGAAGGGGTTGTCCAGTGCAGGCACTGTGCCATAAAACACAGAAAACAGGCAGAGGTTGTTGTATTTTCGTGTTTTCTCCCCTCAGCTTCTCTGAGTGAGGGGTTACAATTCCTTTCATCCTTCTCCCAACTAAGCAAATATTTCAACAGGCAACGATTTGATATCATGGCAATCATTAGAAAAAACTCCTTATTGATTACCTGTCATTGCTGAGCACTTCAGAGACCCTCAGGGCTGGCACCCTCCCCACTGGAAATTGGGAATAGAGCCCTGTCTTTGCATGTTCACCCCAACTTTGCTCACAGCTCAGTCTTCTGAAATTCACAGAAGATCCAAGCAAATAAACCACCCACACACAATTCTCTCTACTCCTAACTCCAGTTAGGACAATCTAAAAATCTGATATTTCTCTAATTCATTACAGAAAAGTCTGATTTAGTAATTTGATTTTATGAAATTCACTGTGTGCCCAAAGCAAACAGGAGATACATTTATTTATACTTATTATGTTTACTCCAACAACTGCTAGACTGGGGTTTATTTAGAAATAACCCCCAACAGAACCACAGTTTTAGTAGAGTTATGCAGAACTGTTAATCAAATTTCCTGTATCTCTCTTAGAGCCCTTAACTCTTCCCTGTGAGGGTGGGAGGCCCTGGCACAGATTCCCAGAGAAGCTGTGGCTGCCCCTGGATCCCTGGAAGTGCCCAAGGCCAGGCTGGATGGGGCTTGGAGCAGGCTGGGATAGTGGGAGGTGTAGCAGGACATCCTCCTGGCACAGGAGAGTTTTTCTGTTGCTTGCCAGCTGCTGCAGTAACCCAGGGTATCTCCCCCTCACATGAGTTTGCTAATTAAGGAACTCAATAAGGACAGCTTGTCTTGTAGGGAGTTATTTCAGCACCATGGGATTGCTGCTTTCAGCTGGCAATAAACACCTTGTTGTGGAAGCAGATGTGGAAAAAGAAGCTGGAATTTCTGACTGGCACACACTCAGACACTGTGTTACAAACTAGAACAACTATGCCAAACTTCCACAAAGCAGAAATCTTCTGCACATTCCCCGAGTGTATGGGATGCTGCTCTGTGGTTACTCCTTGCAGGGCTGAGTGAAGGACTCTGTACACATTTGGTGCTGAGTTACACTGACTCCTGATCTACCTTATTTCTTTGCTAGCTTTATACAGGTACCTTAATACTGTGCACTGTTAATGTAACCTGCTGGAGTTCTTTGTTTTATCCTGTGTAATAAGTACTGTTTAAAGCATTTTGTCTGCTCCCTCCTGTCCATTCAATAAATAACTCATTTTATAATAAACCTGACCTGCCATTCTCAGAACTTGTGAGCCAGAGTGATTTAGGTGCAGTCACCTGAGCAGAACTGCTGCAGGGCTTGTCTAAAGCTCTCACTTGACCGACAAGAGATGTCCCTTTGTTTGCTGCAAGCTGTGCCCTGCCCTTACCTCAGCAGCCAGTTTGTCACAGATGTAGCAGTAGCACTGGTCACAGATATCTGCGTTTTTCCCAAGGGGGGAGCAAGTATCACACTCTGTTCTCCTGCAAGGTCGGAAACCAGAAGGTTATTTAGGAAAATCACATCCTTACCCAGCTCTACTGCTGCTTCCAGCTAATGACAGAAAGGACTAAATGTGGAAAATGAGACCCCAGCTGGAACTGCCCAGCCCTGGACGTACTCAAAGGGGTGCGTGGTGCAGTCGTGTCTTGCGTGAGGCATCACATTTGCTTGTTTACAGTAGGTAACCACTAAATCCCCTTCCTCATCCACCATCTCTTCTGATTTCTTCTCTTCCAGGGGAGATTCCTCTGCAGTAAAGAGAGCAGGAGGTGTAAATCAGTGTAAAGGTAGCTACAGCTTCCTTAGAAATTACTGATATTTACTTTTAAAACACGTTAAAGCACGTTTCCTTGGGATTTGACAGAAGAATGGTACACAGAACTTCCATTAACTATCAAACCAGAGGACATGAAATCAAAAAGGGTCCAGCTGACATTGAAAAGGACAAGTCTCAGCTCAATTTGAAGTATTTTAAAACTACACAGCAGCATCTTTTAAAGTAGTGTCATCAAAGAGATCCCTAAAAAATGGGGAGTTCCTCCTGGTTTTATTCACTTGTGCAGCACAAAGACAGATTTCAAGCATAACACATAATTAATTCAGTTTACTCCCAAAGTCTTTCAGAGAACTCCAGCAGCAGCAAGGGAACACCTCTTACCCTGTGGCTCTACAAACAGGACTGAACTCCCTTGGGTGCCCTCTGCTTCATCATCATCATCACTGATCAGGATTATGTTCTGGTCTTCCTCCTCCTTTTCCGATGGCCACATGGCCTCTAAACTCCAAACTGGAACTACCTGGCAGCAAACAGGGTCACAGAGACTGTCCATTCACACTTCTAATGTGCTTTTCTCAACCAGGGAAGAAAAAGACTCATCCAAGACCCAAATGCTTCGTCTCTGTTGGGTAAATTACACTAGAGACAGAAATGTTTCATCCTCAGGACACTCAGCAGCTCAAAACCCACTGGAGCTTCCATCCAGAGCTGAGAGAACCCTAAAAACAAGGAGAGAGGGAGAAAAAAGAAGAAAAAAACCCCTCAAAATATGAGATGTGCTGTTCTTCTGGTGGGTTTGGTGGGACCGGCTGTGCAATAAGGACAAGGGGAATGAGCTCCCTCTCACAGGGCAGGGTTAATGGGATACTGGGACAAATCCTTCCCTGTGAGGGTGGGCAGGCCCTGGCACAGGGTGCCCAGAGAAGCTGTGGCTGCCCCTGGATCCCTGGGAGTGTCCAAGGCCAGGCTGGATGGGGCTTGGAGCAGCCTGGGATACTGGAAGGTGTCCTTGCCATATGAGACTGGATTGTTGGAAATGATACAGCTTTTAATTTGGGACCAATGAGTGGGAATTGCTTTGGGTTTTCTGCGTATAAATCTGCAGAATATCTAGTAAAGAGCCATCTGTATACGGAATATTTTCCCTGGCACATCCTAGCNCACGATAACAACAACTCGCCTGGCCCTTACTCCGGTCACACCAGGAACACCCAGCACAACCCCCCTACTCCCTTCTCCCCCTCCCCAAAATCCGACATCCCCCACCTCACCCCGCCCCACAACGCCCCCGTTCCCTTCCCCTCCCTCCTCACCCCAAGCCCCTCACGGACCCTTCGCACCCCCCAGCCCCAACCGCCTCCTCCCAACGGCCACCACGCGCCCCCCCGACCAACCGCCCCGCAACGAACCCTCGCCGCTCTCACAGCCCCTCCGTTTTCCGAGCCGTTTTTCCCGGAATTCCCGGCGTTTTCCCGGAATTCCCGGCGCTTTCCCGCTCACCCGGGCCCCGCTCCCGCCACTCTTTAAAGGCGCGAGCGCTTCCGGAACGGCGACCCCTGGCGGGGGGAGCGCCCCGCGCGCTGAGGCCGCGCGCGCCACTTCCGCCCTCCCAGCGCCGCCTCAGGGCTGCGGGCGGCCGCCATCTTTGGTGCGGGCACGCTGTGGGGGCTGTCACAGCGTAAATAACGCTTTAAATAAAGCGCTTCGATAAACCCTGCGTTCTCCACAGAATCGGCATCCGCGCAGCGCCCTGCGGCTCCTCTCCCTGTGTCCCTGGGGCAGGCATGGCAGCCCCGGTCCCTTCAGGTGCGCCCTGCACACCGCGCTGAGCGGCGCCAGCCTGTGCGGGAAGTCCCGCTGGGACAGGCCAGTGTCCAACAAGAGGCACAGGAGTCGTGCAAAAAGCAACTTTATTCGGATAACATACCTCTGCGGGGTCTCTGGAGTTTTAGCAGGACATACAGCCTCCTTTTATCCTCATTTCCCCACCTAGTTTCCCTCCTCCTTTCCCCCTTGCTCGAGGTAGTAGGAAGGTACAGTCCCAAATACTGCATATTCCCCCTTTAATATGTATTCCCGCCCCTTATCACTCATTGTATGACGATTAAAATTAGATTGAAGTCCACCCGGGATGAAATTAATACTCACAAATCTATTAAGCCTGTACATTTTCCCCTGAAGTTCAGACTATGCTCAACTCTACTACAAACCTGCCCGGTTTGAGGTTCTTAAACCCCCACACCCATTCCTCCAGAACATCATTGCTTTTTCACATTTAGTTGTTAGTGAAAACATCAACATCCATTTCTCGTGCAATTACTGAAGATCCCCACACCCCTTCTAGCAGTACCTGATTGGTTCTTTCACATTTAGCTGCCAATGAAGACATTAAGACCAATTCCTCAAGTAATTAGTGAGACCCCCACATCCGTTCTTGTAGGACCTGATTGGTTCTTACAGGTAATTAATTACAGACTTCGTTAGTAAAGACCCCACACCACACTCTGCACTAGGTTGGCCTCACCTCGAATATTTTGAGCAGTTTTGGTCACCAAAATATAAGATATTAAGCTATGAGAGAGCATCCAAAGGAATGAGACCAAGATGGTACCTTGAGGTGAAGCCATAGAAGGAGCAGCTGAGGGAATTTGGTCTGTTCAGGGGTTTGGAACGAGACGATCTTGAAGGACCCTCCCAACCCAAACCATTTCAGAATTCCATGATAATCACAGTATTTCAGCTGTCCCTTACTCCAGTCACACCAGGAACACCCAGCACAGGAGAGGGGAGACTCATTGCAGCTTCCTCGCGAAGGGAAGAGCAGGGAAATGTGACTCTTGGGGATGGTTCTGCGCAGGGCCAGGAGCTGCACTGGATGATCCCTGGGATCCCTTCCAACTCAGGATATTCCCTGATTCTGCGATTCCGAGTTGTTCCCCTTCCAGTCCTGCTGGACCTGCTCACCCCGAGGCACAGCTGCTGGAGGAGGAAATGCTGTCACTGCATCTCCTCACCCCAATCGCCACCTTCTGTCGGGACACCAGCGAGGAAGAGTCACATCCAGCAGCTGAGCCTTCCCCCAGTAACACTAGATGGTACCAGAGCTCCACACAGGCTCAGCCAGGACTCGACCTCAAAAAATGGGAATTCTGAACCAGGGAAAGCTGGAGATGAGAAGCTGCGATGTCTTAATGTGCTGCTGGCACAGGGAATTGAGTTTTCTAAGGGAAAAAGCCGACAGGACCTGTGAATAAAATAAAGATATTTTCTGGTGTTCAGGGCAACAAGTGCAATGCATTTGTGGTTAAAATTGATCAGCAAAGTGATGCTGTGACAGCACCTGGGAGGGAAAGTTTGAGGACTGATTCTGAGGGAATTTTTCACTAATAATAATCAGTTAAAGAAAATTTAGGAAGTATTTTAACCTAAGCAGAAATTGCCCATGGCAGGGGTTTGAAACTGGGTGATCTTTAATCTCTCTTCCAACCCAAATCATTCTGGGATTCTATTCCACGGTTAAATCTTAAAAATTAAGTGTCCTCATACCTTTAATTCCTCACATCCTTAATATTAGGAACTATTTAAACAGCACTCAGAATATGATCACCTTTTCCTTCAAGCAATTGCACACCCTGCTTGAAATATTCATGAATGAAAAAAAAACCCTCTTCCTGCAAATGAATATTTATTCCATGAATAATGTTTAATGTCTTCGTGGCTTTCAACACATTTGGGCAAAATGTTTCAAGTTTCTGTGCTTACAACGACAAAATCTAAACCTGACACCTAAATAGGTGGCCTGATTTCAGCTGTGTGGGGCATTTTGTAGAGACATAATTTCCTCCCTGTTGCTGCCTCCTTAGCATGACACCGTTTTAGCAACCTTGAATAACTCAACACAGCAATTTGGGGGATGAAATGAAGTATGGAGGTAGCAGGGAGAAATAACAACAGCAGAACTGGCACTTGGCCAGAAGATTTTTCTCTAAAACTCCGCTCTCATGCAGAAATTCCTGATTCTCTGCCTTTGGCAGGGGCTTGGAACTGGTTGAGCTTTAAGGTCCCCTCCAACCCAAACCATCCTGTGATTCCACGATTCTGTGAAGTCCTGGGAGATGATCTTATGGCTAAATATGGTCAGGACTTGAGTGCTGTGTCTTGTCCAAGACTCAGCGACATCAGCGGTTCCTCTTTCCAGATGAAGAGTTGGCGTCGGCGGCTTATTTTTAGTGGTGTGGGTGTAAAATATGTTGGTTGAATTTCACATCGGCTGAGCTCGGTCTGCTCTGCCCTGGTGGGTTTTGTGCCCAGATCCAGCCAAGCTCAAGTCTGGGACTGACATCATGGAATCAGAGAATCCTGGATTGGTTTGGGGTGGCAAGGACCTTAAAGCTCCTTCAGTGCCACCCCTTGCCATGGCAGGGACACCTTCCACTATCCCAGGCTGCTCCAAGCCCTGTCCAACCTGGCCTTGGACACTTCCAGGGATCCAGGGGCAGCCCCAGCTTCTCTGGGCACCCTGTGCCAGGGCCTCCCCACCCTCACAGGGAAGTGCCAGACACATTCTCAAAACACACCTGGAAATGCAAACAGATTTATTTATTTTACAGGTGATTCCCACATCCCTGCTTCCAGGAGAGTCTGCACCAGTTGGGACATTACCTGGAGACTCCTGCTCTCTGGGAATGACCAGCTGAGGGCCAGAGGAGTGGAATTCTACCCACACTAGCTCCTGAAGTCAAAGGGAATTTCTCTCCAACCACAACAGCAAACAGACCATTAAAACATCTGTTCAAAAACCTTTCCACATCCCATTGATATTCACTGCTGCTTCATTCTGCTGCAAGTCAAAGGTTTGTACCTGGTGAAAGGTTTGGGATGGATCAATGGACTGGAAAAGGCTCTGAGCATTGAAACCTCCAATCCCACCTGGGCAAGTGCTGATCCAGCAGCTGAGCCCACCCAAGCTGACTCATGTCATAGCTCTTGGGCGTGTTTGGCCCCAAAAATGATGTTCAGAGCTGGAAATGGAAAAGAGAGTCTTAGAACAGCTTTTGCAAAAGAGTTGTGGGGTTTTCAAGCTTTCTCCATGGGCAAACTTTCCATGGGGGTGTGAGGGCAGGTCCCCCCTCTTTCACCTTTGGAGAACCCCTCGGTGCTTTGCTGTGTGGGACCAGCTCAGGTTTCAGGAGGAAACAGGATTTAGGTGATTTTAAGGTGTTTGTGAGGGAATGACGGGCCCTGTTTGTACCCTGGTGTTGCTGCGATGGGAGGAAACCAGCCCTGGTGTCCAAAAAAACCCAGATTCATGAGGAGGGGTTGGGATGAGAACGTGCCTCACTGTGCAGGAGGGAGATGGGAGCAGAGCAAGGAAAATGGGTGCAGCTCAGGGCCTGCAGGAGGGGTCTGTTCCATCTAAATTAGAAATAAGTTTTTACTTAAACCCTGATTTTGTGAGGGAAATGAAATTTCTGTGGTGATGGCCCAGGTATGTTCCCCTCATAACCTCATCCCAGTGTAATTCCTGAATTCTGGTGCCAAGTTCAACCAGCTGGACAACAGCTCCAAAGGTAACACATTTAAGAGAGAAACCTTCCATTTATGCCTTCTCTGAGTTCAACCACAACCAAAAAACTTCAAATCCAGGAAGAAATGGGACAGAAATTCCCAAACCATGGAAAAGCCTTCACACCTATGAGATACCAGAGAGTCCACACAGGAGAAAACCCCAAAAAAGAGGACTCTGACTGGCTGACCAGGCAAGAACTGCTCTGGGTGAGGTATAAATCATATCTTTTTTCCCCTTCAAGGTTTTTTTCCTGGTGTGTGGGAAGGATTGAAAACCTGACAGAGCCACAGTTTAGTTTGGTTTAAAAGTCCATCAGCCCTGAGGCACGAATCCATTGGAAACCAGGCTCCATCCCTTCCAGCACTAACAGGACTAACACGGATTTTAGTGCTTGAAAGAAAATCTTTCGTTCAGCTCTTTCCCACTGTAATTTCTTTCCTCTCCCAAGACCACATAAAGCAGAAATGAGATGCTGTGAGAAGGATGGTTCTCTGGGTAGTTCAGAACATTTGAAATGCTCTTTTTTTTGCTTTTCAGGAGGACACCAGGCAGGCCAGGGAGGGAGAATCACGCGGAGCCACCGGTGCTGATTCCTGAGCCAGGCTGTGTCCCGGGAATGAGGAGTGGAGATGCTCCTGCCTCGGCACAGCGGCGGCCAAGAGCTCTCAATTTAAGAACCAGATGAGTCTGAACCACGTTGGAATTCCTTCAAAAATCTGCCAGCACTCTCTTCCCCGCCAAAAACCGGATAAATCCCCTTCGTATTCCCGGCTCCGAGCAAGGCCCTGAAATATTATCAGTGCTCTTTGACACCCTACCTGCCCCTCATCCCACCTGGCTTTCCACAAAACGCATTTCCTCTGCTTTCAGGGAAAAAAAAGTCAGATTCATTCAAGCCCTGACACTCCTCCAGCACTTGGGTGATCAAGTCTCCTCCGGTTTATATTTGATATTTTAATAGGGTTTCCTTTTGGCCCTTTAATGAGTTTTTATTCCCCTCTGTGCATCAGACGCTTCTGACCGACAGTTTTACTCACCCCATGTGGAGGAATATGAACAGCCAGGACAACCTTTTCTTCCTGTGGCAAGCTTTGCTCTGCCAACATTTTTCTTCAGCTCGCAGTCGGGGGGATGTGTCCTGACCCTTTCCTCGCCCATCCTCCAGCCTTGGAGCAGGGATGTTCCCGCCGGTGCTGAGGCAGGAACAAACCCAGCCGTGCTGTCCACGCTCTCAGCTCTGTAGCAAGGAAGGAGGAAGAAAAATATTCAAAGTAACAGCAAATTCGTGGGGTTTGGCTCGTCTGAGCAGCTGAGTTTTGTTACTTCGGCCTCAGCCCAGGCGTGGGGGACAATTTATTACAGGGTGCAGTGAGTGGGGCAGGCTGGGACTGTCCTTGTGCCTGTGGAGAGCTCCATTCATGGAAATACAGAATCACTGAAGGGTTTGGGTTGGAAGGGGCCTTAAAAACCATCCCATTCCATCCCCAGCTATCCCCAACTACCTTCCACTATCCCAGGGTGCTCCCAGCCCCATCCAGCCTGGCCTTGGACACTTCCAGGGATCCAGGGGCAGCCCCAGCTTCTCTGGGCACCCTGTGCCAGGGCCTCCCCACCCTCACAGGGAAGGATTCCTTCCCAATATCCCACCTAAACCTCCTCTCTTTCAGTTTCCCCCTTGTCCCATCACTACAGAAGTTACCTCTAACAAATCCCAAGCTGAGCATGGAGAGAGAGCAGATCTCATCCTGCAGGGCAGAAGGTGCTGTGTCCTGGTCATGCTTTCCCTGGTGGGAAGGGATCCATGACTGATCTGCCTGGGAATGAGGCACTCCCCACCATCCTGGCCCAAGCAGGAGGTGCCAGATCCCTTTTTTCCCCCCATGGATGGCAGCAGTTGCTGATGCCACACAGAAGGGTTGGTGCAGGACACCAGGCTGGAGTTCTAAAGGATCACACACTCCAGGTGCTGCACAATAAATCAGTGCCAGTCCAGGCCCCCAAATCCTGCCGGACAAAGTGGCACAACAGGTGATGTGGGGTGGGATGGAGATGGGAAGGAGAGGGGGAAAGGCAGAGCCACCCAAGGAACTGAGAACCCACGTGGGCAGACAGTATCTGCTCCAAGTGATCCTGGGGTGCTGGAGTTCTCCAGCACAGAGATTCATGGAAAAATTTAAACAAAGTGAATTTTGAAAAGATTGATAGAAGAAAAGATAGATAGAAAAAAACATAGGTAGAAAAGATTGATATGAAAATTTGTGAACCCTTTTTTGGGTGTTTTGTTCTGCATTTTAGGAATTCTCAAGGTGCCTTCTGCTGTCTGCAGTCACAGGGCTTCCAGCCGTGCCTTGTGCTGAATTGCACAGCTCCACCAGAATTATAGATTTTACAACCATCTGCCATTAAAGGTTACACATTAAACTTGGGCTTGGTTTTTGATGTTGCAGGAGGCTGGTGCTCATCTGCTGAGAATTAGGAGGTTATTATTCTGCGGAAGCTAATCCAAATTGCCTCTTATCCATAGGCAGAAAATTACAGGAATATTTAAGCCCATTCCCCAGATTAAAAACTTGGTGGCAGAGCTCTGCACCCAGTAGAATCCTGCATTTGATAGTTGCGAATAATTTCAGTCAACTGTTTAACATCTGGCATTACTATTTAATGTCTGGCTTAAGCTGTAACCTTTTTTTCCCCCCTGCTTTTAGAAAAGCTTTTTCTGCTTTGAGAGAATTTTGATTACTAAAGCCTTTCCCAGGACAGATTTATCCTGTGATTTAACATTTTCTGATGGAGTCTCATTTTGAATCAGTTGAATAATTGGCAGTGACTTTGGAATTAAACTGATTCATGATGTACATGCAGGCCCTTCAATAATTGAACATTATTGTCTTTATAATCGAAGCCCCTTTTTGACCATTAAAAACTATTGGAAACAGCCTGGTGATCTGCTTTAATTAAAAATAAAGTGCAGAGGATTGGTAATGATTAGGGATGAGAGGCACTTCGTGGCTCTGTGCAGCTCCAAGATGGGCTGAGGAGTCCAAAACCAGGTTGGACGTGCCTTGGAAAAACCTTGGGTAGGTTTAGATGGGATATTGGGAAGGAATTCCTCCCTGGGAGGGTGGGCAGGCCCTGGCACAGGGTGCCCAGAGAAGCTGTGGCTGCCCCTGGATCCCTGGAAGTGCCCAAGGCCAGGCTGGGCAGGGCTTGGAGCACCCTGGGATAGTGGAAGGTGTTGGGGTTGGAAATGGAGGGGCTTTAAAATTCCCATCCACCCCAAACCACTCCAGGATTGTCTAATTAAATAGGTTTTTTCTTTGCTTCTTTTGAGAGCTCTTAACTGGGATCAGTTTAAAAACCTGGGGAGCACTTTGAAGAATCAACAACTCTCAGCACCACGAGGTGCTTTGGGTAAAAAACAAACATGAACAGCCCAAATCCCTCTCTTTTGGAACCAACGCAGCTGCCATGGCTGGATCTTGGTGTCCCCGGTGAGCTGATCCTGGTGGGACTCCTGGGATGAACGTCCATCCAAGCAATCCCACTGGGAGAGGCTGGCGGGGCCTCAGCTCCCCGAATTCCGAGGTGTCCTTTTCACACTGCAGCCCTGGCCGGCCTCTGGCAGGGCTCTGATCTAACAGGTTTTGCATAGCTGCTAGACATCTTCCTAATAGTATCCCCTGGGAATTCTAAATTTCACTCACAGCCTCTAAATTTTCATTAAGAGCAGTCACACACGGAGAATGATGGATTAGATTTTATTGTTGGAAAATCTCCAGATAAAATTAAAGTGCTTCTTTCTTTTCTGAAACCTTTACCTTTCCCCTGTGGTGCCCTATAAATAAGGTATCAAATAATGTTTATCCTTTTGAATTCTGCCATCTTACATGTTTCATGCTTAGTCCTGACCACTTTCCTGCCTCTGAAGAGATGTCACTCTTCAGTTAAATCCCGGGAACAGACAGCTACCTCATGGATTTCATTGTGCAGCAGCCTGACTGTGTCCCAGAGCCTTCACTTAAGCCCAGTATTTATAAATACACCGTTGTCTCCTTCGCTTTCCTGGAAGTCTTTCTTTCATTTCCTTCCTCTTTCCATCGAATTCCCTCTGTCTTTTCTTTTATCCCGAGTTCTCCAGCCTCTCTGTGTCCATCTAATCTTGCAGACAGATGAGGCACCACTTCGGAATATGCCGGGATCACAGGGCTGAGGCACTTTCAGCCTCCACCAGCCAAACCCTGATAAGTGGGATCCGCTCCCGCTGCCCCTGGCCAGCAAATTTTTATAGCAGATGTTGTTTTTTAACTCAGTGAATTTAAAAAAAACCCAAAACTATTATTTTAGGACTTTAGGTCTTAAATAGTTTGAGATGCTTTTAGTCTTCCCTTTAAAAAGTAAGAGCCCAGCAGGCAGTTGGTAGGAAGTGTCCAAGAGCTGGAATGCTGGCGTGATTCATACTGGTGTCAGCTCGGTTAAATTAAATTCCACGGGGATTTATCAAGCCAGGCCTCCAAACAAGTTTTAGACAGCATCTCCCACCCCCACACCTCGCACTTTACAGCATCTTAAATTAATCCAGAGAAAGGCCGGGGCTGGCCTGAGACAAAGGGCTGGCCAAGAGAGGGAAGGGTTCCTGCTTCCCACCTCGGCCCAGGGAACCACCAGCCATTCCCAGGGGAGGCAGAAAAGCCGGATTGCTGCTGGTTTAACACAAGTGATCATTGTCCGTGGGGGTCCCCGTGGCTCGAGTTGGCTCAGGGTCCCACTGGGCGCTTACCTCAAAGGATGTCCCTTGGCAGGGCTTTCCCCAGCCCAGGAGGCTCTGGCAGCCCCTCTGCCATTGCAGGTGGGTCCTGGGCTGGTGCAGACCCCCAGGACAGGGAATTTTCCAGGCTGTGCCCTCGGAGCAGGGCCAGAGCTGCCTTTCCAGCCCCCCAGGACCTCTCCTGCTGCTGTTTCCCCACAGCACAGGCTGCTCTCATGGCTCATCCCCACCGTTTCAGGACATTTTCCTCCCGATTTACATTACTTAAATAGGAAGATATTGCACACTACCACAGAGCCAAGCCAAATCCTTGTCTCAAAGTGTCTCCAACCTGCATGGATCAGCCAGGACTCAACTTCTCTTCTGCACAGAGATGGTGGAAGGATTCCCAAGAGGAACAACTTCCCCTTCTCCTGTTAATGCCTCTCCCCAGGAGCATGTGAGGGAGTTACATAGGTGATTGTGGGTGTCAAATTCATTAGAATCTTAAGAATTTGGCCAATTTGCACCAGGTTTGATTATCCACCCCTGACCTAAGGGCTGCTTCCCAGAGCAAGGACCCCAGGAAGAGCCCATGAGCACCTGTGGCCATTATCCCTCTATTTTCCTTTGTAAAAAGAATTCCCAGAGCTCCTCTTGCACCAGTGGAAAAATCACTCACCAGGGAACAAACAGAACAGGATCCCAGTCTCATCCTCTCTGCTGCATTTTTGTGTCATCCCAAAGGAAGCAGCAAAGGGAAGAAAACTCCCTGGATTTATTGGCCACTTCTATGGGTTTGTCTGTGCCATGTTCTGTGCCAAGAAAACCCTTTGTGCTTCCAGAGACGAGGCCTCCAAGGGGCAGAGGTGAGCCCAGAAGAAGAGGGAAAAACTGGAAAGAGAAACCTTGTAAATTTGGTACCAGTGAGGATGGAGAGGTGCCAGAGGTGACCGAAATGTGCCACGAAACGAGCGAGATCTCAGCCTTCGCCTGCCCCGCGCAGGAGTCCTGACGCCCACGGCTGGGAGAGCCGCCAGGGTTATTTTTGGGCAGGGTTTATGCAAGTTCCAAGCAGAGTCCCAGCAAAAAGGAAACAGTGGGGAGAGATGGAGCTTTCTTTTGAACAGAGATGTTGGATACACGTGGGACTCCTGAGCAAGAGTTGGAGCACCCACTCTGAGGGTGAATAGCCCTGGACTGGGCAGACTGGGAGTGCATAGCCATGGACTGGACTCAGCAGTCCCAGAGTAGCCCCTGAGCTGGAGTGACAAATCCAAGGACCCTGTCCCCAGGGCCTCCCTCAGAGCTGCTCCCAGTCCCAGTGCACGCTCTGGGTGCAGGATCACAAGGCCACAGTTGCAAATCCACTTTAGTGGAGCAGAGGGGGCTTCCCTAAAGGCCAATCCCCAGTGCAGGACGGAGGGGAGAGCAAAGGGCACAGGGAAGCACAGGACCTTTAACTCCCTTTTCATTTGGGAGGGAGGTGTTGATGTTTTAAATGCCAGGAAGGATGGATAATTGGCAGTGTCTTGGATTCATGAGGTCACTGAGAAGCAAAAAAAACCCTTTTCCAAGCCTGTAGTAAGAAGCCAGCATTGGGTTAGAAGTGACTCGAGCGAGGACGCCGCAATGGCCGGACACGCTCGGGGCTGGGAAGAGTTCCCAGCACGCTCCAGAGGGTGTTTCGCAAGGATCAGCTGGACACCAGCCTATCCTTGTCCTGCTGGTGAAGTCATCGTGCCTTTGCACCCCCTCCTTGTCCCACTCCCCCGAGGATGGAGCAGAGCAGCTGCAGCTCAGCTCATCGGGCAGAAAATCCTCGTGTTCTTGCCCGGTGCCTCTCCAGGGCCCCGGTCTCAGGGCTTGGAGGAGAGGTTTGCTCTGCCTGGGCTGAGCTCTTCACCTCCTGCCTGGTGCCAAGAGCACCCAGAGCTCAGCAGAGCCAAATCCGAGCATTTTGTCATGGATGAAAATGTTCAACAAGGTTCAGCAAGGCTGCCATCGCCCCCGTGTAGGAACACCTGAGGTTCCACAGCTCCCAAGCTTCTGAGGAGAAGGAAGAACTTTCCTTCTCCTTCCAGGTTGTTCCTGGAATTTTGCACATCACCCCTGAAATAGAGGAGTGGCCCAGCTGCTTCTCCCAGGAAATCCTTACTGGACTCCTTGTGGGTGTGCATAGCTCTGCATCCACAGCCCTGCACCTCCAGCTGCCTCCTGCAGAGCCTCTGTCCCTCTGAAATCATCCCAAGGGTGGAAGGAGACCCAAAGGCTACAGTCTGGGGGCTCTGGCCACTGATCCTCATGCCTGGATGGCTGCTGAGCATTCAGCGACATCAATAAAGTGTCACCACTGTTGACCCCGTTGTTGCAGGCCCTGTGTGTCCCATCCAGCACCAATTTGTGCCCACCCATCCCAGGACTAAAAGATCCCAGGAAAATGCCATGGGAGCCACAGGAGAGTGGTCCCTTCTGAGAGCAGGAGGAGCAGAGCCACAGCAAAACTCCCAAGAAGTTCAGACTTTGGGGACTATGGAGGGATCTGTGTATTTTTAGCCAAAACACTCAAATTTTCTCTTTCTCTGGTTAACTCTTAGCACACTCAGATAAACCTGGAGACATGACACTGAAAGGAACAGGACAAAGGACATGTGGGGCCTTATCTTCCCCATGGATCCATTGAATAAATCTGTTCCAAAGGCACTTTCCAGAAAGGACAAACCCAGGCTCACCTCGAGGGACTCTGTCATCACTGAGTTTACAGAGGTTTTTAAGCGACTCAAGTTGGCCTTGGGAAAAGCCTCTGGAAGTCAGAACCCCAGGATGCTCTTCCACCAACCCGTCCCTCCTCCTGTGCTAATTTTCCTATTCTTAAACCCAGAGTAATTAATACTGAGTGAGCTTTGTGGGATTTCACAAGTCTCACTGCAAGATCTGTTGTTTTTCTCAGTATGGAATTCTGGAACAAAACTTTTGAGGAAAATGGTATCAAAAATGGACTTCAGGTATTTTCTTTTCTTCATCAAAAATAAGGTTCTGATTTTTCCCAACAACAATAACCTGAAAAAAGAACGGGATTAACTCGAAAGCTCCTTCACTTTCACTCCATTTCTTTTGCCCCTCCACAGGGAAATCCTCAATGCACAGTTCCCAAATGTTAATGAACACCAGCCCTTTCTCAGTACCTTTTAGGGCCTGATTCACCAGGATCATCCATAAATATTCCTTTAAAAACCTTCCTGAGGATCTCCCGAGGGCAGCCGATGTCAGGAAATGTCGGATATTTCTCCCTCTCCTCCTTGAGCCGTTGGTAGCCTGCTTGGAAAAGAACAGATGCGTTAAAAGTTGGGAGATTTACAGCCCCCCCCACACACGGGAGCCATAAACCCACAATTTGTTCCATTCCCCGAGCAGCCTCTGCCCGCTGCAGGACCTTTCATCACTGCTGGAAAGCTGCCTTGAAAAAACCCGCGGTCTTTTATGGCAACACGGACACAAAGTTCAGTTCTCAGTGCCTGAAAGATGGGGATGGGGGAAGGAAGAGATGAATTCACTGCCCAAACCCTGCCCTGGCCTTGCTGCTGTCCCTCTCTTGGGCAGGGAGATATCCCGTGCTGGGAATGTTTATGGGAACAGGGCCAGGAGGGCTGGAATCGCCCAGACACACAAGGTCTGCTCCCAGGCCGTGATCTGTGATCCTCAGGTGACCACTGATGGACCTGGTACCTGATCCCGACCTCCAGTGCCACTGGGAGCATAAGAATCCCTTCACGACCCAGAAACTGGTGTCACAACAGGACAGGGCCAGTCCAGTCTAACAAAACCCAGCCTCGACAAAGGTGTTGGTACAAACACCTGGAGACCAAAATCACCCTCAGAGTTCTGCATTTGTGGCTTCAGTAGCTTGAAGTGATTGCAATGCAGCCAGATTTATTCCTAATATCCAGTGCTGGATTTACCCAGCTTCCAGAGGAGCTCCTTAATCTGCCACTGGGGATAAATTGCTGAGCACAGCCTGAACCTGCTTCTCCTTCCACCCACGGCCTCTTCTGCTCCCAAGAAGATCCCCCAAAGCACAAAGGGCTAAAGTTTGCCCAGTCTGCCCTTCCAGCTTCCCCCAGTTTGCAAGGAGTGGAAAGAGAAGGATTAGAGGGGAGAGATTTACGGAGAGCCCATCCCGGAACCTCTGTTCACACTTTGATGCTGGGGAAGAGCCCCACTCTAACAAAGGGGCTGTAAAGCATTGCCCACCACTAAACCCTCTGTTGGGGGCAGCTGAATCCCTCTCGGGATTATTCCAGGCTTGGAGAGGCCTTGGAAAGAAAGGCTGCCCCTTTTTTATGGCTGCATTATTAGTAAAGAGCTGGTGAAATACTTACGGCCGCCCCGTAAATCTGCCGAGGCTGCACAGAAGTTTGGGCTGGAAGGAAACCGAGGGGTCAGGGCTTGACCTGCATCCCCCATCCCAACCGGGGTGTCTCTGGAGCAGGGAGAGGAGATCCATGCCCTGGAATCCCTCAGGATGTCCTCTGGCTGCTCCAGAGGAGCTGGGCAGGGAGAGGAGCCCAGCCTGGAGTCACAGCTGGGATGGTCCCAGGTTGCTGTTCCCACCAACCCAGAGGGCTCTGAATCTGTCCCAGGGGATGCAGGGATGGGGCCTGGAGATGGAAAAGTGCCTTGCCAAGGAACCAAAACTGCAATTAATGGCTCTGACTTCCATCTGACCCTGTGCAACTCTCCTTCAGCACCTCCAGATGTCACAACCCCTCGGGGTCACTGGAACTCACCCAATAAAGAAGGACCAAGCGACCTCTTGGAATGGGTTTTTTTTCTCCCTTCCATTGGAATTTTTTTTTAGCAGAGGAGGAATTAATGGAAAAACAGAAGTGCTCCATTTCAAGTGAGAAATGGCAAAAAAAGTCTGCTGGCACTCCGCAGCCAACAAGCAGCTGGTGTTGGATGTGGGCTCAAAGCAAGCTGTGATCCACAGGCTCTGGATTTCCAGAGGAGAGGAGGGAATAACTCCCTCTTTGTCACAGTCACTTTGCTCACCCCGTGAGGCTGTTCCAGGCCAGACACCCAGGACCTGTGTCCCCTGCAATGGGACATTTGCTCTCCCACACATCTGTTCTCAGAGAGCCACGGAACCCTTCCTGCTCCAAGGGGAGCAGCACAGAGAAGGCATCACCCACCCCTTGCTCAGCTTCCCAGCATCAGCACCTGTTTGGAGCAGCATCCCTAAAAACCCCAGAGTGCTCAGACCTGGCTGTGCTGTAGAAAAGGCAAAAATAAACAAACCCTCCTGACTGCCAACAAAATCCAAGCCACGACAACGACAATGACAACAACAACAAAAAGTTCCTTCCTAATTTCAGCTTCTGGTCATAAAATTTTACTTTCATGGAACAGCGTGAAATCTGCACAGCCTGGGCAGGGGTTTTTATAAAAGGCAGAGTTGGTGGAATATCCCAGCCAAGGTGTTTTTATAAGCCAGAAGAAGAGAGACAGAAACACAGAAGGAAAATAATTTTCTTGACTTCCTTCCAGAAAGGAATTTTATTTAGATTTCCTTTAGCCAGGCTGAAACTCTCCTTCCTCTCCTTGCATGGATTTTCCCCCTTCAGAGCCATCCCTATGCATGAACCCCAGCAAATCCAAACCACTGATTTCTCTTTGCATCTGAGCCCCGATGCCTTTAAAATTTTGGAATTTCGAGGAACAGAGCAATTTGCAGTGGGAATTTGGCTCCCTCTTACCCCAAAACACAAACCACAGTGTGGAAGTTCAGTCCCCCACCCAGGGTAACACTCCTCTCCCAACACCCGTGAGGATGGAGGGAAAACACTTCCCAACATCCAAATCTATGAGGTTTGAGAAGAGAATAATGTCTGCTAAAGGGCCAGAAACACCTCTCAGCCCGGTGAAAAATGACTTCCAAATGCCCCCTGCTCTGGGGATTCCATAAGGGAAGATGGATCTTTCTATCCCTTTTCCTTTCTTCTTCATTTTTCAACTCTTGACCTCTGCTGGGAACAGGGAGCTCCCGGGTGAGAGCCCTCGGCAGAGGAAACGTTTCCTCCAGTTCATTTGTCTCCGATGCTCCGTGCAGCTGAAGACACTCCTGTGGCCAGCAGGATGCTGCTCCCAACCCTGCCCATCCCACCTCCTCCGCCCTGGATTTGCAGCTCCAGCTTTTCCACTGAGAAAACAAAAGGCAGAGCAGTTTTGGTGCCACTTTGGGGCAGATTCGCTGCCCAGGACAGAGAGAAGCTGATCTGTTTAGGAAAACAAGAGGGGATGGGGTTTCCCTGGGCATGGAGGGCCAGCTGGGAAGGATATTGTTGGGAATTGGCTCCCAGGTGCCTCAGATCCCAGGAAAGCTGCTCTGGATAACTCCAGCTCAAAGCTCCCAGGTCAGAGAGTGACACCAGCCACGCATTTCAGCCACAGATTTCAAATCCCTTAAAACCCCTGTGACTCCCAGCTCAAGGTCCACAGGCAAAATATTGCCCAAGATGTTCTTGCTTCCAGCATAGAATCCTGGAATGGTTTGGGTTGGAAGGGACCTTAAAAATCGTCCTTGTCCAACCCCCTGCCATGGGCAGGACACTTCCCACTGGTCAGCATTCCCAAGGTCACTGGAAACCACCATGGCAATGGATCCAACAGGGAAAGGAGGGTGTGGTTTGAAGCTTCCTTTTCAGGAGATAATCCAAGGTGGAGGATTGGGAAGCAGAACCCAAAGGGTGTAAGATGAAGAAATTCCTTTCTGAAAGAAATTTCTGCTCAGCACCTTATTTATAATCAGGGTGGAGATCACTAAGATGGGAGGATCTGTGTCATTCCAACCTCTGGAGATTCTTTGTGGCACCTTAGAGAGCCCCAAACACTCATTTCCCTGGATGTTGTCCACAGAGCCAGGCTGGAACAGGAAAGAAGAAAAAAAGGACTGAAAAGGGGGTGCTCAGGTGTCTCCCCAGCCTTTCCTCTCTCTTGGTCTGAACATGGGGCCCTGATTTTCCTTCTGTTTTCAGGGAGCTCCCCCGGTGTCTGGCAGAGCCATTCCCATGGAAACAGGGAGTGATGGATCTCCAGGAAAGCCATTTCTCAGCAGAGTGGCACAAGCTGCCCTTGTTCCGTGAGCTGCTGGAATGTGCAGGGGATGCACAGCTGGGAGCACAGCGCTGCCAGCCAGCCAATTCCTGGCACGGGGATCAGGCACCTCTGGCTCCTGGGCACACATGGAGAGGCCTTTCCATGCTGGATGTGCACAGGAAGGGGCTGGGGAAAGCAGTTCCCATCCTCACCCCAAATTACCTTCGTGGGAGGGTGGGGTGAGGCTGGGCCACATCCTTCACAGCTGGCACAGAGCTCCTGTCCCTCCTCAGCTGGAAGAGGAGCAGGAATGTCCTTGCAAGGTTCCTTCCTTTGCTGATGGGGCTTAGCTGATCCCACAAAATGAGCTCTCCACAGCCGGAGAGAGCCTTCAGATACAGATTTAGCTGGGGAGAGAGGCAGAATCTGAAGAACCCGTTGGATTTCAGCCCTTTTCTCTTGGATTTGCTGACCAGTTAAAAAGTAGGAGATTTAAATCCCAAGTTTCCAATCCAAGTTGGGCGTGACTCCTTAGAAAACTAAAATTCAAGAGAAGGATTTTTATAGGACAATTTGTTGCTCACCATGAAGGCTCGAGGAAGCCAAAGAGCCCGGCCTGCAGCTCTGCTGGGGAAAAGGATCCTCCTGCCCTCTCCCTCTTCCAGACACAAGCTTCCCTTTGCTTTCCAGCAGCCCACGATCCAGGGAAAACACAACAAGGGCCGCTGTTATTCTTTATGGAGGCAGCAAGAGGAACAGAGGCAGCATCCAAAGCTCGATGTGAGATGGAAAAGGCGTCCAAGCTCCATGGCGCTGGATGAAACAAAGCACACACAAAACCAGGGAAATGCTGAAAGATGGATTTCTTGGGAGTGGGAATAGAAGTGTCTGTGTTTGCCTTGGAGAAGGGGCAGGGAGGCCAGAGGGTTTCATCTCAGCAGGTGCTGCTTTTCAGCACAGAGATGTGGACGGAGTCAAAGCCCTCCTGCCAGGCCTTTCCTCTCTCCCAGCTCCTCGGATCCCAATCCCCTCTCCATGGACAGGTGATGCCCACACACCTCAAACAGATGTTTGCAGGAAGAAAAGGCCAACAAAGTCAAGGCATCAGCATTTCATGAGCTTTAGCCAGACTTTGCTCCTCTCTCCCCAGCCTGGCTCCTGTCCAGACCTTCCTGTGTGTCCTCACTCCTGTGGGCTGGGGGCTTTGGATTGGAGGGAGTTTGTGGGATTTGTCCTGGTGGGATGGAAAGCACTGGACCTTGAAAGAGCCATTGGAGCACCCTGGTGTCTCCAGGAGTCCCATAATGAACCAGACCTTAAAGCCCATCCAGTGCCACGCCTGCCATATCAGGGACACCTTCCACTGTCCCAGGCTGCTCCAAGCCCTGTCCAGCCTGGCCTTGGACACTTCCAGGGATCCAGGGCCTGCCCACCCTCACAGGGAACAATTCCTTCCCAATATCCCATCTATCCCTGCCCTCTGGCAGTTTAAATCCATTCCCCCTTGGCCTGTTGCTCCACGCTCTTGTAAACAGTCGCTCTCCATTTTTCTTGCAGGCTCCCTTCATGTGGACATCTGAAGGGAAAAAATATTCCTGGATTGACGGCTTTGCTCTTCCCAGGGCGTTCCTTTGTCTCTGGAGTGACTGGAAAAGCAGCTGCCGGGCGCGGGGGCTTCGCTGTGGGATTTCCCCTGATATGGAGGCAACAAGAGGAGTTTTCACCTGATGCTGAAACAATGCCATGCACAGAGGGCCACATTGTTCCCTTGCCATTTGGAAGCAATTACCTGCATGTTACGTAAAACTTTTATTAAACGCCGGGAGAAATTCGGGAACGTGTTAATCAGGGGCTGAGTGACATCTGCTTCATGCCCGAGCTTTGGGAGCTGCAGGACGAGGGGTCAGCAGTTCACCGTGATTACCAAAACATATTGCTCCTTTTTGCGGCCTCCTACGTGTTAATTTTTCAGATTTATTCTCCCCGGCTCCCGTGTCTGGGATTTTCACTGCGTGTCAACATCTGCTCCATCCCTGCCTTCCACAGCTCCTCAGGCTTTTCCCCACCAGGATCCCCAGTCAGCTCCAACCCAGGGCTCAGGCAGTTTGCTGGACTAATCCAAAGGACGATTACCAGGGAAATTGGGCTCATTTCTGGCATCCAAAGGGATTTGCAGATGGATTCAAACCTAAAAAAGCCTGGCAGGTTTAGGGATGAACGTGGTGTCAGGGCAAGGCTTGGTTGTGCTGGGGCAGTGTGAGGCTGCTGCTCCCTGAGAAATTGGGTGGAAAAATGTCATGGAGAGACACCTGGGGTCATTCCCTTCACACAGCAAGCCATAAAATCCTCTGGGAACGCTCACCCTTTGAAATCAGGGAATGCTGGAATGGTTTGGGTTGGGAGGGACCTTAAAGGTCATCTCATTCCAGCCCCTGCCACTTCCACTCTCCCAGGTTGCTCCAAGCCCTGTCCAGCCTGGCTGCAGGATGGCTTTGGGAGCACTGGGAAGCCCCATGGAGCCATGACAGAGAATTTCACCCCAACATGACTTCCTAGAAGATCTTCCTGCAAGTAATTCCCATGCATTTCCCTGGATCATATTCCAGGAGAAGCTCCCGTTATCCACGAGCCAAATGCTTTGTGCTCCTGACAAACCCTACTTCTAATTTATGCTTTTTTGATTACTCTGTTCCCTCACTCGTGCTCTGCTCCCCTTTCCCAATAAAAATTACAGCTTCCATTTATCATTTTTCCAAGGGTTGCCATAAATTCTGCTTGTTCCATCCCTCCCTCACCTCAAGCCTGCGTTGTCCGTCTCCCTCTGTGTCACTGCTGTCACCTCACACATCTCCTTCCCTCCTTTGTGGAGAGGGAGATATTAAAAAAAAAAATCTCCCAATCCTGAAATCTTTCCAGGCCATCTCCAAGCCTGCAGAATGGCTGGAATTCCACACAAATAAAACTTGGGGGGTTTTACGGCAGAATTTCCTGATTTTTTCCTTTTTTTCCAATAAAATGCTTTCAGGAATTGGCACTGGCTTGGAGAGGCAGGAGTGACACTCACTGCCCTCAGAGCCTGTGGGATCAGGGGTCACTCCAGGAGCCACCTGCTGTTTTCTCCCAGGTCTTTTCCAGCTTTAACTTCCCGAAGGTTTACACCTTTTTTTTTTTTGGGAGCACATGGACAACAGCTCATCCCATGCTCTGCATCCCATCACTGCAGTGCCATGTGACTGAAAACATTATTCCTTCTAAAGTCCTGCCTGGAATAATGAAAAGAAATCCTAAAAATGTGGGAATGGCTGCATTTCCCAGGGTTTACAGTCCCACATCCATCCTCCGACGGGGCCGATGCTCCAGGGATCGGCTTCTCCACAGGGAGCTTCTCCCTCCCTTCCAGTGGAACCTGGCTCGGGGCTGTGCTCAGAGCTGGCCAGGAATCATTCCCGCTCTCCCAAAACTGCTGAGGGGAACAAAACTTCCCTGCTTGCTGGGATTTGTTGTGTTTTGTCAAAAAATCCTCCTTTTTCTCCATCTCAGAGCACCACTTCCCGATTTTTTTCATGGAGTGAATAAAAAAAATCAGGTATAGAGTCAGTATAATCATGTCATGGGGGATGCAGGACTGGCTTCAGGAGGAAAACAAGGAATTCTTGCAGAATCCTGGAATGGTTTTGGTTGGAAGGGTGCTTAAGGATCGTCTCATTACACCCCTTCCATGGGCAGAGCACCTTCCACTATCCCAGGTTGTCCTGGAGAACTTCTTCCAGGCCTGAACACAAGGAGAGAAGACAATTAATGCTGACAATTAATGCAATTAATGGACAGGAATTTTTTTTGAGACTCTACTTGAATCTTTCTTTTTAAACCCAGCCCTTGAGGAACCTGCTCTGACTTCCACATGATTTGAAAGCACCAAGCTCTGGCTGCACTTCCAGCGCCCAAATGTGTGACCTTGGATGACACCAATCTGCCAGAAAAGCAGGAAAAAGAAAAGGTGTTGCTGATATTTATTTATTTTCTGCTCTGGTTCCTCATCCATCATCAGGGAAATTCGCTCTTGGCAGTGCCGGCCACTTCCTCAAGCGCAGCCAAGGTGACCACGAAAATTAGCATCAAATCCCACAAGGCTTTCCATCATGGACACGTTGTTTTTCACTGGACACAAATTGTGAGGTGTTTCCCTTTTGTTTTGCATCCACAGGGATTGGGTTGTTACTCCAGGCATTGCTCCATGCACTGACGGATGCAACCAACTCCAAATGGGAAAGTGAAATTTTGTGTTTCACTGGAGAAATTTCCCCCTTTCTCCCCAGCGGAATAACTCAGAACGGCCACAGAGCCAGCACTGCCCCAGAGCTCAGAGAGTAAAACTCCATTTTCATCCTCCCTCATAAATTTTTTGCTTAATGAGAAGCCCTTGAGGAGCAGATTCCCCGGGCAGAGCCAAGGAAAACAAACGTGTGCGTGGTTAAACAGCACCGACGGCTTCGTGGTGATAACAGTGACACCCACGGCCCTGCTGGAACCTCACCTCGGGCATTCCCGAGTGGGGAACACAGGGATGCTCTGGGAAAGGCAGTTTTTTCATCCCAGAATCACTGAGGCTGGAAAAGAACTCCAAGATCATCAAGCTGTGTCCAATACCCACCTTGTCACCAGCCCGGAGCACTGAGTGCCACATCCAGACACTCCTTGGATATCTCCAGGGATGGGGGCTCTAAATCTCCCTGGGCAGCCCCTGCCAAGGCCTGACCACCCTTTCCATGGAGAAATCCCTCCTGATGTCCATCCTGAGCCTCCCCTGGCCCAGCCTGAGGCCATTTCCCCTTTCCCTGTTCCCTGGGAGCAGAGCCCGACCCCCCCGGCTGCCCCCTCCTGTCAGGGAGCTGTGCAGAGCCACAAGGGTCCCCCTGAGCCTCCTTTTCTCCAGGCTGAGCCCCTTTCCCAGCTCCCTCCTGTTTGTGCCATGCCAGGAATGTTCAGGCCCCAGTTCCAGAGGGTTTTCATGGAGAGCCAGGCAGCAGCCACAGCCTTTCCCTCAGCAGGTGAAGGTGTTTGGCTGAGGGTGTTGTGAGAGCCCCGCTGTGAGCAGGGACAGGGCAGGATGGGCTGGCTCTGTGCTTGGACAGGGGCCTCATCCCTTCAGCACGGGATTTTCCATGGAGAATTTCTCCATGGGAAGGGTGGTCAGGCACTGGAAGGAGCCACCCAGGGAGGTTTGGAGTGCCCATCCCTGGAGGTGCCCAAGGAAGGCCTGGATGTGGCACTCAGAGCTCTGGGCTGGGGACAAGGTGGGGATCAGGCACAGGTGGGGCTCCGTGATCCTGGAGGGCTTTTCCAACCTAAAAGAATCCAGGATTCTCATCCCCAGGCAAGACTTTGAGAAGTGAGGGCAGGCAGGCAGTGCCAGTGGGAGCTGGAATTCATGAAGTGCTATGAAAGTTGCAGCAGCATCCAGGGATGCTCCCAGCTCACCCGGGCAGTGTCCAAGGAATTCTGAGCTCGGAGGGCCTGAGGGCAGGTGAGGAGCACCCGCTGGTCCCTGAGCCTGGAGAAGGCACTCAGGATTTGCTCCGTGGCTCTGTAGGATCCTCATCCACCTCATCCTCCTTGTTCTCCGAGGAAGCTGCCAGAATAAAAGTGGGAAAAATCCGCATTGGCAACAGGAAGATGGAAATTCCCATCAGGGATAACCTGACTGTCCCAGCACCCCCAGGCATCGCCTGCAATGATGAATTAGGATGGAATCACAGCACCCAGCAGGCTGGAAAACATCATCAAGTCCAACCAAAATCCTAAAAAATTTTGGGATGCAACAGGTGCCTGTGCCAGGGGCTGGGCAGGGGGTGGGGGGCACTAGAGGGCACTGTCGCCTGCAGATCGTGACAGGGAGGACACGGAGGGCTCTGAAAGATGTCCTGATCTCCCAGCTCTGCATCCCGACCTTTGGAGTGAGAGACTGGGCCTAAAAAAAACCAATTAAAAACCGCCAAAACCCAACAAAAATATAATAATAATAATTACAATAATAACAACGTCACATATTCAATATATATCTCCTAATATCACATATTTAATACCACAGTATTATCTCTTTAAAAATAAAGCCTGCTCAGGCTGCTGGGAGATACTATGGGAGATCTGTGGGTGCAATATCCAAACCTCTGCTCCCTGAATTTTGCAAGAACCGGGATTTTTAACATCTTCTAACCCGCTCAGCCGTGGGCCAGCTCCAAAAATAACCAAGGAATTTCCTGGGCTGGAGAGGGTCAGACCTTTGGCAGTGTGTCTGCCTCTGGATTCCTCCTCCCAGGAGGGATTTTCTTTGGGATTTTGCATTGGAGCAACAAGCAGTGGGAGGGGAGGAGGGCAGGACAGGGGCTGCCTATGGAAAAGTCATGGAGCGAGTGCTCACAGGTGATCACATGATAAAGAAAATAAATTAGGAAAAAAAGGAATTTTGCCCCTGCAGCAGATCATTCCCAGGGCAGGGAGCTGGGCTGGGGCGGGAGCAGCTCCAATTTCCAGGGATGAAGCTGTAGGGATGTGGAGACAGAACAGAAATTCCTCACCTGGAGTTCAGCCCGGATTCAGCCCGGGCAGGATTTGGGGATCCATCATTCCTGCTTGGAGAGGGAAGGGTTAAAGGCCTTGAGGACTGCCATGAAATCCCAGGTACCGCAGCTCTGGTGACTGGAGTTAATTCCAGACTGAAACCAACCATTAGTGGGGACATTTAGGGAAAAAAGGGGGAGAATATTTCCCTTACCTCCCTGAAACAGCAATTCCCAAATTCCCAGTGCCGCTGGTGAGGCTGGAGAGGGATCTGTGGGCTCTCATTCCTGAGTGACCTCACTCCTGCCTCCCACACCTGCCCCAGTACTGGCCATAGAGGCCAAAGAGACAGAAAAATTCCTGCTGTGGATCCCAAGACATCCCATCCCAGCCCCTCTGGAGCGTGGGCCCTTTGGGAAGAGCTCCAGCCCCGGCCGCTCCGGATCCAGGTCCCTCGTGGTGTGGGTGAGGCCCTGCTCCTGCTGGAGCATCCACCAGGAGCCCCAGCTCCCCCCAGCCTGCTGGAGCCCATCCCAAACTTCCCAGGCTTTGTCCTGGTGAAATCACCTGGCAGGAAATGAGCTCCCCCCACCTGGAGCTGCCTTCGGAACGGCTTTTCCCAGGTGTGGGCTGATGGAGCAGGACGGGCTCAGGAGCACAGACACAAGGAGCGGGCTTTCCATGGAAGCCACGGGCTCCTGTTGCTGGTTTGAGACCCAGGAAAACTGGGACAAGCAGCTTTTTGGGGACCCCCACCACGGCTGGGTCAGCCTGGTGCAGCTCCACCCCTCCCCCCCCAGCCAGATCTTATCTCCCAGAGATTTATTTCCAGTCTTCTTTTCAAGACATGATGTCAGGATTCTAATAACCTGACTCAGGCAAATCCTGGCTGGAATTCCGATTGTGTTTATCAATTTCCTCCTTTCTTTTCTTTTCTTGTCTCGATTAATCATGGAACAGCACCATGGAAAAGTGCTGTTAGCCCGACCTCCCAGCCAAGGCAGGCCTGGTCCCTGCTCCACCGTCTTCTGTTTCATCCAGGTTATTTTTAAAAACTTCCCCAGGGACCAGACTTGTTGAATCACAGGAGCGAGGAGTGGAAAAGACCTCTGAGCTCATGCAGTCTGTGCTGGCCAGGGCAGCCCGGGCTCTGCAGCTTTCCCTGGTCCAGCTCCCACCTTTGGCTCCCTCGGGAGATTTTCCTGCCGGAGAGCAGATCTCACACTCGGGTTTTTGTTGATGTCATGTTGGAAAGGAAAACTGTCCGGTGCTGGCCTCAGCTGACTGAGGGGCTTTGAGGCCGATCTGTGGGATGGGGATGGGATAAAGGATTGGGAACTGCCCTGCCTGGACCGTGGGGCACACGGAACCTGGGATGCTGCTCCATGAGCCCGGGAATTGCCGGGAAGGGACTTGTCCTGCTCCAAACCTCTTGGCCGTCCCTGATGCTGTGCCAGCTCTGGGTTTATGAACAAGGTGAACAAGATAGGCAGCCCAAATGTGGACAGGCTAATTAGCTGCGGCATGGCTGTTAATTGGTTTCAAGGCAGAAAAGGCACAGATCTCCCTGCAAACATCCCTGCACCCTGCCTGGAGCACGTCCACAGTGCCCAAACCTGCTGTGCTCCCCCCTGGCACCGCGCAGGGAGCTGGGATGGGTGCTGGGCACTCCCAGGGTTGCCAGGGATTGGGATGGGTGCTGGGGGCTCCCGTGGGTGCCCAAAGCACGAGGTGCCCTCGATCCCTGGCAGCGCTCGGCTCTGCCCCATCCTTATCAGCCTGGAGTAATCACAAATAATTGGTGGCTCCCCAGTGGCCTGATCTAATAGCAGCACGAATAAAGTTATTTTGAACAGTTGTTCATGAGTTCATCTCCTGGAAAGCCTCAGCCCCAGCTGTTGCTGTGCTTTTGATTAAAAAAAAAAAATAATATATTAAACTCAAACTGGGGATTATCGGGGCTAAGCACGTCTCAGCCCTCCCTCCTCCCCGTGTCAGGTGCCCGGCCGGGCTATAAACCCCTCTTTGTGTGCGGCTGCCTCGGCCCTTTCTCCCGGAGCTGGCACCGGCACCGCGGCGATTTGGCAGCGCTCCGGGATGCCGGGCGAGGGATGCTGGCAGCGCCGGCGGCTCGCGGTGCCCGGCCCGGCTGGCAGCAGCGGCCGCGGCAGCCTCAGCATCCAAATGGTCGCCCAGGCCTCCGGCCAAGTCCATTTGTTAATGGTCAAGCTCTGGGGAGCTGTGCGGGGAGAGGAGAATTGAATTAGGCACGAGCAGGGAGGAGGGAGGGCGGCAGCAGGGATGGGGGAAGCCGTGCGGGTCTCCAGCCCGCAGAATTGGGGGTGGCACTGCGGGGGCTTGGGGACAGCGTGACGGTGAGGGACCGGCAGCACAGACGTGTCCCCAAAGCCCCGAAGCGGCGGTGTCCCCTCAGGGACAGCCGAGCCTCCGCCGCTGTCCCCGCCACCCGCCCCGTGCAGGGTGCGGAGCAGCCGGGCAGGGGGAGATCCCTGGAATGCCGGACCCCAGCCCATCCCGGCGATGTCACCGCGCAGGTCACCGCCACAGGTGCCCGGGGACTGCCACAGGACACATTCCCGGGATCTGCGGCGCTCGCGGAGTCCAGCTCCTCCTCCCGCCCAGCCCCTCACTCCGGACGCTGCTCCGGTGACCGCGGCCGAGCCTCAGCCCTGTGGCTCCAGCTCAGAACCTCTGCAGGCTCCGGGCTCTGCTTTCCCAGCAGCCCAGTCCCTCCAGGACCACTCCAACCCCTCCAGGACCGCTCCAATCCCTCCAGGACCACTCCAATCCCTCCAGGACCGCTCCAACCCCTCCAGGATCACTCCAACCCCTCCAGGACCACTCCAATCCCTCCAGGATCACTCCAGTCCCTCCAGGACCATTCCAACCCCTCCAGGACCGCTCCAATGTCCCCTCTGCCCCGCGCCGAGGTGCGGAGAGCCGGGGCTCAGGCTCCGAAAACTCCGCGCCGGAGCAGCTCGGCTCCGTCCTCCGCCAGAGCGGGACGAGTTCAGCTCCCACCTCCTGCTCCGGGATCCGCCCGGGACGAGCCGCTCTGGCAGGGCGGGATTGGGGTGGGTGCAGCCGCTGCCGTGCCCCCCCTCGCCACCCCCGTGCCCAGCACAGCTGTCGGGGCGGGGGCGCAGCGCTGCCTCCCCCTGCCACCAACATCTGGCTGCTCTCAGCCCGGGCCCAGCCCAAAATCCAGCTGGACACGCATCCCAGCAGCTGGACGGGAGAGGTGCGGGGTCAGCCCCTTCCCACATCCGCGGGGATTTGCTCGGCTCTGTCTGATTGCAAAAGCCCGTGCCCAGAGCCCTCTGGATGAGCAGCCCGGACGTTTGGGGGAATTCTTGCTGAGGCAGAACAATTCGGGAGGGACTGGGGCCTGCACATTCGGGGATGTTCTTGCTGAGACAGGACAATTAGGGAGAGGATACGGACAATAAGGAAGAGTTTCACACTTAACTTCCCTTGTCCAATCAATTAGGTAGGAACAGAGTCACTCCATACATCCTCCCAAGGAGGTCCCCCCTCCTCCTGAATAAAGGCAATTTTAAAAGCGGAGCGATGAACTCGCACCAAGAATTGGCCGAAGGTTGGGAAAACTTGGGAGCAGTGCAGTGAAAAAAGGGAAAAGGAGATCAAAAAGCAATAAAAATGCTTGATAGCACCAAATCCTCGATATATTCCATGCAGAATATTGTCTGAAAGCTCAAGCTGATAAGGAGATAGGCAGTTGATCATCACTAGACTGACTTAATTAAGATATTAATTCCCAATCTCTGAATCTCCTTCTCCAACTCTCCCTGTTTCAAAAAGAAAGGCGCTGTTCCCAGAGCAGTGCAGGTTTCCCCAAGCCAGTTCCACCCAGCATCCCCCTCTCCTGGATTTCTCGCCGTGCCTCTTATTTTCCTTCTCAGCATCAGCCTCGAAACATCTGGGTGGTGGTGGAGCTCGGAGCTGGAAGCGACACAATCTAGTGAGAAAGGATGTTTTTGTGCTATTTCCAACCTTCCCAGAACAGAGACCTTCAGAAAGCCCCTCACAAAGGCCCTTTCTTCCTCCCCACCACTTTGAAAAGCTGGGTGAGATCCTCGCTTATCTGCCTCCACCAGGCTTGTACAAGACAGAGACGATCAAAAAGGAGGGGGAAGGGGTGGCAGAAACCCCGGCCAAGTGTTTTTTTGGTGGTTTTGTTTGTTTCTTTTTTAGCTTCTTTTGGTTCAAACTGGAGTTCTGGAGCCGCTCCAGCCTCCTCTGTGCTGGGGGAGGATGGGGCATCACAAAGATTTACTAAAGACCCTCACTGATTAGAATTCTGCTTTTCCCCATGTTAAAATTTCTTCATTTTTTTGGTAAAATGTTGAAACAGAGTGAATTTTGGGGGGGTTTAAAGAAGCTGCACTGTTCAGCAGGTTGAAAAATCCAATCCCTCTGAGCATCCCTGCCCAGCAGCCAAAATCCAAAGGCACCAAGGCTGGCTTGGGAATTGGGGCAAGGAATTTCCCTCCTGCATCCAGAAAGTCTTGGCAAAGAGCTGAAGGATCATGGCCAGGAGCCCCAAAGCTGAGGACAACGCTCAGCTCCATCCCCTTCTCCCACCCTTTCGGATGCTCCCGCACCTGTGGGAGAAACCCATTGCCAACACCAAAAATGGTGGGAGTCCTGCTCCCTCCTGCTGTCCCTTCCTGGGATGAGAGGTCCCTCAGGCTCCCCTGGCTGCTGCAGGAGCTCCCAGCTGGTGCTGGGGGTGTTTGGGAGGTGGAGGTTGTGGAGCCCTCGGCCGGAGCTCAGCTCTGTCCCTGTCGCCTCCACCGACCCTTCCCCTCCTTCCCCAGATCCCCACGGATGATCCCTGGGGCCAGAGCTCCATTTCCCAGCTAACCTCCAGTTTAGGAACTGGATCCTCTTCTTTACCTCCCCCAACCTGATTTCCCAAAGGGAAAGTTTCCATCCTGATCCCTTCCTCCCGTTTTTGTTCCTGCTTTGCCCAGCAGAGCCAGAGCAAAGTCCTGCTCTTCCAGCCCTCATCCATCCCCACTGGATCCAGCTCACTCCCAGTCCTTGCAGATTGATCTCCCCATGCCCCCACAGCCTTGGGAAGGCTCCCAGCTGTATCCCCTCTGCTCCCCTCCCACCTCACCATCTCTTTTGGGGTGTAATCCCCTGTCAGGAACGCCTGGAAACACCAGGATTCCTTGTCCCACCGAGCTGCGTCCCTCAGCTGCCTGAAGATCAGCCAAACTCCACGGGCAGTGCCCAGGAGAAAGGGACAACAGGGATAAAGCCACTCTGGGTGAGCCTCCTGCTCTTCAGAGCATCTTCTTGTAAAACCAGCCCAGCATCCCCATCCCATCCCGTGGGACAATCCCTGAGGGTTCAGGACCCCTGGCACATCCCTGGAGAAGAGCACAGGGACTCGGGGAACCCAAAGAGGGCGTTTTTGACCCCATTTGGCAGCACTGCCCACACCTCCCTGCCCACAGCAACACCGAGAGGGCAGGAACAGGGAATAACCCCAGCCCAGCCCCACATGGAGCTCCCACTT
Organism: Daphoenositta chrysoptera; assembly: GCA_013397915.1. NCBI lineage: Eukaryota > Metazoa > Chordata > Aves > Passeriformes > Daphoenositta > Daphoenositta chrysoptera. The sequence goes on along the minus strand of VZRO01007034.1, from coordinate 293,941 downwards.
CCCAGGTCCTGGAAAACCAGGCGCCATCCCTTCTGCAGCACATCCCTCCTCGCAGGCAGCCTGAGAACATATTTTATCTTCTACATAATCACAAGGAAAAAAAAAACCCAAATCCCCTCGCCTTCGAGATTCCCAGACAGTTCCCTCAGCATCCTCATGCTACTGATGTCATCCTGGAGGAAAATCCCCTGGGCCCGGGGAGCTGGAGCTGCTCCGAGCCCGTTCCTGCACCGGGGGTGGGCAGCCCCCAGAGCCCCTCGGAGCTGCACCTCTGCAATACCCCGGGCACGTTTTTATGGCCCCGTTTATGCACTTGTTGAGTGCCTAAATTCCCCGTGCCCCCTCGGGGGACATTAATAGCTCAGCAGAGCTCTTTGCTAATTCCATTTTCTGTCCTTTGTGTTCAGCTGCAAGAAAAATTAGCCAGGAATAAAAAATGACCTCATAATAAACAGCACTAAACCCGGCACTGCAGATTCCTGAGGGTAACTCTGCACAACCAGGTACCACCTCCGACCCCAAAAACTTCACCCTGCACTAAAAACAGCCGCGGGGCAACCCCTGAGCTGAGGTAGAACAAGTGAAACACGAGATAAGGCGGTGGCACGAGGCCAGGGGGCAGATCTGACCCAAATTGCTCCATCTCCAGCTGGTTGAGTGATTCACTCATCCAAGGGGCCTGGCCCGGCTCCCTGTTTGGGGCTGGTCTCCGCAGAGACGGAGGGGGCTTTGTTTTGTTTGTCCCAGCGCCTTGGTTATCCAGGGAAGCGTGACACGCGTGGTGGGAACGCCGGCCGGGCTCCTGGGGCTGCACACGCGGGATCCCAGCTGGAGCTGCCTGCTCGGCTCCCCGGCACCTCTCCTGCTCTTGTCTGGCCTCAGGGGCAGCACCCCGGTTGTGGGGGGACCCGTAACTCTGCCCTGGTCCCCATAACTCTGTCCTGGTGCCCATAACTCTGTCCTGGTCCCTCCAACTCTGTCCTGGTGTCCATAACTCTGTCCTGGTGCCCATAACTCTGCCCTGCTCCCCATAACTCTGTCCTGGTCCCTCCAACTCTATCCTGGTGTCCATAACTCTGTCCTGGTGCCCATAACTCTGCCCTGCTCCCCATAACTCTGTCCTGGTCCCTCCAACTCTGTCCTGGTGTCCATAACTCTGTCCTGGTGCCCATAACTCTGCCCTGCTCCCCATAACTCTGTCCTGGTCCCTCCAACTCTATCCTGGTGTCCATAACTCTGTCCTGGTGCCCATAACTCTGCCCTGCTCCCCATAACTCTGTCCTGGTCCCTCCAACTCTGTCCTGGTGTCCATAACTCTGTCCTGGTGCCCATAACTCTGCCCTGCTCCCCATAACTCTGTCCTGGTCCCTCCAACTCTATCCTGGTGTCCATAACTCTGTCCTGGTGCCCATAACTCTGCCCTGCTCCCCATAACTCTGTCCTGGTCCCTCCAACTCTGTCCTGGTGTCCATAACTCTGTCCTGGTGCCCATAACTCTGCCCTGCTCCCCATAACTCTGTCCTGGTCCCTCCAACTCTATCCTGGTGTCCATAACTCTGTCCTGGTGCCCATAACTCTGTCCTGTTCCCCATAACTCTGTCCTGGTGTCCATAACTCTATCCTGGTGTCCATAACTCTGTCCTGGTGCCCATAACTCTGCCCTGTTCCCCAAAACTCTGTCCTGGTGTCCATAACTCCCTTCTGCTACCTATAACCATGTCCTGTTCCCCATAACTCTGTCCTGGTCCCTGTAACTCTCTTCTGGTCCCTAAAACTCTGTCCTGGTCCCTGTAACTCTCTTCTGGTCCCCATAACCCTGTCCTGGTGCCCAGAACTCTGTCCTGGTGTGATGTGTGGGGTGCAGATGGAGAACACAAGGATTTGGCTGGATCCTGAGCACCCCTCCAACCCAGTGTCTGGTTTTCATGGATGGATGGATAGCTCAGGAGCAGCAGGAGGGAAGAGTCCCACAGCTGGGGAACACCTTGGTGCTCCCTGTCCCTCGAAATCCTCGTGCCAGGAGAGCTCTGTGGGATACCTTGGGTGCAGGTGGAGAACATGAGGATCTGGCTGGATCCTGTAGCCCAGTGCCTGGTTTGGATGGATGGATGGATGGAATGGATGGATGGGTGGATGGATGGATGGATGGATGGATGGGTGGATACCTCAGGAGCACCAGCAGGGAACCCTCCTGTGGTTTTGGAGCTGTTTGGGATTTGCCATGAGCACGGACATCAGGGTTAACTCCCACCACAGGTGGGCTGGAGGAGGAACCCCGGCTGGAGCTGGGTTTTCAAGCTGAGGTGACAAGTTGGGCAGGAATTACAAAATCATGGAATCATTCGGACTGGAGAAGACATCTGGGATCACCGACTCCAACCATTCCCCCAGCACTGCCAAGGCCACCGCTGCCCCATGTCCCCAAGTGCCACATCCACACGGATTTAAATCCCTCCAGGGATGGGGACTCCACCACTGCCCTCTCCCAGGATTTGTGCCTTTCCACAAAGCAATTTTCCCAAATATCCAACCTAAACTTCCCCTGGAGCACCTGGAGGCCGGTGGGGCTGTGGCTGGAGCAGAGCAGCTCAGGGGGCTGGGCACGGTGGGGACCCTCAGCATCCAGCCCAGCCCGGCCCCAGCTCCATCCCACTGATTTTTTGGGATCACACACAAACCCTGCAGGGCTCAGGGCTTGCTGCTGGCACAGTGACCCAAAAAATGCTGAAAATGAAAAGGCAACAAATTCTACCCAGTTGCCTGTCCCTTCCCATTCGGGTTTTGCTTGGCTAAATTGTTCCTGAATCAGCCAAGCTGTGTCAGAAATGTCCTTTAATGAAGTGCAGCAGGGGCTCTGGCATTATTTCCCAAGCTCCAGCAAGGTTTAATCCCCCACCTCCCTGAGCCACATATGCTTTAAAGGGGATATTTTTTACTCCTGGTATTTCACGGCTGTTACATTTTAAAGGCCGCTGCCAGTTTAGTTTAGACCCCAAAAAGTTGGTGGCACTGGAGGTGGGGAAGTGCTTGAAAATAATCCCAGAGCAACCTCAAGGAGGGTGACCCACGGCCTGAATCTCCTGTGTTCTCCTGGAAAGCCTGGAATTGTCCCAGAAAATTTGGGAGGGGTCCAAAAATATCCTGGGGGTGATGGGCACCCTCAGCCTCCAGCCCCAGCACTGCTCCAGCCATGAGGGATCATCCCGGGGGCTCCACAGGCACCAGGAATGGACTTTGCTAATTAGTCCGGGCTTAACTCGAGCAAACTTTGTGCTCTGTTTGGTTAAGACCGGCCTGGAGCGAGTCAATCTGTGGCAGGGAGGAAAAGCCCTCCTGGCCTCTCTCTTCCCTGGGAGAGCCCCACTCCGGGGGATATTAAGGGCTTTTGTTTCCAGGAGCTGTCAAAGCCCTCACCTTTCACAGGCACTAAAACGGCCCAGGGAAAAAAGAAAGAAAAAAGAAAAAAAAAAAAAGATCTGCAAGTGGAATAATAATTCTGGCCTCATAAATCTGAGCCTGTAAATCAAGGATTGACGGGCCGGTCGCTGTAATGTCTCGGGAGTTCACGTTCGAGGGTTTCTTTCGCCTGAGGAAAAGGGAAAAAAAAAATCCCCAAGTCTGTGCCCTTCCACTGCGGGGATGCTGTAAATCACCTTAATGTTACACTCTGGCTCTTAAACAGCCCAAAAAGAGCAGAGAGGGAAAGTGACTGAGCGAAAAAGGACAGGGAGAAAGCTTTGATTTCATAAAAGTAACCCCACAGACCCAAACTGTTCCCTCGTTTGAAAGCAGAGGGCAAATCCTTCACTCCCCGAGGCCAAGCCTTGCTCCTGGTCCTGCTGTGCTCATGAGCTCGGGGACAGGATGGGGACAGGATGGGGACAGGTTGGGGACAGGTTGGCTGCTGCTGGAAAACCACGGAATCAGCGTGTCTGTCTCCATGGAGTTGGATTTGGGATGGAGGGAACACGGGAAAACAGAGGTGAGAGCAGGGATGTGGAAGAAGGGATGGGAGTGGTGCTCGGAGGATGTGGCCACACAACCATGGAATGATTAAAAAATGATTGGAAAACGGTCGGGAAAGATCACAAAGTCCAAGCTTGGAGCAAATACCAGCAGCTCACAGAGCAGAGAGTGACCCTGCAATCCATCCTGGGAATGGGGAACATCACCCCAGTGTGTGCTGGGATGGCAACGGAGCCACCGCTGTGTGTCACAGGCACCCACCAGGAGCCACCCTCTGTCACGGGGCAGCTCATCCCCAAACTGGGGCTCCCTACCCGAACTGGGCACCCCGCACACCCCAGCTGGGGATGCAGCAGCTCCAGAAGATGGGAGGTCCCACAGGAGGAGCCCCCCTGGCCAGCCCACAGAGGGGACACCTGCTGAGCTGGGCCACCACCCAGCTGCTCCTCTCCCGGGAGGGTTACAGTGGGAAAGAGGGAATAGGATGGGAAAAGACGGAGTGGGAAGAACCCCGCGTTGGGCACCGGGCTGTGTCCACACGCAGAAGTTAAAGAATATTGGTTGTTTTTTTCCCCTGTGATTCCCTGTGCTTTGACCTTCTTGTTTTCCTGTGGGTTTACCTCTCTCTTTTCCTGCGGTTTTACCTGTTTGGGATAAAAAGGGTCCCGCTCAGCAGATCTGAACCTGCTGTCCCAAGTGCTGAGGGTGCTTTGGGCCATCACCTGGGCATCCTCCCACCTCCACCCCGCTGTGCCACGGGCCGGGAGGCGGCGGGAGAGGGAAGAGGAGGAGGAGGAGGAGGAGGAGGAGGCAGGTGGGGCACAAGTGCGTGCAGGGAAGGCTCCGCTCCCTAATCCCGGCTTCAAAGCCGCCGGGTGGGGCCGGGCGCAGCTGCGGCGTCTGAGCTCCAACAGGTGACAGCTCAGCTGTCCCCTCCCCGCGGGGCTGCAGCCCTGGGGGGACACAGGGTCCCCAAGCCTGAGCCGGCTCCGTCCTGCCCTCGGGACACCTCCTGGGCGTGTGCTCCTGCCCTGCTCCCGGCGGGATGGGGCTCGGCTGCTGGGAGGAATCCGGGCAGAATCTTCCTAAAAGTGCTCCGAGCTGCTGGGAAAGGTGGGAATGTCCTGTTCTGCATGGACACAGCACCAAGACCCTGCCGGCAGCCTCTGGAGGCTCTGCCCAGTGCCCTGCCAGCCCCTGGAGCCCTCCAGCACCGCATCTCCTGCAGGGACAGCAGCAGGGACACGGGGGGAGCAGCGCTGCCCAGCCCTGGCCTTGCGGAAATTCCTGCGGGAATCCCCTCTGTGGGAAGAGGTGTTGAGCAGCCCCTCACTGGGAGCTGTTTTATCCCATCACTTTGGAACACCCGTTTTCCAAAACCTGTTTGGGAACAGCTTCCTGTAGTACCTGTCCCTTCCAAAGCGTCCAGCAGCAGCACCCGGAGAGGCTTTTTGGGCACACCCAGGCAAATCCAGCATCCAGGAAAACTGGAGGGAGTTTTGTTTCTGCTCCCCACCAGCAGAAGGGAGCATCTCCTGCCACCAGCCGGGCAAAGCGAGCGGCGGGCAGGGAATGTGGAGCATCCCGGCCAAAATCCACATCCTGGTGTCACCACCAGGCTCGGGCTGGGACAGCGGCACAGCCTGAGAAGGTCCAAGTCCATCCCTGGCCTCCTGAGAACCTCAGCGTCCCACAGCGATCCCATTCCCTGAAAAGGGATGCCCAAATTTCCCACATTTATCTAGGAAAACAACAAAGCGTGATGTGAAATATTCCCTCCCAGCTGCAGCTCGGCACCACCGGCAGAGGAACAACTCCCTCACCTCCACCTCCACCCCCACCCCAACACCGCTCAAACCCTAAAAAGTGCAGGTGTGGGGGCAGCTCCGTGCCCCCCATCCCGCAGAGCCGCCGGCATCGCTCATTAAGACCCCGGAGCCGCCGTCGTCTGAGCAGCACCATTCTCTGAGCAGCCCCCAGCCCCCTTCCCCACTGGTAATTTCTCCTTATCTGCATATTTTATTGAAAATTAAAATCCTTTTGCATTTTTCCCAGGGCTCGGGCGGGAAGGATCTTTTCTCGCAGCCCTACTTGACTCCAATTAGTTGGGATAACAAAGCTGCCGCTGTCGGGGGATTATTGACAAATGCTCGAGGGGGAAAAAAAAGGGCAGGAGAATGGTCTGTTAAAATGACAGCTTTTAAGGCTGGAAACAAAACCTCCGGGCCACGAACAGCCCTGGGGAGGCAAGGAAAATACCGATTCCTGGTTTTTTGATGGCATTTCCATTGATCAGCCCCCTCGAGCCAGGATTTTGTGTCGTGCTTCCCCGGGTCACCAGCAGCATCCCTCCCTGCATCCCACTGGGAGCACCAGCCACAGCGCCGTGCCGGGAGCTGGGGAAGCTGCGAGGGTGGAAATCCATCCCGTCCCGTCCCGTCCCGTCCCTTCCCTGCTTCCTCGGCCTCGTGCTCCCAAACCCAGTTCCCATGGGCGCCCTTCGGCTCCTGCCCCTCCAAACCTGCTCCCTGCAGCTGCGACCGTGCACAAAAGGACTGAGGAGCATTGAGAGCAGCACAACTCCTTCACTGATAACTCCTTCATATTTTTTCCCTGACTTTTCTTTTTTTTTTTTTCTCCTTAATTTCAACTAAAAGAATAGAGGGAGTAAAAAATGAAGCGCACTTGATAAAGGGCAGTGAGTGTTATCCCCGAAAAAAAAAAAAGAAAAAAATATCAATAAAAACCGCACAGAGCTTTTTTTCTTCCCTAGGTGGCTCGGACAGCTGGCTCTTTAAATATTAATCAGGGGCTCATTGATATGCAAATACGGCGAGAGGGAATAATGCTGCCGCAGCTGCGCAGCCCCGGCCGAGTGTTGGCCTCCTCTCCAGGATGAATGGGAATATCTGAGGACACAGGTGCAGGGAGCCGCCGGCGAGCGGGATCCTGCTTAATACGGTAATTTGTGAGCGATGCTCTATAGAGCCCAACCGGGGCAATCTTCTCCCACTCGACGGTCCCTGACCACCGAACAAGGTGTTAATCTTCTGATTGTGCTGCTGGCTGTTCCCTCGCAGCCTTGCTGGCCTTTTGCCCTGACACTTGGCCAGTTAAAATCAGCCCCGCTGGCGGCTCGGCCCCGCGCCAGCCGATGGGCGAGGAATTATTTATTGTTCCCTTCCCAGAATCACCAGTAAACAGGAAAGACGGGGCATCCCACAGGGAGAAGCGCTGGGGATGCGCGGCATCCCTGTCCCCTGTCCCCGCCGGCTGTCACCTCGTTCTGCCGGGGGGGTGAGCCCATCCCATCTCCCGGCGCGAAGCTGTGACAGGGCCGGTGGTGGCATCCGAGCCCAGGCACCTGCAGGTGTTGGGGTGGCACCCCCTGACCCCCAGGCAAGCTCAGCTCCTGCTGGGCATCACCGCTGGGTGTCCTGGGCATGTGGGACGGGCTGGGGTGGCCAACCTGAGCTGCCCACCCCGGGAACCTGGGCCAGCACCGTGCCCTTGCTCCGTGCCCCCGCAGCGCCCGTGGTGGCACCGTCAGCTGCTGCGGGGGGGACGGGGAAAGGTGGGGCAGAGCCCTGGGCAGCACCTCCTGTAACCAGAGCTGGACACCCCAAAGCACCCAAAGTGCTCCTCTCGCACCGTTTGGTGTCCCCTGCCACAGAATTACAGAATCATGGAATACCCGCAGCTGGATCCGCAGGGATCATCCAGCTCCTGCACGGCTCTGGGGCCTGGGAAAGGCGGTCAGGAAGGGCCTCTCTCCAGAAGGACGCCGAGAAAGGCCCCTCCATCACCTCCCAACAAAACCCGGTGCTGATTTAAACGCTCAATCCTTGGGAGGGGCTGCCCCTGCTTCCCCCTGCTCCCACGATCCCTGGATCATCCCCCTGCTTCCAGGCAGCACCTCGGGACCGCTCCATCCCCACGAGACCCCACGGACACATCCTGCCCTTCCTCCTCCTCCTCCAGCTGGAGCAAACGCCAGGATGCTGCGGATACAACCCCGCTGTGGCAGGGGGGTTTCTAGGATTTGCCTCCTGTGGCTCCCATCCTCCCTTTTCCCTGCCAAGCCTCCCTGCCCGGGCTGCTGGCGATGAATGAGCCCGCGGGTGCCGCCGTACCAGGCGCCCGCAGCTGCTCCCGCGGGCAGATGGCAGCTCCAGGCCACAGCTGCAGCCCCGCGCCCGCCGCAGCTGGATGGCCACAAAGGCACAGAAATCCCACTGAATCGCAGGAAAAGCGGCGGGGATGCCGGGATGGCTCGAGGACGGGCACCAGGCACACACAGGGAAAAGCTCAGCTCGGAGAGTCCGGCCTCGGCTTGGATCGGCAGGGTGGGATCAAGGCAAGGGTTGTCTGTGTGGTGGGTCATTCCCAAAAAAATGAAGGTCTTCCTGGAGACAGGGAGAAGCCCAGATTCTCATCCCTGTCCTCTGACTCAAACTCTGGCCTGCCTGGTGCCAGTTCTTGGCCTCTGTGTTCTACTCCAGGGGCAAAGAGAGGAGAAAATTCTCCCAGACTTCACAGACTGGCCGTCTGTTTCCAAAGTCCATTTAGTATCTCAGGGTTCCATTCCTATTAATTATTAACAACTAATTATCAATGAGAAGTCCCTAATGATTCCAGTTATTTTATATACAAGGGGTTTGCCTCTTTCCACGCTTCATTGGGAGCAGAACTGGATGTACAGCCTGAGGTGTTGATCCCACCTTCCCACTCAGACCCCACTCCAGGGGAGCAGCTGGCTCTGGATTTGGCCTGGGAGATGAGGATTAACGAGCCAATTAACTGCTCCAGCCCCGGGGAGCACCGGGGGTCACACAGGATGGCAAAGCCACCCTGCTCCTGCCTTGCTCTGGGAGCTCCTGTGGGTCCAACTCCATCCCTCCGATGTGATGCCGCTTCCTTAAAAGACTTTTTCCCCTAAAAATCCTTTATCCACGCTGAGGAGCAGCAGGGCTGCCCCGTGGCTGAAATGATCCCGGAGAGGCCGAGCCTGGAGCTGCTGTGGGAGGATGGAGTTGTGCTGGAGGAGGATGGGAACACCGACATTCCCGGGACGTGCCGGGAGAGCGCCGGCACCGCGGCCACGCTGCCGGGGGGGATCTTCTTTCCCTGGATCTCGTTAATGAACAAAAGCTTTGGGAGCGTGGGCGGCTGGGCCAGACAGGGAATAAACAGGGATTAGTGGCACGGAGCTGCCGAGCCGGGATCAGGCTCTTTTCCCTTGAAATCCAACTCCTCATCGCTCCTGTGCCATCCTGGGAGTGCTCCATCCCCTCCCTGCCATCGTCAGCTGGGAAAATCAGCTTTTCCAGGAGTTTTTACAGCTAAACCCAGCCTTTTATTCCTTGTTCTGTTTCCCTGTGCCTGTGGAAGAGCAGAGGCAGTGCTGGAGCTGTGGCACATCCCAGCCCATCCTGTTGCACCACAATCATGGAATATCCCAGAATCCCTTAATGGTTTGGGTTGGGAAGGACCTTAAAACTCATCCCATTGCACTCCCTGCCACAGGACACCTTCCACTTTCCCAGGGTGCTCCAAGCCCCATCTGACCTGCCCTTGAAAAGACTTCCAAGGTCAATTTTTCCAACTAGGGAACAATGCTTCTCAAATTAAGGACCCCAAAACTGCCCCTTCAGCCCCAAACCGTGGTGTGTCCCCACATTTGTCAGTGCACACCAGAATTTCCTCCTCGAAAAAGCTGGAAAAATATCCAGTCCGGGTTGTTCCATGCTCTGTAACGAGCAATTATTCCTTTCCAAAGCCCAATGAAATCAAACCCGCTCCCATAATCACCTACTGGATTTTATCAGCATGTTTGGGTTACGCTTTGCCCCTTTGGCTAATTCCTAATTGATTCTTTAATCTTGACAAGTTTTTTATTGCCTGATACAAGAGGGATTTGGCTCAGGAGCGGCGGGAGAGCTGCTCCCAACCCCTCGGAGACACAGGACACGGGGCAGGGATGACCTCATCCCAAGGCAAGGCTTTATTTGATAATCTATCACTTATTTATTATTCCAAGTAACCACTTGCAGGTGCTGGGATTTCGGTGGAATTGTCCCAGCACCCGGCACACGCCGGGAAAAGCTCAGCCCTGTGCAATCCTGTCTGGAGCTGCTACTGCGGAGGGAGCGGGACCCAGGCTGGGCCAGGGAAACGGGGGGAAACGTGGGGATGGGCACAGAAAAATCTGTGGAAAAATCTATGGGAAAACGGGACAGGGGTTTGTCCTGAGCACCAGCTTACTGGGATGGCTTGGGTGGGAAGGGATCTTAAAGCTTTTCCAGTTCCAAGCCCAGCACCTCCCGCTATCCCAGGGTGCTCCAGCCTGGCCTTGGACACTTCCAGGGATCCAGGGGCAGCCACAGCTTCTCTGGGAATTCCATCCCAGCCCCTCCCCACCCTTCCCCCTAGGAATTCCTTCCCAGTATCCCATCTAACCCTGAGAAGGAGGCAGAGCAGGATGGACACCCTGATGTCACCGGGAGGGACTCACACGGGGTCTGGGTGGGACACAGCTCCCAGATTTCCTTATTCCTGGATCTTCCATAAATTGGAGACATTGATTTTAAAGTAGCCAAACTCCAGGCTGGGAATCCCCATAGGAAATACCTGTAGCCATATCCATTCCCTGCTCCCAGCTGCTTGGAAAAGCTGGCTTTGCTTTAACACATATAAAAGGAAAAGAGCTTTTTTTTCCTTCCTGGTAGATTAAGTTTGGCCAAACAATTCCGTGTGAACTGCTGGGCAGGAGGCACAAACCTGTAGGCGAAATTACGCAGCTGCTCCAAGTTTAGAGCAGCATGGGATGAATTTCAGGATCGTATATTAGTTTCCATTTAATCTGATTATTCCAGGCTGGAGTTCCTGGAGGGTCTTCAGGTTATTGTCAGTCAAAAGAATCTTTAAAAGCTTCCATTTGCACTCAACTTTTCCCATTCCAAGTCTATTTTCATTATGGATCCATTTTGATTTTAATGAAAAAATGATTCTCCCAACTCCCTGCTTTTTTCCTCCCCCCATTTGGGGTTAAAATTGAAGCCACAACGGGTCTTGCCACTCAAAATCCCATTTTCTTGCTCTGTTGGCTTGGTTCAACAAAGCTTGGGCAGACAAGAAGGGGCGGATAATTTGGGAAGGCACCTTCTCTGCTCCAGGGATGCTGCCTGGGGCCCATCTCCTCATCCTCAGCCCCTTCCTCACTGGAAAAACACTTCAGTGGCTCAGATCCCGGGGGAATTCCTAGCTCCAGAGTCTGGGAGACTAATGCAGGATTCACTGACGTTAAAAGCCCCTTGCTGTATTGTCATTTCGGGGGCTCCTTTCTGTCACCTCCTCTCAGCCTCCACCCTTGGGAGCAGCATCCCCCGGGATTGGGAAGGCTGTGAATCCCACGTTTTGTGGGGGGGAACACCCTTGCCAGGTCTGCCTGGTGCAGGAGTGGCAGCTTTGTGGCACCGGGGTGGCTTTGGGCTTCCTGGTGCTGGCATCTCCCTGGGGTGTCCATGGCAGCTCCCTGCAGTGTCCATCCCACCTCCCTGGGGTGTCCATCCCACCTCTCCCCAGGGCTGTGGAGGAAAAAAAACAACAGCGAGGCATCCAGAACTAACCCCCAGATCCATATTCGGGATTTGCACAGGATTTTACAGGGATGTGCCTGTCTGAGCCTTCCAGGTGCCACCCGTGATGCCAGTGCTGGCCCGTGCAGGGACACGGGCGATGCCAGCCCGGTCTGTGGGAACATCCATGTCCAGGTTCCGTGTCACTGCCCCAAATCCTGTTTGATCACGTTTTCCAGACAGGTGAGGAGGGAGAAGCTGAGCCCTGGAATCGTCCCCATGTCCCCTCCCCTCCTCAGAGACATCAGAGCTGGCAGGAGCAGCTCCCAGGTGGAGTTTTCCTTCCCATGGATTCCCGGTGCTGACTCGGGAATGCCACAGCATTTTCCTTCCAGTGCCGAGCTCCGGGATAAAAACCCTCTCCACAAAACCCCTCCCGGTGAACAGATACCACAAGGTGGTTCTGATTTCCTCCCCCCTCGGAAAAATTGTTCCTTTTCTTTTCTAAACTCTTGTCCCAGGGAAAGGTTTCCAGTGGCATCCCCTGCCTGCCCCTCTGGATGGGTGCTATCTTCCAGGCACTGCTCCGGAGCAGGGAGGGGAGCTTGGATTGAAAAAAAAGGGGGAAAAAAAAAAGCGCTCAACAAGCAGCAAACAGGAATGGGAATGCTGGTCTGGGATCCATTATCCCTGACCCAGAGGTTGGAAAGCAAAAGAAATTCATTAAACTGGGGAGGGGGGATGCCAGCACTGTTGGCTGCCGGTGCCCAGTCCATGGGGGGTGCCCGGGGGGTGTCACCTGTCACCTGTCACCCATCCAGGGGGTGGATCCCATCCTGAGCTGGATCCACTGGAGAGGGAACAGCTTGGAAGGAAAATCCACAGAAACCATGAGAGAGCCCTGTGCAAATGCACCCTTGAAGCCATGGGAGAAGGGGAGGGAGAATTCTCCTCTCACGGCGCTGGATCACCGGGAGGGGGATCAGACACTCGGACACGACACCAGATCCTCCCTAAAACACAGACACATCCCACAGCGCCCAGGACTCATCTCATTCCTCACCTGTCACCCCATTCCCGTGGGAGCTGCCATGTCCCTGGTGAGCCACATCGGGGCAGGCACTGGGGCTCCTTTTTTCCCTTTTTAGCACTTCCAGGGAAAAATAAAAACCCAGTGAAGCTCCCGCTGGTTGTTCAAGAGCTGTTTGCTTTAATCCCTTTCCAGGAACACTCTCAGTGGTGCCCATTTGGCACATGTGGTCAAAAAGGCGGGAAAATACATGGAAAAGGGCATTCCTGTGCCTGCATCCACAGCCCACACAACCCCAGAGATCCCTCCTGGTTTGTGTTCCCTGTTTTTGTTTCAAACCCAGATTCAGCTGCTTTTGGCAACACCAACACCTCCCCCAAACCAGTCACGGTTCTTTGCGTGCCTTTTTCCCAATTCCAGAGGTGACAATTCCCAAATGGAGCAGCCTGGCAGAAGAAATCAGTCACTGAGGTGAGAAAAAGCAGCTCACAAAGCAAGTGGGCAAATTGGTTGGGAATCTTCTGGAAAACAGGCGTGAACAAGGATATGGATAAAAAATAGAGAGGCAGGAGATGTTTGGAAGGGAGCTGCCTGTTTTCCCTCTTCCCAGCTGGTCCCTCTGGTCCTGGCCATCCTCTTCCCTCAGCCCTGCACGGGATATGGCCAATTCCTGTCCTCAAAGAACTTCCTCAGGCCCTGCAGGTTGACAGGGGGGAAGTAGGGGCCGATCCTCTTCCGGATCCACCATTTCCCGTCGCTGGCGTGCTTCCCCCCGGGCTGGCTGAACTTGTACCTGAAGTGTTCCCCCCGGATCCACCTGTGGGAGACAAGAACAGGAGCTCAGGGATTGGCTTGACTCCTGGGAAGAGGCTTGGACCATGTTTTTATTCCCTTGGGATTGGAGTTTTTGAGCCTTTCTGGGTGGAGAAATGAGCTCGAGGGGCTCAGGCTGGCTCCACATCCCAGTAGTCTGTCCTTCCATCCATCCATCCTTCCATCCTCAGGATGGAGCCAGCAGCAGCGACATTAGGAAGGTTTTGGGAAGCTCCCAGGCTCCTCTTGATGCCATTTAGGAATGCTGGCATCCAGATGTGCCTCAGGAATGATGCACGAGCAGAGGAGCTTTAACACCCCCTGCCCTGAGGACTCCCCACACCTTTCCACAACTAAGCATGAAAGATTAATAATAAAAGCAGGAATAATAAGATTTTTTTCCTTTCTGAGAGCCATCCTGGAGTATTTCTGCCTGGATATTTTGGAGTAGGGAGTCTGACTCCCGCAGCACCCCCTGCCCCAGCCAGCGGCCGCTCCGCTAGCGCGGCTCCGAGCGCATCTGTTTTCCGGCTGCTCCGGGAGCTGACAGCAAAGGAGGTTTGAAAGCAGTGCAGAAAGAAACATTCATCAGTGTCGGGAAACACTTTGGGAGCTGCCCATGCCGCTGGATCCGGGGGGTTTGTCCCCCTTGATGTAGGACATGCTGACAAGGGCCGGAGCGGCGCCCGCGCCGCCTTTGCCGGGAGCATCGCCGGCGTCGCCGGGCGAGTCCATAAAATACCCACAAAATAAAACTGTCAAAGTCGTGTCAGTGCTCATTTAAAGCTGCTCTGCTCCACTAGGAAAATACAGACCCTGCTACTGAGCAGGGCACGGCAGCTGTGGGATCCCTGGAGCGGCTGGGAAGGTCCTTCCTGCTGCTGGAATAATTAGGGACGGCTCGGATGGATTTGCCATCAGGGCTTGGCTTTGGGGAGCAGGGCAGAGGGCAGGGCATGGGGAAAGCTGCACCCCGTTCAGGGGTTCTGCCAGCACAGCCCAACAGCTCAGCTTCAATCCTGCTGGGAACCACGAGAGCATGACAGGAATGATTCTCCTACAAAAACATGGGAAAACCCCACGGAAGTTTGGAGTCCCCATTCCCTGGAGGTGTCCAAGGAACACCTGGACGTGGCATTCAGTGCTCTGGGCTGGTGACCAGGTGGGGATCAGGCACAGGTGGGATTTGACAGACTTGGAGGTCTTTTCCAGCCTCAATGATCCTGGGATTCTGTGTTCATCCCCCACACCACATTTTCCAGAGAAGCTGGGGCTGCCCCTGGATCCCTGGCAGTGTCCAAGGCCAGGTTGGACGGGGCTTGGAGCACCCTGGGACAGTGGAAGGTGTCCCTGCCCATGGCAGGGGGTAGAATGAGATGATCTTAAAGGTCCCTTCCATCCCAAACCATTCCACAATTCCATTATTTGATGACCCCCATGTTTCCCCCTCTGAGGATGAAGGAAGATAAATGGGAAAAGGAGCCCTGAGTGGAATTTGGGGAGCACAAACCTGCATCTCACCCCCACAAACACTCCCTGCAGCTGCTGTCTTCATTACAGCCAGGGCCATTCCTGCACTCCCTCTTTTCCCTGCTTTCTGAGGCTGGGAAAAGCCAAACAGGGGCTGAAGTGTTTTTCCCACAGGTTTTCCTTTGCAGGAGCACAGAATTCCTGTTAATAACTGGAGTGTTACTGAGCAGCCACATCCCCGAGGGTCCAGGTAGCCACAGGCTCCTCTCCAGGATGGTTGGAGATTTCCAAGCTGTGCTGCCTGGCTGCTTTCTGGAATTCCCAAAACATATCCACCTCCAAACCCAGATCCAGCTCCCACAAACGCTTCAGAAGCTGATTTGATGGCAGTCCCTCTCCTGCTCCAAGCACCCCTCCACGTGCCACTCTGATGCTCTGGGTTTTTCCTTCACTGAGTGACTGCAGAGCATCTCCCAAGCTGGACCCATCTCCATATATTCCCAAGTAAGTGTGAGAAAGAGGGGAAAACCTGGAACCCAGGGGAATATTTCCTTGCCAGGCTCAGGATGTGAAAGCTACAGTGTTTAATACCCACTGGAGCCCCTCATTTCAGGGCTCACAGAGTTTACAAGCTCTGCCAGTGTTTATAACCTGTCTGGGTGCCTCAATCCTGGAATTATGGGATTTCCCAGCTCCTCCAGCGCTGGTCCTACTCCCTCTTCCTGGGATTCAGGGAGGGAAGGTGCTACAAACTGACACCCCCAAGTCCATCACTCCAGGGCTCACAGGGTTTGGGCAGTTTTGGGCTTCCCACAAAGATCTCCTGGCTGCTGGAAGGGATCCACAGGCCTTGGAGCCTCCCTGATGCAGGAGACTGAACCTGCAGGAGATTCCTTGATTCCCTGCTCTGGAGAAATGGGAACAGCTTCAGGAAGGTCATGAAGGAGCTGCCTGACCTCACCAGGATGTCCCAGGTGGTGACAGGCACTCGGAGAAGGATCAGCAAGCCTTGTGGGTCAGAGGAGCCATGGAAAGGTCGGGGTGGATGATCCCAGCTCCCAGCAGTCTCCCAGGATTTACTGAGCAAACACAAGCTGGCAGCTCCTCCTGGCTCCCTGGGAAGCAACTGGAAACCAGCTCCCATTAAAAAATGGTTTTAAACGGAAGGATTTAGATGGGATATTGGGAAGGAATTCCACGCTGTGAGGGTCGGGAGGCCCTGGCACAGGGTGCCCAGAGAAGCTCTGGCTGTTCCATCCTGGAAGTGTCCAAGGCCAGGTTGGACAGGTCTAGTGGAGGATATCCCTGCCCATGGCAAGGGTGGGACTGGATGGCATTCCAAGGACTCTTCCAGGAGATGGAAAACCCTCTCTGCTGTGACAACAACAAGGAAAGGGGACAAAAAGGCCCTTTGGGCAACTTCTGATCCCACAGTGGTGCCAGGAGAGTGACAGTGCTGGTGTAGGAAGGAGGACTGAGCCACCCCAAGGACCCTTCTGCCACCAACTTTTGGGCATCCCCACTGGACTGGGCAAGGCCGTGGCCTCGGGAGAAGGCCAAAAAGGCTAAAAATAATCAGCATTATTTTTTAAATCAATATTTTCCCCTCAGCAGATGCCTGGGAGCAGCTGCCCCGTGGCGCTTTCGGGAGTCGCTCGTATATCAGCCCCTCCTGACATCTCCCAACTGGACGTGTTAAAAATTAGCAGCAATATTGGAGTTGTTGGGATGGAGGCCTAAATCTCCCAGACAGCTGTAATTAGTTCCAGAGGGTGCAGCTGTCTCCCTGCAACAGCTGAGGGGTTCCAGGGAAAAAGCCAGTGGTGGTTTCTGTTAGAATTAATGGCCTGACAAGGCAAGGAGGGGTGTGAGAGGGAAGAAAGAAAGAAAGCAAAACATGGGGTGTCTTTTTGGGTTGGTGAAGGGTTTTTTTTTGGGTGTTTTATCTCGAGGTTCCCTGCTCTGTTGTAAATCAGGTGGTGGGAAGTCCAAATTCATCAGGGTAACAGAGCCTCCATCATCGCTGTTCTTGCCCTGTTGGTAGGAGGGAGCATAAATTAATCCATCTTGGCCTAAATTTGGGGAATCAGGGCAGTTTTGGGGTTTTTTTTTAGTGCTGCTGATTCCTAGGCTCCTGCAAGGGCTGGTCCTGCAGAGCCAGAGCATCCCACAGGCAGCTGATCCTCAAAATCCCCTTGGGAAGTGGCACAGTGGGGTTTTTCCTGTCTGGTTTTCCCTCTCTGGATGGGTGAGAAAGGGAGGCTCGGAGGGTGGGACAACACCACGGGCAGAGCAAACTGTGGGGGAAGAAAACCTGGCTCCAGATGGATCCAAGGCTGGAATTTACCCTGCCAAGGAAGAGAGATCCCATGGCCACGGGACACATGGAGCTGTCCTGCCCCACAGCTACCGGAGGCAGCTGCAAACCAGATTTCCCAGCCTGAGGGAAATCCTGGCAGCTTGGGATGAGCTCTGCCTTCCCTGAAATGCTGAGGTTGTTTTCCCCCAAAGAAAATCCCTTAAACTTCCCTTCAGGACTGTGGAATTTAATTAATTTTAATTTTTAAATTTAATCCAATAATTTAATTAATATTCTGGTAATATCTGAGAGATTCGTTTCCACCTACACCCCGGTGATGCCCGGATTTTACAGGAATTCCCACTCCCTGCCTGCTCTCAGCTCTGCTCCCAACAGCTCCAGAGTCACCTTTATCCCTCTGGGGAGGGTCCAAGCCCCAAATTGGCTTCTACAAAGTGCAAATATGACCAAGCTCTTCCCATGGCTTGGGCTGACCCCACAGATCCCGTGGGAAATGGGATCCCACCCCCACACCTTCTGCCAGGATCCATGGGACTCACACAGCCTCAAAATCCAGCCCAGGTACAAAGTCCAGTCACTTTTAAATGGGCAATCCAGTAAAAAGGAATCCCAAATGCCACATTCCCATCGTGTTCCTGCAGCCAGGGAGCATCCAAAGGGAAGCACCAGCTCCCTCACCACCACCACCACTACAAATCCAACTTTTCACATCCATGGTGGGGCTTTTCCAACAAAGGAACTGGAACTTTAATTGGAATAAAAATTGGAATAAAAATCCTAAAGTGACCATGATTTAATATCAGAGACACTGAACAGACCCAAAAACCTGGGATTTTTTTCCCCCTCCTGTGGGCAAAATCTGATTTTTGCTTCCTTTGATTGTTGAAGCCTTTTCTATGGTGTGTTCAACACGCCTTAATTTCTCAGCCCAAGCCCTCCCATTCAGATTTATGAGGGCTGGGCTTTTAGGAACTATCCACTGGCCCAGAATAGTTGGGAAATCCACATTCCCCAAACATCCCTGGCCTCGAAGTCCAAGCTTCCTACTCAGCCACGCCGGGCCCTCAACAATGCCCTCATTTTTAATCAGTCACCTGTTTCTCATTTGAAGTTTATCACACTTGAAAAAATACTATAATTTCTTGAGTTGTAAAGAACCCTCCAAACTTTGGTCTCCGAAATTTCATTTCGAAGGCATTAACTCATTCTGAAAGTCCCTTGGCTATTTAAGGTGTAGAGTTTCCATTAACAGAACAAACTCCGTGGAGGACGGAGCGCGAGGTTCTTATGGAAAACAGTCCCTTCCCCTAATTATTTAGTCTAGCAGGGAATGAAAATAATTAAGTCTCAAAATTCCCTTTAGAGTGGAGGGAGGGGGGAATAATGGTAGGAAAATTAGGGTTTTTTATCCACCCGGCTACTGCAGGGATCAGGGCTGTGGTGGGAACGAAGGGAGCCCCTAAGGTTGGCAGCCAACTTTCCTCTCAACCTGGATAACAGTCCAGGATCACGGAATCACAGGATCAGGGATGGTTTGGGATGGCAGGGAGGTTAAAAATCATCCAGTTCCACCCCCTGCCACGGGCAGGGACACTTCCACCAGATCACAGAGGGCAGGGTTATGGGAGATGGGGAAGGAATTCCTGGCTGTGAGGGTGGGCAGGCCCAGAGAAGCTGTGGCTGCCCCTGGATCCCTGGAAGTGTCCAAGGCCAGGATGGACGGGGCTTGGAGAACTCTGGGACAGTGGAAGGTGTTGGGGTTGGAACTGGATGGGCTTTAAGGTCCCTCCTAACCCAAACCATTCCAGGATTCTGTGATTTTTACCAGAGGAAACATTTTGGTCAAAGTGGGCAGTTTTCTGTGCCTCAGCTGGAGAAGGAGTCTCTCCTCAGAAGGTCTGGGGAATGCACTGCCCTAAAGCTGGAAAACATCAGCGGGATCCGAAGGGAATTTCATTCCACACAGAGCTCTGGACCTGCATCCCTGTTTGCAGTGCATCCTCAGAGCCTCGAATGGAAAACATTAGCGAGAGCAGAACATGGCTTGAGTTGATCCAAAATGCCCCAAAAATGTTTTCTCAGCTAAAAATAACTCCCATCAACAAAACAGACGCTTTTGGGACAAAATTCCTTTTGTATAAAACCTTGGAGTTTTCCTCTGTGCCTCTCCCTGGCTGATGTTGGCTTTGTCTCTTCCTTGAAAACACAAACAATTCCAAGATGAGTGTCCACAAACCCAGTAATTCCTGCAGGGCTGTTTTGTCTTTGGAACACCTCAGGAGGTCCATGGAAATGGTGGGGTTTGAGCTGAGCTCACAAGGGGACCGTGGCAAAAACCCTAAAGCTGAGGGGCAGGAAACCACTGCAGAAGGGACCATTCCTGGCCAGCAGCAGGAATGCCAAGCCCTGCATGGATCTGCCTGGGAATGGGCTCATCCAAAGGGTCCCCCTGGCCCCTCCAGGGGGGAATCAAGGTGCTGGCAGCACTTTGGTGTCCATCAAACCCACCCTAAATTCCACCATCAAACCCCAACCCCAACAGGGGCCTCCTGTGCACGTCCAGGATGGGAACAACGTGGAGCTTGCAGCTCCCTCGGGATAACTCCAGGCTTACCTTGGGGGGTCTCTGCCTGCGAAGGGGTTCGTGGCCAGCAGGGACAGGATCTCCTCTTCCTGGGCCAGCAGCTTCCCAGCCAGGTGGATGATCCATTCGTTCTGCTCGTAGGTCTTGGGGAAGGAAGGAGAAAGGGAAACGTTGGGAACTGCTGGGCTTTTCCTGGGGTCTTACTGGGATTAAAGACTTTTGCGGAGAGATTTCAGCAGATTTGTATGGAAAATGATGAAATTCCCAGTGTTTCAGTACACGTCCCATGGGATCCTTGAAGTCCAGACAGAGACTGGCACCTGCAGAGAGCAGGGAGAGCTTCCCTGGGTTTGTCTCATCTCCTTTGCCAATTCTGCCCCCAAATATTTGATTTAAACAATTTATTTAGCAGCAAACCCCACAGGGGAACCATAACAGCACATTTTCTATGGATAATCCATCCATCCTTTTAATTCCAGGTTGCTTTCCCCTGGGAAAAGGGTTTGGGTTGGTTCCCTGGTGTTATCCAAAGGAAAACAGAAGAAAGTGGCTTCTCTGTTCCCAGTTCCTGTCTCCTCTTTATTTCCTGCTGTGCCATCAATTCCTCTTTAAATTCCTTCCTCATGAAGCCACTTCTGGAGCAGCTCTGGGCCCCCCAGCCCAGGCTGTGGTGGCAGAGTTTGACTCTGAATTTAGGTAGCCCTGAGGGCAGCAGGGAGTTGGACTGGATGATCCTTACAGATCCCTTCCAGCTTGAGATATTCCCTAATTCTATGATTCCCCCCCCCTGCAGGAATCCCGCTCTTTGCTCTTGTTAAAGCTCCCTAAAAACATTCCCCCATGGGGACTTTCTGTGCCTTGGGCTTCGCTGAGGTTTCTTCTTTTCCTGCTTTTTGCGCGCGTTCCTGAGTGGATTTTTGAGTGCAAGCAGCAGGGGACACTGTGGGAAAGGGAAACCCGGGAGCTGTACCTGCAGGGCTCTCACTAAAGCCCAGCCCCGAGGCCAAGCTGCTCCGCAGAGCTCCCTCACGGCCCGGTTTGTTATTCCCGTCGCCAAGGGAAACGGGAGAGAAAGGCCATGGAAAACACGGAGCGCTGGTGGAAAGGCCCATCCAGGGCAGCTCCACCTCGCAGGGTTTCTGACCCCGGCTCATCACGATTTAGAGGAAAACCGCAGTTATTTCAGCCAACGAGTGTTTCAAGATGATGACTGTACCCCTCCTCCTGCTTCCATCCCGCTCCTTCCATCTGCTCTCATCCATCAGGGATGGGTGCTGGAGACAGGGATGCTCCCAGCAGCCCCGTGCTGTGCCTGCCACCCCCTCCACCGGCCCCTGGTGCCACCTCCTGACACAGAGAGGGGGGTGGCTCTCAGGAGGGACAGGGGACCGAGGCCACCGTGGTCCTGACACAACAATCTGGGAAAGGAGGCCTGGAAGCAGGAGCTTGGCACCGTGTGGGATGTGCCACACGAACCTCACCCATCTCCCAGGCAGAGCTGGCACCGTCCCCATCCCTGCCCGAGGCCTGCCTGTGTCCCCATGGGGGACTCACTCCAAGCCTCCGTGTCCCTCAACAGCTCTGGGATGCTGGAGGTGCTCAGGCTGGGATTTGGGAAGGTGGCTGCCACCCTGAGAATCCCTGGCTGGGAGAGAGGATCCCCCAAAAGGTGCAACAGCAATTGCAGGGATCAAAGATCACAGGTGACACCTTCAGCATCCGGAGTTTCCCTGGACATCCCAGTCCTCTGTATGATGTTAAACACCATTTCCAGGAGAACCTGGGAGATTTGAGAGTGCCTGTGTGAAAGCCGGGAAGCAACAGGAGAACAGAAACAGGAATCACCAGACTTCCCAAGCTGGAGCTTGATGGAGGCCCCCAAACCTTCACAGCCTGACTGAGAACCGGGAGGCTCCGGCAAGGTGGGATCAGCTCCCCGGCCCCCAGTGGTCTCCAAATTGTTAATTAGCAGCTCCGTGCGCACCAGAGCTGGACTTCTGGTTTGTAAAGTGTTTTTCTTGTAAAATTTACAACATGTCTGGCCCCAGCGAAGTCTGCGGTGAGAAATTTCCAGCGGGTGCAGCCCCCACCCCCTTCCCGCACGGAGCTTTGGAGACTGGTGGAGCCGGGAGCCGGGAGCCGGGGCCGAGCTGCGCTAACGCCCCTGCTTAACTCATTACTCTGCAAAGTGATACCGCGGCAAAGGGGGGAGAAGAGTCCAGGAGAGCTGGGCTGCACCCAGGGAAGCGTCACTCCAAAGGGCTCCTCTGTCCGCGTATCCAGCGGGATCCAGCTCTGAACTGGATCTGCACGGTCAGGATGGAGGGATCTGAGCGTGCAGAGCAGGACAGGCAGAGCCTGAACCATCCAGTGGGTTCATTGTAACAGAAATAAACATCCAGGGTAGATGCACGCACTGCTGGGCAGTGGGCAGGCCTGTGTTGGGGTCATCCTTAGGGTTTGGATCTTCACTGAGCACGAGAAGCAGCCGGGATGGATCCTGCACAGCGATGGATCCCTGGGCTGCCCCATCTCCATCAAGACATGGACCACGACTCCCACAGCTGCTCCTGCCCTCCACGGGGGCCAGAGCTGCCCCCATGCCTCACAGGGCCCGTGCTGCGTCCATACTGGGATTACTGGGGAGCCAGTGACCGCTCAGCCACTGCAGGGAGCACCATCACTGTCTGACCCTGCCCAGAGCACTCCCGGGGAGGTGCAGCTTCCCCAGGGAGGAACACACTTCCCTTCCTCATCTTTTGAGTGTTTTCTTTCTGCTTTAGCACAGAAGGCAATTCAGGGACCTAAACACACAAAAACCCCATTGCCAACCCAAGTGCAAAGCCTGAGAAAGGCTCGGGGAGCAGAGCTGAGGGGTCCCACAGTTATACAACCCTAAAGCCGAAGCCTTTCTGTGTTCACGGACACTCCGTGCAGATCCATGGAAATGCGAGGGGCAGCTCTCCAGCCAGATCACCCTCACCTGTCCCTACAGCTACACCAGCACCCAGAACCTGCAAAAACCCCGTTTCAGGTACAACAGAGGGGACTAACAAAGAACTTGGGGCGCTTGGTGCTGAGACCCCACCAGCTCTGAATTCCGGATGGGTTTCAGCCTCGTGCAGTGCTCAGGCAGACACTTCCCCCCACCTTCCCACGCCAGTCTCAGCCCAAATGCTGCTTTGGGAAGGGGATTTGCTCCTTGTCCCAGCCACACGTGAGGAGCTGAGTGTCACCACCCACCTCCCGAGCAGCGCTGCCCCGGGGCTTCCCTGCAGCTGTTGGCACTCCCTGACCTCTCCACTCCGACACTTTTCCAGGGAATAAACACGGTGTTCTCACCTTGAACACATTCACTTGTGTCCAGGAGAATTTAATAACTGCACAGAATTGAAACCCAAAGCTCTGCTAAGTCAGGCACCAGCGAGGAGCCGGAGCAAAGCAGCCACAGTAGCAACCAAACTCTGCTGATAACGGAGTCAAGGGAACATTATCATCCCAAAAATACCCATATAACCCCCCCGGCGCTGCGGGGAACATGTTCCCAACTGAAATAATAATAATAAGGAGGCTTTTCCTTTAGCTTTAATTGGTCATTTAATGAAAAAGGACTGGGGATTAGTGTGGTGTTTTATGGAATCTCGGGGCTGGCACGGGCGCAGGAGGAGGTCAGGACGAGATGCACATGTGGGAACAGCTGGAAACTTGGCACGGGAGCCCGGGGTTATTATTTCACGTGGTTGGGAGCCCTGAGTGGTTTCACGTCGGAGTCAGCAGCTGCCAGAGGGGCAGGGCAGGTTCCATTTCCCGTGTTGTGGTGCGAGGGGTGTTTTTTGTGTCACGGCCGACCCACCGTGGATGTAACACGGGAATTCCACCATGGAATTCCACCAGCCTGGGCATTCTCACCCCATACCCACACTGCTGCTTGAACTGCTGTAGCTGAGCACCTTCAACTGCTGCTGTTCAGGGAACTTGGGCTATCAGGAGAAATTATCCCTGTCCCAGGGAAAGGAGGCCACAGTTAATGCCACCCTTTGTTGTTTTCTGTAATTCCAGCTCACCATCACTTGTTACCATCCTGCTGTCCAAGGAAGGTCCATTCTCATTATCTCCAATAACCACACGGAATCATGGAATGGTTTGAGTGGGAAGGGACCTTAAAGCCCATCCAGTTCCAACCCCAACACCTTCCACTATCTCAGGCTGCTCCAAGCCCCGTCCAACCTGGTCTTGGGCACTTCCAGGGATCCAGGGGCAGCCAGAGCTCTTCTGGGCACCCTGTGCCAGGGCCTCACCACCCTCATAGCGAGGAATTTCTTCCTGATTTCATTCCCTTTTTCTGTTAGTTTCCCAAAAAGCCGTGTCTCCAGCCCAACATGCAGTTACTCACTAAAAGCCATCCCTTAGTCCATCCCATTAGAAAATCCTTGGGAAAGCAGCTGCTCCCTGAAGGAGGCAGGAGTAAAAGGCTGCATGAGAGAGCAGAGCAAGACTCTGGGAGCCAGCTCCTGGATCCCACCTATCCAGGGAAAGGGAGCACCTGGCACAGCTCCCGTATCACCTCTGGCTCGGGGAAGAAAAGTCCCTTTGTTCCAGAGGGAGGGACACACAGTGGCCACTGTGGACAGGAATCATTCCCTGCATGGACAAGGTCTCACTCTGTGTTTATCCAGCCCGTGGCACGATAGGATATCGGGCTGGTTTGGGATTCTGGGCACTTCCCTGGCACTGTTCCTGCTGGAGGTGAGGCTGCCCGTGAGCCAGCCTGCGGAATTCTTCACAGTCACAGGGAGACAATAATCCTGGTGAGAAGGAGAACAGCAAACCCTTCCCTGCTGCAACGGAAAATGGAAGTGAGCTGAGGGCTGTGTTTGGAGAAGGGGGAAGAAAGGAAATGGAAAAGGCTGAGCTGGGTACAGGGAGCACGAGGCTGAGGTTTGATTACGACACTCACACCTCCTCCTCCGGGCAGCTTTTCCCTCTAAGCACCTTCTGGCTGCAAGGCTGGGATAACAGGAGGCTTGAATTGAATATCTTGCAGAAACATGAACCTGCCTTCTCTATAAACGGGGTGACTTTTCCTCAGCTCTTCCAGTTCATGCATAACCTGAAGTTTCCATCACTCTCTGTTACCACCCAGGGCAGAACCTCAGAGTACCAACCCTGCTGCTGGAGGCTCTCTCTGCTCTTAGGAAAGCAGCTGAAGGTTATTTATAAATAACTTCATCTCTGGAAAACACACATTGCATCTCAGAGCAGCCCTCACGCTGCTCCACAGTGATTTTACATCCAGAGACTTTTGGAGCAGCTTCAAGGAACAATCCAACAAACACTGGGCTTTAAAGCCAATCTGAGTGCAGCAGTATTTTGTTATTTTGGAGCAGTTATTATTTGATAAGCACCAAGAGGGTGCCTTTGTGTTTCCATGAAGTTCCCAAACAGAATAAATACCCTTCGTGCCACAATAAGGAAGGGAAAAGCCTTTCCCTTTGATTTGGCCTTTTCCACTGGTGGACAACAAACCTTTGGAGCAATAAACATCCAGCTTTTGTAGAATCCAAGACATCCAGCACCAGCAGACCTGACCAACTCGAAGCCCCTGAAGTATGAGCAGTATTTTGTTTTCTGGCTGTTCTTGATCAGCGATGCTGAATGCAGAAATTGTAATGGTTTTTGTGCCAGCCTCGCTCAGTGTTGGGCTATTCTGAAATTCCACCATAAACCAGAAGTCAAATAATTACAGGAGGGTTGGCATCAGTACCTGGAGCACAGATAAGTTTTTAACAATTTGCCACCAGCTCCTGTAAAACCAGGATGTTTCTGCACTAACACATGCAAGTGTCAAGGGGAGAAAAGTTATTCCTAATGCTTAACCTCACTTTTGTGGGATTAAATAATATTCTGCCATTATTTTCTCCCTTCTCTGAGCTCGGGAGGCCCCGGCACAGGGTGCCCAGAGAAGCTGTGGCTGCCCTGGATCCCTGGAAGTGTCCAAGGCCAGGCTGGAGGCACCTTCCCAGTGAATCCCGCAGCCAATCCAAGGGGAAAGTTCCGCGGGAATGCCGGAGCACAGGCAGGCGTCGTTTGTCAAGTGCTGATGAGGTGCAAAGAGGAGTCTGTCAGGAGCAGCACGAAGGGATGGGAAATATCCTTCCCACAAGTCCGGGGCTTTTCCACAGCCTGTCAGAGCTGGGAATGTCAGCTCCGTACCTGGCCACTGCCAGGGAAGTGCAAACCCAGCCCTGGGAGAGCGGTGCTGGAGAAACAACCCAGAACTCCTGAAAACAACTTCAATCTAATCCAGAGGCTGAACTCACTCGGTTTTATGGACTCTGCAAACTCCCACACAGGTTTTGCACGACTCCTCTGGCTTCACGAGCTCCTCCTGGGCTTTCAGCTCCTGCTTCTCATCCTTTCTGCAACTCTGGGAGACTCAAAGTCTAAACAACACCCAGGGACTTCTCCGGCTGTGCAGGACAAGCAGCCCCGGGAGGGCAGCTGGCAGCAGATCTGCAGCTCTCAGTGCTCCAGCCGACCCGAGGCCATTCCAAACGGGATTTACTTCCATGCTTAAGCAGGTATTTACATGCCTGAGCATCCAGGGCTCACTGCCGTGCCCAGGCAACTCGCCTTCCCACTGTTTTCCACAAGTTATCCCCACTTCCCACTTCCCAGAGGGTTTTTTCCATTCCAGAGGGTGCTGCTCTAGTGGGAGGTGACAGACGGGATCCAGGGTGACAGATCCACCCATGGGAGGGATGCACCTCCTACTGCCTGTGCCAAGAGACCCTCAACACTAATTACTGCTAATTAGCTGCTCTGGACACACCTCAAGAGAGCAACACTCCAACAGGTGAACGGGAACACTTGGGGGAAGCTTTCAGTGAATTAAACACTACAAATAATGAATTAAACACTAATAATGATGAATTAAACACTAATAATAATGAAATAAACACTATAATAGTGAATTAAACACCAATAACAATCAATTTAACAACAAAGATGCAAAGAGGCTGAGTTATTTGCTCTTCCTTCTCCCAGGTACATCAGCACCTGGCTCCAGCATCCCTCGGCAATTGTGTCTCACCCTCTTCAGCTTTAAACCTCAAATCCCTTTTATTTGAATCCTCCAAGACATTTGTGCCCTGGGCAGAGCCTTTTTCTCACCTCAGAAACAAACTCTGTCTGGGGAAGCTGATTTCTCCCCACTCAGAGCCCTCCCAAAATACAGCCTGACTTCAGCCACCAGCTCCATCCACCCCCTGCACCTTTCCCTAATTCCGGGCACTGCTCCTGGCTGGAGTTTGGACCTTGGCTCTGGTTTTCCTGAGGGATAAGCAGACCTAATGCAGATTAAATGAAATTCCAGCACACACAAACTAGCGGGGTAAATATCCAACCATGGCCTGATGTCATGGCCCAGGAATCCCAAAGGCGCCGAAATGAAAATACCACGGGGAAAGCAAACACAGGAGTTTGGGGTGGAGGGAAGAAGATGTTCCAGGGGAGGATGCAGGGACAAAGAGAAAAGCCTGGGATATCTGAGATGGGTTTGCCTCACGCCACTGCTGTCAGTCAGTGTTGTAAAGCCCAGCCCATGTCATGTGGGTAAGATTTGCAAAATAAGCTAAACAAGAATTAGCATTTCAAATTCCACCCCCCTCCCCTTATTTAATTTCTGGCTGTCACCTGCTTGCTGGTACCACGTGGGGAAAATATTTGGAGGGACCAATGTCCATGTGTGGGCAGGTGGGGAATGGGAGCTGCTGTCCCCAGGGGTGTCCCCAACAGGGGTTCTTGGTATTGCTAAGAAACCCTTAAAA
Source organism: Daphoenositta chrysoptera (assembly GCA_013397915.1). Lineage (NCBI taxonomy): Eukaryota > Metazoa > Chordata > Aves > Passeriformes > Daphoenositta > Daphoenositta chrysoptera. The sequence continues at coordinate 266,352 of VZRO01007034.1, read as the reverse complement.
AACCTCACATAAAATTGCCAAGAGTTTCATGACAGTAGCACAATCCTTTAGGAACACAACCTTTGTCCTTGCTTTTTTTTAAACGTAATTAACTTAGCCACGGCTTCCAACTTTCCCCCATGATCCCAACACGTAGTAAATCCATCTAATTTGTTTTTCCTGGTCCAGGAAGGCCCAGGCTTTCAAAGGCACCTACCTGGAAGGCAGCAAACCACATGAGCCAGTCGAGGCGATAGTGGTAGGGGGAGATGAGGCACGGCCTCCTCCTCAAGTCCCCGGGCTTGCACTTGAACTCAAACTCCTCCCAGACTGCAGCAGGATCATTGGGATCCAGGCTGGATGTTCCCTGAAGGATGACTTCTGTCCTCTCCTTGGTGATGCTGTGGGATACAACAGGATGTTGTTATTTGTCTCAGTTCATGGAAAATCATAAAATCAGAATGGTTTGGATGGGAAGGGACCTTAAACTCATCCAGTTCAGATCCCAGCACCTTCCGCTATCCCAGGGTGCTCCAAGCTCCGTCCAGCCTGGCCTTGGACACTTCCAGGGATCCAGGGGCAGCCACAGCTTCTCTGGGAATCTGTGCCAGGACCTCCCCACCCTCACAGAGAAGGATTTCTCCCCAGTATCTCAACTAAAACTCTGGTTCACGAGAGTCCACGTGGAACACGAGTCACTGGCCCAGAGGTACAGTTGGATCCTGAGATCCAGAGCACCTCTGGATCCTGGGACTTTCCTCTCTCCAGCAGCAAAGTCAAATTCCATGCCCTTCTTTCTACCACCTGCAGCTGTTCCAGCCCGAGGGAGGGCTCTGATCCACAAGGATGATTCCTATGGAACGGGTGGGTCCGTGGTTCTGGATCAGAGGCAGGTCATGAGTATTCCCATGTGGCTCAGCTGCACTCCCAGCATGGAGCAGTGGGAATGGCAAACTCTAGGCCATGGAAACACCAGCCTGGAGTCCGGGCTGACCTGAGAGAGACACCCACCTGCTCCAAGGAGCTGCTTTCCATAAGGAACACGGAGCTATGGAAACCTGCCCAGCAAAGCTCTCCAGCTCCCCAACACCTTTGGATTTTTTTCTACTTTGATTTTGCCTCCTCCAACCCAAGAAACTGAAAGTTTGGGAACACACAGCCTCCACCTTCTGCCCCGATGGCTTTCAGGGAGAGATGCTGCCAACCCAAGGAATGCTGAGCATCTCCTCTTTTAATTGTTCTCTCAATTTCAGAGATCTGTGGATTCTCCAGCCAAGTTCCATATTATCCCCTGGGCTGAGTTATGAGCTGTGGCCGGCTGCCCAAGGCTTAGGAACACTCTGTAAATCAGGGACACCAAATTACCAATAAAAGCATGGTCCTACTGTGTGATTCAAAACCTGTCAGGTTTCACATCATCGGAGATTCATTATAAGCTGCAATCCTCTTTTTATTGGTTTACATAGGCTGGAATTGCAAACATCTTACAGCAGCATTTCAGCACATGCTCTGTAGGGTCTGGTAACTGTTGAAACAGAAACCAAAGACTGAAGAAGAAAAAGAACAACAACCCAAAGAAAACAATCTCCTGGAGCTTCACCACTCCAGCCTTCACAGAGCTTCTGGGTTATTTTTCTCTCTCTCAAAAAAAGAGGAAATTTTGGCATTTTCCACAAGTAATGTTGATGGTTTTCATAATTTTTTTCTCTTTTTTTTCTGTCCACAGAAACTTCTGCGATTTGAAAAATTGAGGAAAAGATTATATTCATTTGATGTGTCCTCAGCATCTCCAGTGCTTGTGGTGGGACTCGTTCCTCCCCTTCACCACCCAGCCAGACCTTTAACAGCCAAACTGCTTCACCTTCTGCAAAATAGATTTATTTGCTGCTGGTTTCTCCTCTGGGGCCTGATCCAGAGCCCTTCCCAGATCTCTGGAGAACAACCCATGGTCACCATGAGCAGGTGGTGGCAAAGCCTGCAGAGAAGCCCGGCCTTGTTGTTGTCCCTGGAACAACCTGATGATGCAGCCCTGCTTTTCATCATTTTCCCAGCTGGAAGAGGCTGGGATGGACAGCACATGAGAGGGGTTACACTGAGCCCAGCCATGGCTCACCTAAGCTTTAGTCCTCCAAAAAACAGATCTGGATCCCTAAAACCCAGCCCAAACCAGTCTGGTTCCAAACACAGCTGAGATGCTTTCCTTGTCCATCCCACCTTGCAGCCCTGAGCGGGATTTCCTGAGCTGCTGACGGCCCTGTCCTCTCAAATCTTCTTTTTTGAGGCCACTTCTACTTTGGTCTCCACTGTTTCCTGGAGCAACGAATCCCTCAAGCCACTCAATGGAAAAAGCACTTCCTTTTGTTGGCCTAAAATCTGCCACCAAGAGCTGCAGTGGCTGTTTCCAGGAGGGAGAGCAAAGGAGTGCAGGGGAAAAGAAGTTCACCAGAAATGAGGAGGGCTGGGGAGGGTGAAGTCTGTCCTGGATGAACTCTCCTATGGATATTTTCATCCTGCTTTTATGGATATTTTCATCCTGCTCTTACATTTGCTATGTTGATGGAATGAGTTGACTCATAAACAGCTCAGAGAAAATAAATTCAGTGGGAAAGAAACCTGCTCCTTTTCTCCTTCTGCCTCATAAACAGATATTCCATACATTGTGTTTCAGTGGGAAAGAAACCTGCTCCTTTTCTCCTTCTGCCTCATAAACAGATATTCCATACTTTGTGTTTCAGTGGGAAAGGAACCTGCTCCTTTTCTCCATCTCTCTCATAAACAGATAATCCATAAATCGTATTTCAGTGGGAAAGAAACCTGCTCCTTTTCTCCATCTCTTTCTAATTCCAGTTCTACTGGAAGGATTTCTGTTTAGGTTTAAGGCACACAGAGCATCTGGCTCTGGAATACTCTGGGCAGAGGAGCAGGGATGTGCCATTAAAGCCCCTGTACCTCCCAAAGGCTCCGTAGGTGTTGACGATTCTGAGGGGGTTGAAGGAGGTGTTCATGACCTGTCTGGAGTTGAGCAGGTTCAGCACCACCGGGATGCTGAGGTAGATGATCAGGAGGCCCAAGGAGATGTTCAGCACTCTGCGGACACAGGAGCCTGTGGGGGACACAAAACCAGACCCCATGGAGGTGATTTCACTGCTCTGCTCCCATTCCCAT
>VZRO01007034.1:153217-263132 GCA_013397915.1 Daphoenositta chrysoptera | reverse complement strand
CCCCCCGCCGCCCCCGCCGCTGACAAAACCCCGCTGTAATCACCCCGACCTTGCCACAGGCCGCAATCGCAGCCGGGATCTGCCTTTCTCTAAATAGTCTGAGCAAGGGCTAAAAGGAAAAATGTCTAAAATGTGACATTAATCATGGCTTTAATACAGGGGAAAAACCACAGCTGGCACTTGCACCTTGCTCAGGATCAGCCTCCTGCTCTGGGAGCTGGGCGTGGAGTCCTGGGGCCGCTCCTGCCTCCTCCTGCTGCCCCGGGCTCTCCCATCCTGAGGGCTTTTCCTTCCCCAAAATCCCTGCTCCCCACCGTTCCTGGGGGAGATGTGTGTTGCTCTGCCAGCGCTCTGGGATGGGGTTTGCAGGAGCAGCACGGGGCTGGGCTGGATCCCAGGCCGGGCAGACACCGCCAGGAGCAGACAAATAAGCAGAGGTGACCCCCGAGGGGCTCCTTCCCTCATGGCCCTTTTCAATTTATTTAACATTAACAGCCAAAGGATCGGATTCAAAGCAATTGCGTGGAGCTTTCCCCTTATCTCTGCAGGAGAGGGATGTTTATTTGAACCTCTCTCAGAAGCTATTAATAATTGTTTAGTCTGAGAACATTTCTGGAGAATCATTTGAATCGGGCCTTCCCTCACCCCCTGTGCTGCTGTGTACGAGGCTTTGGGGCATTTTTTGGGGTTTTTTTTCAGATGGGCTGATTTTCTTCCCCTGAAATTCAAGAGCAGGTACAAGCACAGAGCCCCCACTTGGCTCCTCAGCAGCCCATGGCCATGCAGGGACCGCTCATCCTTCAGCAGGGGTGATCCTCACCCTGGCCCTTGGGGCCACAGCCACTCAATCCGAGAGAAAAAGGAGTTTTCTCCTTTTCAGGGAGAAACTCAGTAATTCAGGGAAAAAAAATAACCTAGATGGCAAAGATGGAGCAAAACTTGAGGACAGGAGCCAGTGGGATCTGGATGGGAAGTGGAGGCCTCGGTAGGAATCAAACACACACTTCAAGGATGTGGCCTCACAAAACCAGGTCATGAGCAGGACATGGCTGGGGACCCTCCTGTCTTCTGCTCTGGTGGCTGAGGGCTCCTCTGAGCCTCCTGGCACCCATCAGCACCAGCTCAACAGCACCTGCTTCCTCAGCAGAGAAAATATGCAGGAATTCAAATTCCCTGGATATTACAGAGACCCCACCCCTTCTGAGGGTGGGACAGAGTGGGATGGATGGATGGGTATTGTCCTTGCTTGCACAGCCTGGCTCAGTCAGACTTTCTGGAGAACATCACTGAGAAGGTGCAAGTTCCTCAAAACAGGATCTGCCTCCCCCTCACAGGGACTCCCTTTGGCTTCTCCTCCCAAAAAGAAGGTGCAGCCTCAGCGTTGTTTGGGATTGGAGGCATAAATGGAGTTGGTAGGAAAGTCTGGGACTTTTGCAGCCTCTAAAGCAAAGCTCCAGGAGGGGAAAAGCTGATAAAGATTTAATTCCAGCAAAATATGTGAAATAAACGACACAAAATTTAACGAAGCTGCATGGCTGGAACTCCCATTTTTGGTTAATAAGCTGCTTCTTGGTAGAAAAGACTGGAGACAGATGCTGCCTCTTGTTGACATTTTTCCTTCCTCTGACAGCTGTTTGGGATATTTAACCCCAGCAGCTGTGATTGTTGTTGATATTACAGGCAATTTGTTGCTTATATGCGGTTTATAAAAATGTTGCAAACACCACTCTCCATCTGCTCCGCAGCCTCATGAGAAACATCCCTGTGCTGCTTCTTCTGGATCAGGGCTGCTTGGAAATCGCCTCTGGAAGGGGAAATCAGCCACCTCGAGCCCTTTTTTCCAGTTAAAACCTCCTTTGTATTTGCTCTTTCATATTCATGGTATGAACAGGAGTTCTCCTCCTCCCTGTTTTGGGGAATTCTCTCCCCACCACGATGGTGGCCACACCACCAGTGGTGGCCACCAGCAGCTGCTCCTTCCACTGTCCCAGGGTGCTCCAACCTGGCCTTGGACACTTCCAGGGATCCAGGGGCAGCCACAGCTTCTCTGGGCACCCTGTGCCAGGGCCTCCCCACCCTCACAGGGAGGAATTCCTTCCCAATATCCCATCTACCCCGGATCTCTGTTACTGTGAAGCCATTCCCTGTGTCCTGTCCCTCCATTCCATGTCCCAAGTCCCTCCCCAGCTCTCCTGGAGCCCCTTTAGGAGCTGGAAGGGGCTCTGAGGTCTCCCTGGAGCCTTCATCACGCCATGGAGGAGAGCAAATGTGAGAACCCAACTTCTAACCCCACCTCAAGTCGCACTGGGTGTTTCACCCTTGTCTTTAAACAGCCAAAATTAACAAACAAGTTAAAAACAAAGCCCTAAGATAAACTGTACAACTCCACACTCTTATTTTGAGTTCGAGTCACTGGGGGAAGAGCAAGCACTGACTTTCCAGAGCTGCAGCTGCCTGGACTTGCTGTGACATTGGTCCTGCAGAGGACATGTCCCAGAAGCCATGTCCCCATGGCAGTGTCCCCCCACCCCAGCAATGTCCCCACAGACCCTCATGAACCAACCACCAGCTTCACATCGCGAGGTCCAGCCCCCCTCCACCCACAGAGGAGCAGAGCTTTGTTTTGAAGGTGAAAGCTTTGGAGCCAAGCACACCAAAATCCCAACTTTTTCCTCTCTGGGAATAACTCACCCAGGGAAAGCCTCTCTCCCTCCGCCCCTGGGAGCTGCATCCGCGCCGCCCGTTCCCTCAGCTGGGAGCTGAAGAGCAGCCCCAGGCTGGCATCGTCAAAGCAGGCGATGCTGGGCACCATGGTCAGCCAGTTCAGGAAACTCAGGTTCCCACTTATGATCAGGAGCACCTAAATGGGAAACAAGGAAGCAGAGAGCGTTGGATCTCCCTAAATGCCAACAAGAACGCGCGGTGATGGATTTTAGCATCCTAACACGGATTTTCCAGGATGGCAAAGCCTTCCTGGAGCCCAGGCTCCAGCCTGAATGTGTCCCCCTGGTTCACAATGTGAGCTCTGCCCACGAGGGATCAGCCAGGGGATAGAGCGACTTGATTTCCAAAGCGACTTGATTTCCAAAGTGCCTTGATTTCCAAAGTGACTTGATTTCCACAATGACTTGATTTCCAAAGTGACTTGATTTCCAAAGTGACTCCATTTCCACAGTGACTCGATTTCCAAAGTGACTCAATTTCCACAGTGACCTGATTTCCACACTGACTCAATTTCCACACTGACTCGATTTCCACACTGACTCGACTTCCATAGTGCTCCCACGGGAATCACCCGCTTCCTGCTTATTCCGAGGGATCCGTGACAGCAAAGCTCCTGAAACCCTTCAGGAGGAAATCTTGGAACTTCTAATTAAAGAGCAGCATTAAATATAGAAGTGTGCATTTTAAGAGGCGTTATTTTGGTTCAATTTTAGCTTTTATTGGCTGTTTAGGAGAGTGTCTTGCCTGTGGTCTCCCAAAACACTGCTCCATGGTATGAACATCAAGAACACAGTGACAATCTCAGTCTGAGGACTTTCAGCCAGTGTTCTGTTAAAAAAATCCCATGTTTTCTCATTAAAAATGACAACAAATAAATGTTAAGAACGTGTGATTTCATATTTTATATGACTGGCACCATGGTTTTTGACATGGTGATTTGCAAGTTACAAGTTTTAAAACCCCAGCAGGACTCTCCAGAAAGTCACAGATCGTTAAGAAAAGGAGAGCTCTGACCAATCACAGCAAGGAACAAAAATCCTAACTATTATTTAGTTAAAAAAATAATAATTTATGCTGAGTTGGATAATTATGAGGGGGAAAAAAAAAAGCTATTTCTATCTGAATTCCAGACACATATTGGGTCCTGGAAGGGAACGTGTTACACTCGAGGTTTGGGGCTCACCCTTTGACCTGAATGTGATTTAGCTCGATGAATATTAATCAGCCCGGATTCATTATCACACCTCTCACTTGGGGAACTCTGCTCCTGTTCCGAGGTGATTTTGCCTCGTGCAGTTGCAGTTGAGTTAAGAAAATCCTTCTGCGCTTTGCCACTTCTGGTTCCCAGCTCTGCAGGAGCCCCTGGGTGGTCCACGGGAGGGTTTTTTCAGGAGTGATTCACCTCTCTTTATTGCTTGGAAGTCAGGAGCAGGAGATCTTATTGCCAGCAGCCCTGAAAAATCAGGGGATTCAAAAATAACAGGAGTTTGGCGTTTTCTGGGCTGTGGAGGAATCACGGAGCCGACACATTTTTAATTTCAGCGCTTCTGGCTGAGGCTTGGAGCTCATGCCAGCTCCTGCTCACAGGGGGTTGATGAGACCATGGACCCCTTGGATCTGCAAGGACAAACCTCAAAGGAATTCCTGCTTCAAAGCCAAAAAACGGGATTTTTCAAACACGCTGAGGGGTGGTGTCCCAGCAAGTGGCTTTGTGGCTATATTGAGTGAGTTTTATGTTGTTTGATCATTCACATGGAATGGTTTGGGTGGGAAGGGACCTTAAACTCATCCAGTTCCAACCCCAACACCTTCCACTATCCCAGGGTGCTCCAAGCCCTGTCCAGCCTGGCCTTGGACACTTCCAGGGATCCAGGGGCAGCCACAGCTTCTCTGGGCACCCTGTGCCAGGGCCTGCCCACCCTCACAGGGAGGAATTCCTTCCCAATATCCCATCTAACCCTGATCTCTGTTAATGTGAAGCCATTCCCTGTGTCCTGTTGGTGCTCCAAGCACCACCAAAACCCAGCTGGATCTCCAGACCTCCATCCTCATCCATCCTCTGCTGCTCCCATCCTCAGCCTTGATTTGTGTTCCCAGAGTGTCCTTCTCCTGCTGGACAATATTGAAACTCCCAATTACACCAACCAGATGGGATCAACCCCTGTGGTGATGGGGAGAAATTTTTTATTAAAGCCCAGTATTAATCATGGTAATTGGGGAGGAACTTTGAGGTTATAAAACTACAGCATGTCTAATGAGTGAGCTCCTTCTAGGAGGAACTGAGGGTTTTAATCTAATAATGTCACTTTTATGGATTATGACTGGAGTTTTATGAAGTGTGATATGAAATACAGTGGATTCATGGCTCTCGCTGGATTAATTTGGAAAAGTAGTTTTCCTGGTTCTAGGCCCAAAACCAATTATTCCTCACATTTCTGTCCCCTGCCCCGTTACCAAACCCCTCTGTCAGAAAACGGGCACCTCCAGCCGTAACTTTTTTACAGGTTGGGCTTCTTTGTTTGGCTGGGGCTTGGTTTTTTTTCGAAATCCCAGATTGTTACAAACATCCAGTAGGCAGAGGAAGCTCATATTCCATGGCACAGGCTGGATATTTGTCCAGGAGGGACAAAAACAAGCTGGAAACTTTTAAACACAGGCGAAGGCTACCTGGAGCTCGTCCTTAGCACAGGGACAGGATCACCTCGCTGGAGCTTCTTGATACTGAGCCATTGGCACAGAAGAGCCAAAACTGGCATGTATGGAAGGACTATAAATAATTTAAAGGGAAAAAGGAAACCTCAAGAACCATCCAGTCCTTCCTGCTCCCCCAAAGTAGAGTCTAAAAGTCAAAGCAGAGTCTCTACCTGCACTGGAGTGTATCTGTTAAGCTGTTCCTAGAAAAATACTCACATGTGTAGTTTTCCCCCCAAATTTATCATAGATACAGGTAAAAAAATTCCCATTAAATAGCAGCAACAAGAATGTTTAATTTTCCCCCATTATTAATTTAAATTCTTGTTAACTCCTTAACTGGATATTTGCATGAGGATTTAATCTCTGCAGTTTAGTGCAGAGAAATACACAGGAAAATAATCACCTCTGTCCACTTGCTCTGATTTAGACAGGAGATGGTTTTGTGAATCCCAGAGAAATTCAGAGAGCTATTGGAAGCACCAGGAGGAAAGGGAACAGGTCAGTTCCTGCTGAGGAATAAACCAGTGTGGACACAGAAATGCACAATCTTCACTAAAACCTGTCCTTGGTCAGGGTCAGGCTTTGACACATTTCAAATTGCACTGCCAGGTTTTTGCAATTCCAGGCCTAAATCCCGGGTCTAAAAGCAAGAGGCACCCAAATCCTTTCCAGTGCTGTCCCACACCCCACATTTGGGTTTGATCTGAATGTGCCTCCCTCCCAACTGGTTTTTAATTTGTTGCTATATGAGCCACCTACTGGAGTTCCCACAGATTATGGGATTTGACTGTGGAGCATTTCTAAGTGGGATAAGCACCACTTCCAGATTTTCAATGGAAAAAATGTTAAAGAGAAGCAACAGAGTGAAAGTGGAGTGATTATGGTTTTATATCGACATGTGTGTATTTATACACATATATATCCCCAAATCTCACGCTTCAGCACTCCCCCTGCCCTCCAGGCCAGGACCTCCTGCCCTCCTCCTTCCTTCTCAGGGAGAATTCCTTCATGGAAAGGGCTGCCAGGCATTTGAAATTCCCAGGGAGGTTTGGAGTCCCCATCCCTGGAGGTGTCCAAGGAACACCTGGACATAGCACTCAGTGCTCTGGGCTGGGGACAAGGTGGGGATCGAGCACACTTGGACTTGATGATCCTGGAGGGGTTTTCCAACCTCAGTGATTCTCTGATTCCAAGGACAAGAAGTCAGGAGAAGAATGCACAGACAGGCTCAGTGCACACTCCCCTTCTAAAACCCCCAGGACTGGGGTTGGGATACTGGGATGAGAGACAATTCCAGCGCCAGAGGAGTTAAACTTATTTCATCACTGAGCCCAGGATGTTGCAGCAAATATTCCTGTTTTGGGAAATTTTATCCCTTTAACTCGATTACCCAGGTCCTGTGTGTGTGAATTGAGGATCAGTCGCTCACCTTGGGTCTGAAACACAACCAGGCTCCTCCTGTCCTGCTCCTGCCGAGCCCAGATGTGGCTCGGAATTCCTGACTTTGACACTTTTATCCTGCTCTGCAGCTTTGTTGTGGAAAACCCCTCTTGGTGTTGGTTGATCCGTTGACTCCTTGCTGGAGGCAACAATTCCACATTAACACAGGACAGGCTAAGAACTGCCCCAGGACTGGTTATGGAAGCACTGGACCACTTGGAAATGAAAGAATCATTTTACAGAGGGCAAGAATTCCCTGCTACTCTGCTCTGAATTATCAACATCTTTCCAACCCTTCCTTCCTGAAGGGGGAAGTTGCCATGAAGACAATCCATGGCAAAAATCTTCCAGCATCTTATGGATTTTTTACTGAAGGTCAAAAAGCATTTCCACGGAGCAGCAAATCCCAATGAGCTTTTCAGCAGATCCTACATCAGAGGAGCAATTTCAGATAATTTCTTCCTGATTTTACTCCAATTTCCTGCAAAAATTTTAGTGTCAGGCCTGTTACTTGGTTTAGATTGGATATCAGGGAAGAATTCCTTCATGGAAAGGACTGTCCAGCCCTGGTACAGCTGCCCAGGGCAGGGGTGGAGTCCCAGTCCTGGAGGGATTTAAAAGCTGTGTGGATGTGACACTTGGGGACATGGGTCAGTGGTGGCCTTGGCAGTGATGGGAACGGTTGGAACTGATGATCTGAGAGGTCTTTCCCAACCTAAACAATTCCATGAGGATGCTGACAAAGGGCAGGAAGGCAAGCCTGAGAGTATTCCAAGTTTTGGATAGTTTCTGCATGGAGAACACATGGAAAGAAGGTGACAAATGAGACAGGGAGACTCTCCCTACAGACCCTCAGCTTTTGAGCTCGTGCAGGATTAACCCAGAATGAATTCCAGCTGCAAACCCAGCACAGCCCTGCACGCAGGGCCCACCCACAGGTGCCAACCCAAACCCTGGCCTTTGGAAGAAGTCTTGGCAGGTCACCACCACACCTTTCATGGCCATCAGGAGGAGGGGGAGCAGGAAGAGGCAAACCTGATAAAAGGGACCATGGAATTTTGTACAAATATGGGAAAAGCAAGATGGAGAGGACATCAACCCAAAATTACAGAATCATGGAGTGGTTTGGGTTGGAGAGACTTTAAAGCTCACCCAGTTTCATCCCTCTGCCAGGGACACCTTCCACTATCCCAGGTTGCTCCAAGCCCTGTCCAACCTGGCCCTGCACACTTCCAGGGATCCAGGAGCAGCCAGAGCTGTGCCAGGGCCTCTCCAGCCTCACATAGAGGGATTTTTTCCAAGTCCAAGTCAGTCTGTTACACCCAGGGCACCGCAGCCCTTCCCGGCATCCAGCAGGACCCTGCTCCCTCTGGCACTCAGCAAGGAATGGTGATGTCCCATGAGCAGCACAGAGCTCCACAGCAGCTGTTGGAAAAACACCTCAAGATCCATCCCCAGGACAGGAGCGCTGGAAAAGCCGCATGTTGTTCCCTCGGAGCAGGCCTGGGTTCCTTCAGTCAGCGCGAGGGCCGCGCTTGTTCCGATGAGCTCATTCCAGCCGTAAAGTCCAACAGCTCCTTAAAAAGTCCCTGCATCCATTAATGCTCCGAGTGTTCCACTAACCAGCTCCATCCCGCTCGTTAAAAGCACTTTTATGGCACGTGCAGAGCTGAAGTCCAGCAGAAGGGCTCTGCTCCGGTGGTGTCTCCACGTGGGGATGTTGGAAAGAGCCCCACGAGCTCCAGAGGGACCTCACGCTCTGCCCACCATCTGCCTCCCCCACAGGGAGAGCAGCCTGGGAAGGGTTTTTCCAATCAGAAGCCGTGGATTCATCAAAATATAAAATGGGCCAGGCTCAGCTCTGAGCACTTGGCCCAGGATGCTTGGAGACCATTCTGCTTCATGGGACACCTTCCATTAGACCAGGCTGCTCCAGGCTCCATCCAACACTTCCAGGGATAGGGCAGGACAGGGCAAATCAATAGCAAATAAACTGAAAGCATTTACCTGATTCCAAAGAATGATTTAATTATGGAGGGTTTTTTTGTCAGCACAACTTTAGGTCTTTCCAAAGTACGAAGTTTTGATTAATTTTTGCCTGTTTTGGTTGAAATCAGCAGATGGTTTGTGATACCAAAATCAACTTCCTTCTTGAAAAGTGAGGAATGTACCCATAAACATTTTTTTCACAGCTTCCTTTCAAACCAGTTTCAAACTGGAGCTGGACACCCAGGAAACAGCTTTAAAAAAATAATCCTAAATATTTTGGATGGCACCGGCAGGACTGGGCAATTCCTGCCTATTCAAGTTGTTCTGGGAGCGTTTTGCTCCAGGTTTTTATTTTCCCTCTCTGCTGAGCTCTGCTCCATGCTCGGATATTAAGACATCATAAGAAAAATTCCAACAGGGCAATGAATCATTAACTGTCACCGTTTTCCAGAAGGTGCAAATTTAAGGTTATAAAACTGTCAAAACCCAAAACAGTTACACGGGGGAGGTTGTGCTGTTGGCTGGATGTGCCTCTGGAAGGGGATGCAGACAAATCCCAGTGGATGCTGTGGGATGAACAACCAGGGCACATCCATGGCAGAGACCATCCCTGTGGGAAACCACGTGGCTGCCAAGAGGGGCTGGGGGCTGTCCCCGTAACCCACCCTGGGGTGGGTGTTACTTGGAATCATGGAATTGTTTCGTTTGGAAAAGCCCTCTGAGATCGAGTCTAACAGTTCCCCCATGACAGCCAAGGCCACTACTAACCCATGTCCCCAAGTGCCACATCCACATGGCTTTGAAATCCCTCCAGGGGTGGGGATTCCACCCTGGACAGCCCTTTCCATACAGAAATTCCTCCCTAATTTCCAACCACGTGCAAACCAAAGCAAAAAGTAGGCGGTGACTTACTCAAGTGGCGAAATGAGGGCCCTTTAGTTCTACACTGTGGCCAGGGTGAGGAATTCCACCCCAGGCATTTTCAGCACCTTGGTCCTTCCCAAAAGGTTCCAGGCATGCAAGTTTTGGAGGATGGAACCAGCCCTCAGCTCCATGGGGCCTTTCCCACCGGCTTCAGCAGGACCCAGACACCGCAAGGACCAGCTCTGGACTTGGTCAAACCACAAACACCATTTTCATTTGCCATTTGTGCTGCAGAGCCAGGATTATCCCCTAATACCAACACACAGGAAAAGAGGGATTCAGGAAAAGCATTTTTCAGCCCTGTAGAAATAATCCTGGTTTGTGGTTTAATTACAGCCTGGAATGGGCTGTCAATAGGCACCAATCAGTAACTCAATTACACAGAACTCCCCTGTAATTAACACTGGATGATTACTGAGTGATCAATAAAAAAGTGGAACAGTATCAAGACTAGAAAGTATCAGCCCTTTTTCCAGAATATCTATCCTTCTCCCTACTAATTAGGACATTCTTCACCAGGAGATGTGTGGGTTCAAAATTCCCTCTGCGAGAAATGATGTGAATTAAACCCTGCTCTCAAATCCTGGATCAGCCCAAAGTCACATGGAACTGTTTATATTCCTTGATTGAAGGAATGCTAAAACACTTCTGGCAAAAATGCTTCCATTCCCTTTCCCCATCCAGGCACCGTGGGCTCCTTTGAAAATCACTTTTTCTGCAATATTTGGATGTATTTAACAATTGCCAAAGTCAGAGCAAACCCAATTTTTTTGGGAAGGAGAGAAGGAGAACACATCAGAAAAAATATCTATTCTGATAGCAAACATTTTCCCTAGTCCAGGTCTTGGTGAAATTCAGATGAAATTGGTATTAAAGACAGAGTATGAGGAAAACAATGTTCTTGGGAATAAATATTGATGGGAATGCTGAGTATGGCCAATCTCAGACAGCCCTGGCACAGGGAAACGGGATCTGTCACAATCCCCTTCCAAAACAATTCAGGTCCAAAGTTTTGGTTTCACCAATTGTGGAGACTTCTGGAACAGCCGCATTGGGACCCTGCTCCCCAAATTCAAGCCCAACACGGATTCAAACCCATCTCTGCCTTTTCAAGCTAAAAGGAAAAGACACGACCACATCCGCAGGCACAGGGAAAATGCAAGGAAAAAGTCAAGGATGTCACATCTGATCAGCCTGACACCAGGCTGGAAAACACTGGTGGCTTCCCCGATTTGGATCTTTCTGCAGCTCCTTTCCTTGCCTCATTAAATCCCTAATTTTGGGTAACTTTAAGCTCTCAGCAACATCTGCCGTGAAATATTTAACTTGGGTTGGCTACTCGGTGTCACTGGAAGCCAAGGCTGGGTGCATTTCCAACTCTGGGATGACCTGGATTTTTCCAGCAAACCAAGAGCACGTTCGTGGGGAACACACGGAGCTGATCCCCGATCCCTGAGCCCGTGGGCTCCTGAGAGCCCGGGAGAAATGGGAAACAGTTGTGGTGTGAAAACACACCAGGAAAACCCAGCCCGGTGCCGTGTTTGGGACTGGGCAGCATTTGATTTTAATAAAGCCAGGCTGCAAAAGCCTGGAGGATAAAAAACAGTGTAGGACTGGATGTAAAAGTTTTATGGAAATGCTAAAAAAAAAGAGGAGAAATGTGAAGCAAGGGCAGAACAGCCACCGTGCCTCGGCATCTCCGTCGGTGAAGGGCCTTTGCAGCAAGGCACCGACTCTGTCCCAAATCCTTCCCTCAACCCTGATGGAAAATGGCTTCAAACTGGGATAAATATGGCAGGGAATCGTGGAATATCCTGAGCTGGGAGAGACCCACAAGGATTATTGAAGTATTTGGTAAAATCTTGGCAGAGATTCCAAGAGAGGCTGTGGCTGCCCCTGGATCCCTGGAAGTGTCCCAGGCCAGGCTGGATGGGGATTGGAGCACCCTGGGATGGTGGAAGGTGTCCCTGCCCATGGCAGGGGTGGCACTGGATGGGCTTTAAGGTGCCTTCCAGCCCCAACCATTCCAGGATTCCAAGTCCCACTCCAGGCTGTAACCACCCAGCTCACTGACCCATTTAAATTACAAAATGCACAACCACTGGACATCGAGCCCTTGTTAAATTTTCTGAGGTCAGAAGAAGAAAAAGAGGGAAAAAAGGCTTTTTCCCATTTTCCTTCCATCCCAGATGGCAGCTTAGCAATCCCTGAGCTGTCAGAGGTGGGGACTAAATAAATAGCAAATGAAATGTACCCTGGGCAAAACCAGAGATGCTTAAGAAAACACAAAATGTGTTAAAAATCACATTTTTATGTTGCCATCTGCAGCAGTTTCTTTTCAGCCTTACTCATAATTCCAGTTACAATGGGAGCGAGGTGTAAATTATGAAATGATAAAAAAAAAAAGAGTTTTTTCAGCTTTTTCCTTCTCTAAGCAGTTGGTTCTATGTGGGACAAAATGATGCTGGGATGGAGGCAGGGAAGATCATGTGGAACCCCGGAGATCAGGATGCTTATTGCTCCAGCCCTGCTGGGGGGCTTTTATTGTTTAATATGGATTCATTTACTTGTAGGAATCTGAAATAAACCTCGATACAGGGACTGATGGAGTGTTCAGCACTAGCTAGAAACAGAAGCCAAAAGAAACCCAAATCCTGCTTTTAACTTTGCAGAAGAAGACAAGGTGCTCCAAAGGGATGGGATGTAATAAACTTGGAGCTGTTTATCTCCAAGGTTGCTGCCTGCACAAATGGCAAATTAGGATTTCAGGGCTGCCTAAGGAGCCTGGCTCCTCCTGGGAGCTTTGAAGATCCCAGCCATAAAGAGACGAGTGCAGCGGGTATTTCCTGGTAGCCTCATCCTGCTTTTCCCAGCCCGGATTTGGCCCGTGGCAGATGGGATCACATGAGCTGTCGATCCCGGAGGATGCTGGGGAGGAAGCAGAAAATGCCACCCACTTGCAAGGTCACAGCTGCAAGATCCCTGCTCATGCTGCTGCACTGATGGCTAACATATGAGAGGAACCTTGGAAGAGGAACGAAAACACAGGGATATTCCAGGCTGGATATTCCAGGCAGAGCTGTCACCGGAGGGGGAACGCTGCCCCGACACTCAGTGGCAGCTGTGCTGTTATCAGGGAAAGATGCTCTCCTGGAAAAATGCTGCACAGGGCTAGAGGTTTTCCAGCTCCGAGGAATCTGCAGCAGAGGATGAAGTGCAGCTGCCTGTCCGTGAGGAAGTTCCTGCTCTCCACAGTGACTCATCCCACAAAACCCAAGGGCATCCACATCAGCCACGGGGCTCACTTTCAAAGGTTACTCATTATTCACCCACAAATTGGGTTTGTCAACAGAGGGGAAGAGCAAAAATCCACCATTGCCTCATCCTGTGATTCCAGCAGCCTCATCCAGCGACATGGATAATGAGCCGCTCTGAGCCAGGTGCCAGAGTGACACTGGGACAGAGACTGGGAATGAGACTCCGGGAAACAGAATATGCCAGGCACTGCCTGGTGCTGCTGGAGGAGCACTGGAAAGGGATTGATAAGAAGGAGCAGGGATCTGAATGCTCCCAGGCTGCTGAGCTCGGAAAAGATGCAGGGAGCTGGGAAAAGATGCAGGGAGCTGGGAAAAGATGCAGAAATCTTGGCTGTTCCAGTTTTTCTGCACCATCCCCACGGTGCTCAGAGCTTTGGCAATGTGTGCACGGCCAGTGCCAGGTCAGGATGTGGGATCAGGAGCAGGACAGGGGCACCTGAAAAGGTGAGAGTGGGTCTGCCCAGGTGTCCTGGATGGATTCTGCAAGGAGAATCTGCTCTGCATCCCTGGCAGTTCCTGCTGGGTGGGCATCTCCATCCTGGACCTTCAGGCTATGGACTTGTTATGGAGAGTTTCTGTCTGGCTTTGTAGCTTAATTTCTCCTGACAGCGAGAAGGAGCCCTGAAGGTTTCTGCAAACCCAACTGTTTACAAGCCAGTGCCAAAGCCAGAGCTGGGGCCAACGCGGGCTGGGAGCAGCAATCCCAGAGTTCCAGAATTCCCTGCCGGAGCACAGGCCGTGCCACAAGGCATTAATCTCCCAACGCACCATTTGGGCCTGGAAATGTCGGCGTGACAGAGCCGTGAGCGGCCCAGACAGCACGGAGGGAAGTGAAACCAAGCGGCAAATTACAGCTCTGCCCAGGATTTTCCAGCGGGATCCCACAGAGGTATTTCCCAGCGCTCCCAGCTGTGGTCAGAGCTGCTCCTCTCTGGCGTCTTGTGGTGGCAGCGCCGCTGTCACGGTGCTGGGGCTGGGGGGCCTGGGCCACATCGGGCACTGTCACCAGGGAACACCAGTGGTGCCAGCCCAAGTGACAAAGGGGACTGGCACGGACCCAGAGAGCTCCTCTGGAACCGGCCCGGAGGTGTCTCCTGGTCCTGAAGACCCTCAAGGTTCCCGGTTTTGGCCTTGCCCTGGACAAGGAATGGTCTGGGAGCGTTCATGAAGGAACTGTGACACCTGGCACTTCTCCAGTGCAGGATCCTCACGGCCTTTCCCAACTCAGGATGGCCACAGAGGGACAAGAAGAGCAGCAGTGTGACACAGCACCCACGGAGACAGGAGCAGAGCCACCTGAGCCCCAGCCAGCCACTCATCTGCAGCCACCTCAGCTCTGGGAGATCCTTAACCCCTGGCTGAAGACACATCACAGCCACTCCTGACCCGACCCCCTCACCAAAATCCCTCCACGTCCCCAAACACAATCCCTTTTCCCAACTTGCCCGTATTTTCAGTGAAAGTACAGGTTATTTCGGCTGTCACATGCTGGAGGTTTGCACTCAGTTAGAAACTACTGCAAGGGAGGAAAAGCACCAGGAGAAGCAGCAGAACCACCAAGTCCATCCCTGGAACAACTTCCAACAAGGACATCTCCACCAGAGCATGGCCAAGGGCAGGGACAGCCCAGGGAAACCATCACAAGGACTCTTATCACAGCAGTGGCTGCGTGTGGAGTATTTCATTTGGCACCCTTTGGAGCTCTCATAATCTTTTCCTTTATGATTAATATTAAACAAGTCATATCCCTTATGGAATTTCCTAACCCTGTCTGTTTATATTTTTCTCTACATCAGAGTTAATATTTTAAGATCGCCTCTCTCTTTTTTCTCTTTTATTTCACGTTCATCTGTTTTTCCTCATTTTATAAATCAGGTTTCTTGTTTAGTAGTCATGACAACATCTGCCTGCGGTGGTTACACTACAGCCTGGGGCTTTTTATTTTCTTTTCTCCCCCCAAGCTGCCTTAGAAGAAAAAAAAAAAATCCTTTAAATAAATAAAAGCATAAAATGAAAGGGGCAAGTTCGGAACCGCCTCCTCCTCCTTTCCCTCCAATGACCCACTTCAACAAGACTTCCCAGCATGGTGGGTGAGGACTCATTTGGCTTTAATCCTGCAAAGTCTTATCCACTTAGTTCACTTCGATGGGAATACTCGGAGCACATCAAGTCAAACACATATGAAAGTCTTTAAAACCTTGAGGTCTGGGCCTGAGAGGCACAAAAGCAAAAAGCTGGAGTTGCATTTTCCTTTTGGGTGTTGAGCTCGGCACAACAACGAGAGGGTTGGGGTGGGATGGGGTGGGATGGGGTGGGATGGAGATGTTCTGCTCCCAAGGGAAGGATGGGGTCACTTCCAGGAGAGGCTGGAGTTCAACATTACCTTCTCAACAGGGACCACCACATGGACCACCATGGATCCGGCCACCACAGGCACCCCTTGGCTTTGGCATCTCCCTTGCTCTGGATTCCCAAAAAACCCAGTGGCTGGAGGCAGCAGGATCCACCTCCACACTCTTATTTCAATTAAACCCTGTCAGGACAACCTGGAGATCAGGCAAAGGAATTCCAAGGCAAAGGAACATCACACAACCAAGGGCATTCCCAAGATCTAGGGAATATTAAGGAATAACTTTTTTTTCCCACTAAATTCAGTCTTTCAGGATTCTGGGAACCAGTGGCTTAGAGGAAATTTAGGGTTTTGGAAAAATAGGAATGTGTTTTATTTTAGACTTCTCCCACGAGCACAGCAAGTGGCCATGGAGTTACAGAGCTGTGCTTGCCCATGGAAAGACACCACTGAAATTCCATGGGGTGTTTTACACAGGGAACCAGGAGATGGCCGGGAACACTGAGAGCAACCCTGAATCCAGGGGAGGCAACGAGGAAAGGAAAAGGCCGGGAATTTAACAAAGGCAGATGAACCTTTAATGCAGCAGAACCTCTGGGAGCCCTGAGACACTGTGTCCAGATGTTCCGAGGTCGCTGTAACCTGACTCCAAGAAGGAAGAGGATGTATTCCTTAAAATTCCCCGTGGTGCTTTAATTTACTGCAGTCTCGCAGAGGCCGCATGTGGTGATCACAGGTGGGGTTTCACACTGACCATAAACGTGGAGCTGGGGGCAAAATACTCCAATCCTTTCAGGTTTGGCTGCCAAGATGGTTGAGGAACAGATTTCCATGAAAACATCTCCCTTTCCTTGGGCTTCAGGGGCCAGAGGAAAACTCTTCAGCAGAGATTTTTCAGCACCAAGGACCCTCTCACTGATGGCAACCAGGACCTGAGACTGCCCAACCAGGACTTGATCCCTTCCTGGCTGGCTGAAGAAGGGGAACTGGGAAGGAACACAACATTTTGAAGCTCCAGTTCTTATCTGTGGACACATTTTTTCCAAAAAACCCCAGGAAAATTATCTCTCCCCATCTTTAGAACCCCATTGTCCCTGCAATATTGGCCCTGCAGTGTCTCCAGCACGATCCCTCTGTCCCTGAAATCCCAGAGATGGAGATGATTTGGATGCACTGGGTTTCAGGGTGCCCCCCCGGCAGCCCCTGACCCTTTTACCTTGGCTCTGCTCCCTCTGAGGTTTCTGGCTGCAGGAATGATCCGTGTTGGATGAGGAGAACTGGCAGATTTGCCCTTGTTGCTCCAGAGGGATTTGTGTGGGGATTACAACTGCTTTTCAAGGGCTGGCAACGGAATAAATGACATTATTGATGCCATAAAAGTAATCCCCGTCTCTTTCCCACTCTCTGCTCCTGCCATTCCCAACCCCATCCAAACAATTAATGCAATCTGATTTGGTTTTCCAGAGAAAATTTTGAAATTTCTGTTGACTGACGTATCCTGAACTTCCTACTGCTCCTGGATTTTGGCAGCTTCTCTCATGGTGACCATGATGTAGAACCTGGTCTAGTGGAAGGTGTCCCTCCCCAAGATGAGCTTTAAGCTCCCTTCCAACCCAAACCATTCCAGGATTTTACGGAATTCCTGTCCCTTTCTGCTTGTTCACTCACTAAGTGCAGGGAATCCATCCACGAGCCATCCCAACCATCACTGCCACGCCACACTGGCCAAAATTTGGGACAAAACATTCCCAAACTGCTCTTTTTGTGCACTTTTCTCCCAGACCTCCTCCACATGCTCCCTTGTATCCATGATTTGTGCAAGGAGGGCACTTGCTTTCTCAGCCTTTCCAAAACTGGCACCGATCTGGGATTTCTCCCTGTTTCCAAGTGTTTCTAATCGGAGCAGGGTGTAAATGTAAAGTGCCACTTCTCTCCCTGAACAGCTCCACGTGTGAACACCAAACCCAGACCAAACCCACGTGGTTCCTGTAGAGCTTAACCCCACTCCAGAGGGGGTTTCACCTGTGGAAGAAGTTACTCAGGAACATGGATAAACCAGCACCGTGCTCCTGGCAGGGATGGAATTAAAATCCAAGAGTCCCTCGGAGGAAAGCAGGAGAGGTGAGACCTCGTGCTGCAAACGCCTGCCTGCATCGAGGTATTTGGGGCTCAGCTCAGGGTTTAGAGCAGCAAGAAAAATCCAGGACCCTCTGCACAATACCAGCAGAAATTATGGAATGGTTTGGGTTGGAAGAGACCTCAGAGCTCATTTCCAAACCCCTGCCATGGGCAGGGACACCTTCCACTAGCCCAGGGTGCTCCAAGCCCTGTCCAACCTGGCCTTGGACACTTCCAGGGATGGGGATGCCACAATGTCTTGGGAATGTTGTTCCCAGCATAAGGGAAAGTGAGATTGAGGTTTGCAAACAATTCTCCAGGGAAGGACCACCACTGACCACAGCCCAGCATCTCCATCCCACGGTCAGGGGAAGGAGCCTGTCCCGGCGCAGCACCAAACAAACCCCAGCTGCTCCAAGAGTATCCTGCACTAATCTCTGAGTCACAGCTCCAAAAATCCCAGTTTCTATAGGAAGATGAAAGTAATGAGTGACACAGGTTTCCTGCAATTTCTGGCTGTTGCATCACCAAAGAGATAACGGCCCTGCTGGAGCCTGGGGAACGGGATGATGCAGCTGTGTAAACTGCGTGTGGGCTAAAGCATCCCAGGGCTGCATCCTCATCCCAACGCTTCCAAAGCAAAATAAAACCTCTCTGGAGGCAGCAGCGTTTCACAGGAACATTAAAACCCAGAACAAGCAGAAGAGTTATTCTCATCAAAGCAGGAAAATAGAAAATCTATCTTCACCTCCATCCCTGAGCAGCCCGGACACCAAGATCCATCCTCTGAAATGATGTGGGATTTGTTTAAATGGCTTTAATTAAAACTGTCCAATCTTTGTGTGAGGGGGACTGGGAAAACTTCCACTTCTGTCTGTGGATGGTTTTACATATCCAGCTGACACGAGGTGGGCTCAAATCCCCACTGTCCACAGGCAACAAACACCCACTCATTTAACTGGACAGGACAGAACTGATTGGAATATGTAAATTAATTTTAAAAAACCCTAAGTTGACCTCCTGGAAGGACAGAAGGCACAGGTTCCCAGAGAAGCTGTGGCTGCTCCATCCCGGGAAGTGTCCAAAGCCAGGCTGGACAGGGCTTGGAGAACCCTGGGATAGTGGAAAGTGTTGGGGTTGGAACTGGGTGAGCTTTAAGGTCCTTCCAACCCAAACCATTCCGAGCAAACCACGCCAGGAACCCACAATAAGAGCATAATCGAAACTGCTCTGACAGCCAGTGGTACCAGAGGGAAGATTAAGGAGCAGGGATGGGAAGAAGCCTCCTTTCAGCCAGGAAAGTCACTTTAGCAGCAGCAAAATCCTCCCCTCGCTCCAAGAACGCCACACCAAAGGCATCAACCCACTCCAGCCCCTTCCACTCCTCACATGGGCACATTCTGTCTTCACACGTCCATCTCTGACACCAATAAATTATTTTCTTCGTAATAAACGTATTAAAAATTCCCCTTAAAAGAAGTTCCTCATCTGCCATCTGTTTCCAGTTAGGCTGTTCTGATTTCATTTTCTTTTTTTTTTTTTTTTTAAATGGAATAGAAAACATTATTTAAAGGTCCTGTCATCTTGCTGGTGGGAGGAGAGATCCCAGATCCCAAATCCCACCACTGCCACCCTGCCGAACAGCAAAGGTTCTATGGGAGCCAAGAGCTGGGAAGGTGCGAAGGGACCAGTTCAGATCAGGACTAAGGGACAGAAAATGGGATTAGAACTTCACCATCTTTTCAAACCATTGCACTGAAACTGGAGAAATTCACAGATATTTTAAGATATTTGACACGTTTTGTGGGTGACTGCTCTGGCTTGGGCACAGGAATGGGTTGTGATGGTTTTACGCAGCTTCAGCAGCTACACCTAAACATAAATAAATAATGATCCCTGGAAATATGGTACCAGAGCACGGTGAAGATCGTGTCATGGACACCAGGAACATCTCTGGTTTCCAGCTGCTCTGGCTCTCATCAGACAGAAATGTTTTATGCCCTCACTCACATGTGCAACGCATCCTTTATCTCCCAGCCTGCGCCCAAATGCTGAATCCCATCTGGGAAGTGCAGCTGTTGGAAGCTCCTGCAGCCTGGCCAGCTCAGATCGCTGCACTGACAGCATCCTCAGCATCCATCGTCCCCATCCAGCCCAAGCACCCGGGAATTCTGCTGCAGGACACAAAGGTTCTGGGGGAATTTTGAAAATCAGGTGCAAAATTCCAACAGGGAGAAAAACCAACCACCTCGAGCTGCCCCAGAGCCTGGGGAGGTGGAATCCTCCTCAGGCTCTTCCCTTGGGAAGGCTCCCTGTCAGCCACGTCATTCCACCAGCTCTGGAAGGTGTTCCTGGAGTGGGAAGAGCGGACAAGGAGCGGCACAGAAAGAGAGACCTGAGAGCCCCTGGAAAGCTGTAACCTGCCCAACACACCACCACTGGGTGAGTTTCCACTACATTTAAGCAAATCTTGCAATTTCAGGATCCAGCTGGTGATTTCGGAGTCAGTGCTCAGCAATATTCCCAGGGACACTGTGGCCCACCCTGTCCCCGGGGCTCTCTGGCACAGAGGTGGCACCAAACTGGGCCACCAGCTCTGGGCCAGCCCGGCACATGTGGCAGCTTCCAGCAGGAACCTGAAACTCTGCTGGAACTCATCCCTGCCTCCCCTCCCTGCTGCCACACGAGAGGACACACGCGGCCCTAAAACCACCCCGTGCTCGTGGACGGCCAAACCCACAGCAGCTCCCGTCGGCCCCAAACCCAAGAGCCCCAGTCAGGAGTGAAAACGAATCCCGACCTTCCTGCTGCATTTTTACAGCCATGGCAGCGCTTCCCGCCCCGGGGGCCTCCCATGCAAATCTGATTTCATGGCCGGGCGTCAAATCTCCCTCTCAGGTTTAACAGCAAAGCCAGGAGCAGTAGCAAAGGTGAGCTGACAGCCATCCCAGGCTGGATGGGGTAACCAGAGACACTCCAAACCCTGCTCCATGGAAAACCAGCCCCTTCCGAGCCAACCAAAAGCAGCGGCACCGGGAATCCGGGGCCGACAGAGTCCCGAAGAGCCACGTTTGATTCCCAATTTTGAAAAGCCCCAAGCCCGAGGCGGTGGGATGCCTCCAAAGCCCCCGGGTGCCAGCAGGATGAGTGATGGTGAATGAGCCCAGCTCCAGGCTCAGCTGCTGCCAGGCAGCTCCACCCGTTGGAGTCACTGCCGGTCCCCTCTCCAATTAATCAAGTTCCCATACTGATTAACAGCATGATTCATGGCTCTCGTTAGGAGCATTCTGGAACAAACAAGGCTGTATTTCAAGGCCACTGGCTTAATGGTTAAAATAAATACCTTCCAAATTTCTATTTTCAAGTAGCTGAACCTTTTCCACCTTTACAACTAATTCAGACTTCCTTCAAATTATTTTTCTAAGTAATATAACAATTTGTTTTTCATTAGAGCTTGTCAAAGCCAGACTTGGGTTTATTTTGAGAGAAACCAGCGCTCTCCAGAAACTGTTTAGTACAATCTGAATGACGCCCAAAGGGGTTATTGCAGCCACAATCAAAATAGAGTTTACAGCACTGGCTTGGGGTGACACTTTATTTAATGATTTCAAAAAAAAAGAGAGGAGAAAAACCCCCCAGCGCCCTGAATCAGGAGCTAATTAAATGCACTCCTATGGCTCCCAGTAAGTGTTTCTCAGTCCCTTCGACTACTGCAGAATGCAAGGACTTAACTTGTTGCTAACTAATCCCAGACCCCATTATGGGAGCAGTGTTATTTACTGGTTTGGGGTGGTATGTGCTGCTATTCCCGCGTCTGGCACAGCAGATCCTATCAAGCTGGATGTGAAATCAAATATCAGAGTGATTAAATAGTTTGGGTTCTGCCTGCTTAACTCAGAATGTTTCTTGTTGGGGGGTGTGCAGCTTGGTATTTAATTTAAGGGGGCTTAAATGTAACAGAAAATCTGCCCTGTAACTGCTTTGATTCCACATTCCTTTTGTTTTGCTGTGGAGAAAAGCAGAGCTGGAGCAGCGCCAGGGCTGAGGGAGGGGGTCTGGGGGATCCAGGAGGGAGTGAGGGGCAGGGACGCCCTGGCCACCCTCACCCCAGGACCAGGATGGGTGCACGGGGCTGGGGATCAACCTCCATGATCCCAGCCCAAAGCTCCAACATTCCCAAAGAACCTCTGAATCTCTCTCCCTGCATCTTCCATCTCTCACCCGAGTCCAAAGCGGATTTTTAAACAACTGAACTGCAAAACTCTTTTCCATGGGCCCATTCCTCCAGTCGTGTTCTGCTGTTTGTTTTCCTGGGACTCTCTGTTTGTTCTTTCTTTCTAAACCACAACAAAATCAACAAGGTTTGGACTTTGCTGAAGGCTGAATTTCCTCTGTTCTCGCAGGGGAGCCCCTGCCCAGCCCTGGCAGTGACACCCACCCAGTCCCACCCTGCCAGCGCTGCTGGGCCGGGGGCACCATGCTCCCCAGCATCCTTAGGGATGTACAAAAATGCAGGAAAGGGACTTTTTACAGGGGCATGGAGTGATAGAAGAAGGGGGAATGGATTTAAACTGAAAAAAAAGCAGATTTATATTGGTTATCGGGAAGGAATTCCTCCCTGTGAAGGTGGGGAGGCCCTGGCACAGGGTGCCCAGAGAAGCTGTGGCTGCCCCTGGATCCCTGGAAGTGTCCCAGGCCAGGCTGGACGGGGCTTGGAGCCCCAGTGGAAGGTGTCCCTGCCCATGGCAGGGGGTGGCACTGGAAGGGCTTTAAGGTCCCTTCCAACCCAAACCATTCTGGGATTGTGTGAACTGCAGAATAATTCCTGGATTTTCTGGCTGCTCCATCCTGCCCTGAATTCGGCACCAATACAGAAAAACCCCTCCCCGAGCAGTGCCCGTGTCCTGTGGGCTCACAATTAAAGCCCTAACGAAGGGCCTGGTCCTCCTGCCACGAGCCTGGCGCTTGCGTAACCCCGCTAATCCTGCTGGAGACACCCCTGATTTACACCAGCCCCGCAACGAGAACAAACCCCAGCCCGGATCTGACAAGTGAAAACAAACACTGGATTCAGACACTTTCTGCAGGGAAGGGGGGGCTGGTTAATTTTTGTTCCCTCTCTCCAGGCTGCTGCTGTGACCTCTGCTACCTCCGAAGTCAGCAACACAATCTCTTGCAGCTGTGGCACTGCAGCAGCCTGATCCAATTTGTGTGTGTGTGGCTGCAGGGGCAGCTCATCCCTCCAGCAGCTCGTGGTGTGGCAGAGGCAGCGCTGGGACAACAGGGGGCTCGGTCGTCCCCTCCCAAAAAAAAGAGGGGGGAAACCCCCACTTGGCCTCCCCTGCCTTCCTGGAGAGATGGGAACAAAATCAACCAGAGGGAAACGTCCGTTTCCATCAAAATTTTTAAGAGGTTGGGGTTTGGCCAAGCCAAGGAGAAAAAAAAAAAAAGCCAGAAAATATCTGTTCAACAACTGTTTTCTGCCTGAAAAGAATAAAAAAAAAAGGAGGAAAATGACTTTGCTCCTGCTCTCATGCACATTCCCAGCTCCCAGGGGCTGCGTGTCCCTGGTGCAGTGCCCAGCTGGGCAAGGGTAGTGCTGGGAGCTTGTTTTCCAAGAGAACAGAGCCGGAGTTTTCTGCCACATTCCCCCTCAGGGTCCCTCTCCCAGCGGGTTCCCCCATCCCTCTCCAGCTCGTGAAGTCCCCACTTTCCTTGGCTGGATCCCGGGAGCTCGGGAGGTTCCTTTTCAAGGCTCTAAACCTTGGAGAGGTTTTGGCCGTGGAGGTTTTATCTCTGCCTGCTGCAGGGCTGGAATTGTGCCTCACTCCTGGAATTGTCATCCTTCTGCTCTGGAGATGGCTCCTCCTGAAAACCATCCCGGGACCGCTGGGATGCAGGGAAGAACTGGCAATGCCAACATTCAGGATCTGGAGGGGGGAAAATATTCCACAACCACTCCTGCTCCTTCAGGGAATTCTGTCCTGGTGTGTGACGTGGGGGCTGAGCTCATCCAGGGACTTCTCCAGCCACAAGGATGCTCCGTGCTGGAGGACACGCCAGGAGCTTCCAGGGGCCACGGGAAGGAGTCAGACTCCACAAATCCATCCAGATCCAAAGGGATTTAAAAGCTTCAAACTCTCCCCTCCTTCCAAACTCCCCAGATTGTGCCTTTCTGGCTGTGACCGGGAAGCAAAGCAGTGGCCCTGCCTTTCCAACAGCACCAGCCGGGGACTTTCCATTCTATTTATTCATTTACGGATTTCACCTTTCTGATCCTGAAGCTCCTTCCCACCTGGCACTGCCAAATCCACCCCAGCCCCCTCCCTCCCTTGCTCCAACCCAGCACTACCTGCCAGCTTCGAGGGGCAAGGTGGCTTTTTCCTGCCTTTTTTTTGGCTTTGCTCTCGCTTCCCCTCATCAACTCGTTTGCCAAGCAGTGTAATTTTACTGCCTGGCTTCCAAGGAGCCAAGAAATACGTTTGCTGGTGTGAGCTGTGAGTTAGACAGCGTGAAAAACATGCAGATCCAGGGCTTTTAGGAGGCAGCTTCAGGGGTTTTAGGAGGCAGATCCAGGGTTTTGAAGAGGCAGATCCAGGGTTTTGAGGAGGCAGATCCAGGGTTTTGAAGAGGCAGATCCAGGGACTTGAAGAGGCAGATCCAGGGTTTTGAGGAGGCAGATCCAGAGACTTGAAGAGGCAGATCCAGGGTTTTGGGGAGGCAGATCCAGGGTTTTGAAGAGGCAGATCCAGGGTTTTGAGGTGGCAGCTCCAGGGTTTTGAAGAGGCAGCTCCAGGGTTTTGAGGAGGCAGACCCAGGGTTTTGAGGAGGCAGCTCCAGGGTTTTGAGGAGGCAGCTCCAGGGAGCAGTGAAACCCCTGCCGAGCTGAAGGATTTGCCTTCTTCAGCAGCACTTCCAACCTCCCACCTCCTAAAACCCCACAAAGTCCTTGGGGTATGGGCAGGCTCTGTCCTGGTGCTTGTACACAACCAAGAATAAGAGTCCAGACCTCATCTGGGATGTCCAAGATCTCTTCTTCCCCTTCCAGGTACTGACAGCCACATTTTGGATTTGATTTCTCCGGAACATTGGGGTGTTTCAGATCCAGGGGTGCATTTCTGAGGCCCAGACCCCACCTCTACCACAAAAACCAGCCAATCTCAGAATTGTCAAGGTTGGAAAAGCTCTGTACGGTCATCAAATCCAACCATCAACCACCACATTCCCCACTACACCATGTCCTGAAGTGTCACATCCACACGTTTTCCCAACACTTCCAGGGATAATTTATTCCTGGCAGAGACAACTGGCAGCAGTGCCCAGGAGCAGTGCCCAGAAATGGTGGGGTTTGAGCTGAGCTCACAAGGGGACCGTGGCAAAAACCCTAAAGCTGAGGGGCAGGAAACCACTGCAGAAGGGACCATTCCTGGCCAGCAGCAGGAATGCCAAGCCCTGCATGGATCTGCCTGGGAATGGGCTCATCCAAAGGGTCCCCCTGGCCCCTCCAGGGGGGAATCAAGGTGCTGGCAGCACTTTGGTGTCCATCAAACCCACCCTAAATTCCACCATCAAACCCCAACCCCAACAGGGGCCTCCTGTGCACGTCCAGGATGGGAACAATGTGGAGCTTACAGCTCCCTTGGGATAACTCCAGGCTGGAATCACAACTCCACAGGAATCTCACGGTGGACACACATCCATCCTCAGGCTGCTGAGCCCCTCCTCTCTGACGTTTCCAGCCTCACTAAGCCTTTTTCCTTACAAACGTGAAGCAGGCAAGAAGAATAAGTTCACACTTGGAATAAAACCCCACTTTCCTCCTTTAAAGCCCAACTTTTTTTGGGTTCCTGACAAAGCAATATTCTCCAGGCCAGTTGGAATCTGGAAAAATACACTCACTCAACCTAGCCACCATGACTCCAATAACAATTATAAAATGTCCAATAAAACTTGTCTGTAATGTCAATTCAAATCTTGAAAAGCAGAATTAAGTGGTATATCAACATTAAACTTTATTGCTTCCTTTGCAGAGCACAAGGATTGTCAATAAAAGTCATTCTGAATGAAGAAAAGGGCAATAAATATTAAATAAACAGGTTTTTGTTGAAATGCTATAAATGCACCAGAGCTGCCTCTTACACTGGGACCCTTTCTGCCTTTGCAGACTCCCCTCGTGATCGAAATAAGTCAGTAATTGCCAGCTATCAATAAAGGGCCAATTAAAGGGTGCTTGATGCCTGCATTTACTCGCTGTCATTAGGAGCCTTTATGGGGTGTTCTCGGCTGTTCCAGGTCCCCGTGGCTCTGTCTGGTGTCCCCCAGCCCCCCCAGGGCCCTGCTGCTCGTTAGGGCCCCTGGAGGAGCCGGGAAGGAGCTGGAGACTCCTGGCCGGGAGTGACAGGGATGGAGCAACCCCGAGGTGAGAGGGGAGCATTGAACATGTAATGGATTATGGGGGGAGGGACCTTAAAGATCATCTTGTTCCAACCCCCAGGGACACCTCCCACTATCCCAGGGTGCTCCAAACTCTATCCTTGGACACTTCTAGGGATCCAGGGGCAGCCACAGCTTCTCTGGGAATCTGTGCCAGGACCTCTCCACCCTCACAGGGAGGAATTCCTTCCCAATATCCCATCTAACCCTGCCCTCCTTCCTCTAAACCAGCAGAGAGGGGAGCTTTTGCTTTGTCCATGAGACAAAACAGGTTTTTTTAGGGTTGGGCTGAATAAAATCCTCCCGGTGCTGCCGAAAACCTCAGGTGGCACATCTGTCCCCAGCGCAGCTGGCACCTCTGCAGTGACACCCCGGGACCTCCCGGGGTCAGACCTCTCCCTCCAGCTGCCCAAGATCCATCCCAACCCAAGTGAAGCTGCCCCGAGAGCCGTGCAGAGGTAAAAGCTGCCGTTCAGTGGCACCCAGACACAACAGGAAGCGTTTGGGAAGCAGAAGGAACCGGGGACTCTGCGAGGGCACAAACCCGGCGGGGTTTCTGTCAGACCTTTAAAACCTGAGCAGCGTTTTTGTGGTTTACCAAGGGGTTTTATGAGCTGTTCTCCAGTTTAATCATCACATGAACTCACAGGAAGCAGTAACAGCTCCCGAGTATGAATTTCATGATGCTGAAATGATGCTGAACAAAGACAGGGCAGCAAGGGCTGGAAACGGAGTGTCTGAGAGGTTTAATGAGCTCTTTGAACTCGGCCAGGGCAGAGAGGAGAGAAATCAGATGGGCTCTAGGAAAAGTGTTTATGCAGCAGCTTCTGTCCTCTGAGTTTTGCAGAGGTACAAGAAAAACCCACCAAAAAAACCAACTGGAACGTGAATTCATTAAATTTTCAAGGAATTATTTCCGTTCTGAGCCTCGGCTCAGTCAGTCTGGTGTTTGTGAAGAGCAGCTCAGCCATTTTCAGAAATAAAGAACAATCCTTGAATGATTAATACAGAAAGAAGAATCCCTTCAGAGCAGGATAGATGTCTCTAAAAATTAACTTTTGGGGGAATGACAAGGATTCCCCGGAGCAGTCGGAGCTGCAGCATCAAACCCTTTGCACTGACCCTGGGCTGCCATGTCTGTGCCACACAGAAACCAAACCAAACTGAGAGCAGCAGGAAACAGCCAGGAATTCCTGTCTGGGAATCCCCCTCATTCCCTGGAGCCTGAACTCCTGTCCTGCCCCCTGTCCAGCCCAGCGCTGGAGAGGACGGGAGCCTCGGGCAGCAGAGCAGAGCAGCTCACCTGGAAGAGGATCTGCAGGAGCCCGTGCAGGACACACATCCTGCGGCCCAGGAGCAGGAAGAAGGGCACCACCAGCTCGATGAAGTGGTTGACCAAGGTCTCGAAGCGGTGGAACCACCACGGCGAGCGGTGCATGAAGTACGAGATGGGGTTGGGCACCGGCTGCGTCTGGAATGTAACAGGAAAAAAGGAATTAATCCCCTCCAAAACTTGTTATGAAGGGCAACTACAAAGTTCTGGCCTTATTCCTTATTTCTCTTCCCAAGTGTGCCCTCAGGAGAGCCATCCTTCACCTCTGGAAAGTCGTTTCTTGGCAGAGAAAAGGACTTCATTCAAGTTTTTTCATGCATCTTTAAACAAATTCATCTTTTAAAAACCAAGAGTTTTAATTTTCCCTTTTGTCATCACAACCAAACCCCATCTTAAATTAACCCCACTATTATTTAACACTGAGATCTTACACTTAGCTCAGCACTGAGGGATGTTAAACTGACTGAAGATCCTCAGAGCAATGGAGCAGATCCAGAAACTGAGCCCAAGATTTGCTCAGGGTCAGGCCTTGGGTCAAACTGAGCCAGGAATGGAAACCAGATTTCAAAACCTCGGAGATCTGCTTTCAAAATGTTTAAAATTCAAATAAATGTGGTGGTAAAGCTGCTTTCCAAGATGGTAATTTGGGAGAGGAAAGTGTAATTCCTCTAAACATGTTATACTGGTTAAGGTATTTACATACTGGCCTTGGGACAATATTATTCTTTTATCAGCCTGAAATTTTTTGACACGGGGAGATTTTTCCATCCAGGACAAGAGAGCTGCAAATTTTTCAAAGGGAGCAACCCCGAATTCTGATATGTTAGTAAGTGCCACCCTAAGAAATCCCACAACTAGAGCAAAAAGAAATGTTAATTTATCTGAGCGTATCTGACAGCCTCAAATTCCCGGTATTGTTTTAAAACTGCGACAACAAAAAAAAAGAGAGGTCGAAAACACAAATGTTAATTGAAGGAGACACAACACATCTTTAAATTATTTGTAGTTAAATCCAAAATACAAACAAAACGGGGAAAATCCTGTAGGATGCATGGCAGCCGAGCACGCTGCCACTGCCAAATCCCACAACTATTGTAATTCCTTATTAGCAAAGCTGGGATTAATAAAGCTGTAGCTTTGCCTGGGTTGGAGGCTGCTGTGGCCCCTTAGGACAGGAGACCGCATCCTTCCTTCCCGGATGGAGCCGGGCCGGGGTCAGGGAGCTGTGCCAAGGCCACTCCGGCCAGGCTGGGGGGTCAGGGCAGCCCCAGGTGTCCCCCAGGGTCCTTCCCCTCCGCCAGGACCTGCTTCCAGTTAATCCCGTGTTGGACTCCTCCAGCATTCCCAGGGAGGCTCGCAAAGGGATTTTTTTTTACCTTGATCCCAAATTGCTGAGAGATGCTTTTATCCTTCCAAGCAGGCAGGTTGTTCCTTGGCTCTTTTTAGTGTTATTATTTTTCTTTTTTTAAGTGCTTTAACCAAACCTGACCCAGCTGAGGTATTGATCTGACAGGTTGGAATGTTTGGCACTTATGGATGAGGACCACAGAGAGCTGGCAGAATTACTAATTACACACCTACTTATAATTGTAATTAATACATTCATATGTTTTATTCCCACTTGTTGTTTGGGCTGGGACTAGAGATATTGTCATCCCAAATTGTTTAAGGGCAGAAGGAGAAAATTCCAGCCTCAAATCCCACTGCAGTGGAAGTTCAAGGGCAGGTTGGAGGGTGTGAGGGTGGGGAGGGCCTGGCAGAGATTCCCAGAGAAGCTGTGGCTGCCCCTGGATCCCTGGAAGTGTCCAAGGCCGGGTTGGATCGGGCCTGGAGCACCCTGGGATAGTGGAAGGTGTCCCTGCCCAGGGCAGGGGTGGGAATGGGATGAGCTTTAAGGTCCCTCCCAGCCCAAACCAGTCTGGGATTTCAGGATAAACCAAAGCCCAGTGATAGAGAAGTGATTCACATGTCCCAGAGATCCTTTCAAAGCTGCTGGGGGAGGAGATCTCTGTGTGTGTGTTCCTCCCGATGCCTTCCAGATGCTGCGGAGCACAGGTTTCCCGGGAGGAGAGCCGTGTTTACTCGGGATGGGGCGTTGAGGCAGGAGCACAGACCCAGAGCAGCCTCTGAATCACCAGGAGCCTGGGATGCTGGAAAACCTCCTGGATTCTTTTTGTGCCCGAGTGCACCGGTGCCCAGAGGCACCCACTGCTGGGAAAAGCACCCAGGGCACCTTGCTGGGTGCAGAGAGGGAACTTGCCCCACACCTGCTATTCCAGAGTAATCCTATCCCATGGAAACTTCCCAGCAGTTCTGGAGGTGACAGTGTCAGAGCCCAGGAGGAGAGAAAAGCTTTCCAGGCTCTCCTCACCCAGCTTGTTCCTGGGATTTGGAGCTTTACACTTCGCTTTGTGGCTGCGCTGTGAGGAGAATTATGGAAGCCCAGAATGGTTTGGGTTGGAAGGGACCTGGAAGATGATTTAATTCCCACCCCATGACACATTTCACTGTCCCAGAGTGCTCCAAGTGCCGTCCAATCTGGCCTGGAACACTGCCAGGGATCCAGGGGCAGCCACAGCTTCTCTGGGCACCCTGTGCCAGGGCCTGCCCACCCTCACAGGGAAGGATTTTATCCCAATATCCCATCTAACCCTGCTCCTTTTCAGTTTGAAGCCATTCCCCCTTGTCCCATCACTCCAGTTCCTGATGAAAATTCCCTCTCCATCTCTTCATCCTCGGAAGCATCCTAGAAGCAGCTGGGAGCTCTCCTACATCCAGAACTGTGATCTCCTGACACACAGACATGGGAAATGCAGCTCCAAGCCAGATGGAACTAAAAAACCAACCCCAAGGTGGATGCACACAGAGAGGGAGGGAGCGGAGCCGTGGGCTCGGAGCAGCCCCGTTTCTGGGCACCTCTGTGAGACATAAAATGTTTTTAAATAAAAAAACAATTAGCAAACCCCGGCTTTGTGTGTCAGCACAACATCATAACCCTCGTGCCTCCCTCACACCTCCAGCAGCCGGACAGAAACCGCCGCTGCAAACGCCTTTGGAAATGGGAGCAGGAAAATGAATTCCATAATTCATGGGGCAGATTTGTAAGGTGTGAGTGCCGCTGGAGGAATTGTGGGTCGCCAGCTCAGGCCTGTTGCCTGGCTTGGATCGAGCAGGTTTTATGAGGGCTGGTAACAGAGTCTAAAAATACGCACAATAAACTGGTTTTTCTCCCTACGGGGTCTATGGTTTAATTATGTTCTTAGTGAGAACCATTAAAGTGCTAAGTACCCGAAGACTCCTAATTTACTAAACTGCACCCCACTAAAAGCCAACAGAAGGCCATTATACAGCGGAGTGAAGGCTCTTCTTGGGGGCTGTAAATGCCCACGGTCCCTCCTGCCAGCCCCGTTATTGCCACGGCTTTCAAGAAACTCCGAGGGAGGATTTAATCCCGGGGTTGGATAGCCCAGCCCAGCCTAGGGAAAGCTCCAGGCTCTCCTACAGGGAAACAAATCCCACATTGTCCTCAAACAACCCACTGCTCAGCCAGTGAGGCAGACTGGGATAGGGGAAGGTGTCCCCGCCCGGGGAATGGGGTGGGCTTTAAGGTCCTTCCAACCCAAACCATCCCGGGATTCTTTACTGGGCTCCCAGCACAGCTCCCATGCAAGGAGCTGAGCAGCATGGGAGCGTGGAGTTGGAGGGTAAGGAATCATAGGATCATGGAATAGGTTGGAAAAGCTTTCTAAGATCAACAAATCCAACCAAGTGCACTTCATGGCAGAGAAATCCTGAAAAACAGAAGGAAATGGAACAGCAGCAAATAGGAATAAATAATGAGAAAAAGCAACTATTTGGTCAAAAAAACCCCAGAATTCCAGAAAGGCCTGGGTTGGAAAGGATCTGAAAGATCATCTTATCCCACTCCTGCCATGGGCAGGGACACCTTCCACCATCTCTGGGTGTTCCAAGCCCCGTCCAACCTGGCCTTGGACACCTCCAGGGATCCAGGGGCAGCCACAGCTTCTCTGGGCACCCTGTGCCAATGTCCCACCATCCTCACAGGGAACAATTCCTTCCCAATATCCCATCTAACTCTGGCAGTTTGAAGCCATTCCCCCTTTTCCTATGGAATCATGGAATATCTGCCCCCCGACCCCACAGAGGTGCAGTGAACACATCAGGAACAGCTCCACAGGCTCCCACAGGCAGGAGAGAGGGAAAGCCTTTGGCACACACAGCCGAGTGTGAGGAGCAGCAGTCCCCTGGAACACCAGGCTGAGAGGTTTATTAAATGTTTTCTGGAGTGCTGTGGAAGGCCCAGATGAACTGCAAAGCTCGGCTCTCCAGCTTCCCAAGCACTGAGGCATGAACTCATCTCCTCGGCTTCAAAGCAAAGCCCTCGCTTCTCTTGTGCTTTGGACCAAAACCTAAAAAGGATTCTCCATCGTGGAGCATAATTGGATCAGCGTGGTCCAACAGGCTTTCCCTACCAGTCCATTCTGCTTCAGATCCCGACCTAGCTCCTCAGGCATCTGCAGATCAAAGCTCCACGTTCCCAAGCCTGAGTGGGAGCATCTCCCCAGCCCCGTGCGAGGCAGCGAGTGGAGAGGAGATAAAGGGGGTCACTCCCAGCTGCTGGGAAGTGTGGGCAGATGCGTGTCCTGCTTGAAGTCAGACTGTCTCGGGCTGTACAGCAACCAAGGATTCCTAAAAAACACCCTGCTTGGAACAGGGGGAGATTCTGGAGCTTCCTCGCCGTGGTAGGGGCTCCACATGGGCAGTGACCTTGATGAGCAGCAGAGGGATTTTGTACAAGGATTCTCATGTAGGGAAGGGTTTGGGAAGGAAATGGAGCAGGGAACTGCTGGGTTTAAACCCAGCAGCAGCTCGTGCTGGGGGTGTTTTATCTGTACACTCAAAGCTCCACATCCACACTACTGAAATACTCACACGACAGCTAAGCAGTTAAAAATAGCCCCTTCAAAACTTTCCAGTTATTAATAAGATTCCAATCCAAATAAAATCAGAAGGAAAAAAAGAAAAAGCTGTATCTGGCTTGAGACTGCTCTAACATCCAGTGGGTCACAAGGGGTCGGCTCTTCAGCAGCGCAATATCAAAATAATCAAGCCTCGATAAAGTAATAAAAAGAGAAGTTGCCTGTATGTTCTTGCTGGGCAGAGCTTCCCTCGCCCAGTCAATAGGAATATTCAGTCCATAGAAAAACAGACTGGAATCTGCCTGTTTAAGACAGCAGAGCAAGCCAAGGAGATGTGTGTTTGACTCGGTGCCAGCACGGCCATAAAATGTTGGCAATTTAGTAGAGACGTGGTGCCGCGCCACTCTCCCAAAGGACCTAAATAAACTTCAGATGGAGAACATATATTTTTACTTTTTATATATATAAAAATCTGCTGGTTCATTTTTAACTCCCTTCCCCAGCCGGCCCGTGCTCGGAGGTTTTTCAGAGCTCCAGCAGGTCCCCGTTCCTCCCGGCTGAGTGAAGGCTGAGGAAAGTTAAAAGCATGAAAAATCTGAGCAGTGATTCACGTCTGGAGGCTGGGTTTCTTTGGGAATGGTGGCTGCAGCCGCCGGAGGGGAAAGGGGGCTTGGGGAGAAGATTCTGCTCTGCAATTTCATGCCTCAGCAGTGTAAAATACCCCAGGGAATTTGTTGTTTTCCTGTTGACAACGTTGCAAAGTCACGGGTGGAGGTGAAACCTCCCTGCCACGTTCAGCTCTGCTCCTGAGTCGCCTCAGGAGGACTGGGGGGACACTGAATGATGGGGGTTGGAATCCCAACCACCTGGGTGGGGGCAGAAGGCTCCTTTTTGTTTGCTTTTCCACCTCCTGGTCCGAGCCTTGCCTCTCCAGGAACAGAGCCCACATTTCCAGGGCCCACAGCATCCCTGTTTATTGACACTGCTCCTCCGTAACGTGCTCCGAGCTGCTCCCGGAATACCCAGTTAATTGGGGATGGATTACAGATTCACCTATTTATTCTGGACATTCTTGGAGAGGTCCTGAGCTAAAATTACACAAGGAACCACTGAACTGTTGAGGCTATTTATTTGTTCAAAACCCCGTTCAAATAACTGGCGGGGCCTGGGCAGACATCTTGGCTCTGGTGGGGCCAAGAGGAGCTGGTGGAACCAACTGTGGGTCCTCCCTGCCTTTGGGGAGAAGGTTGGATTGTCAAGAGGAGCAGAAATGGGGCACGTTGGGTTTAGGGAGTGGGACAGGCTGGAAGGTCCATCCATAAGAATCAGAGAGTGGGAAAAACCTCCAGGATCATCGAGTCCAGCCTTTGGCCCAACACCACCACATGGTGAAGAAAAACCGAGATCCAAGGGCAACTCAAGAAGGTCCCATCCCAAAGGCAAGGGAGGAGCTGAAATCCTTGCCCAGGTTTGCTGTTTCCATCAGATGGTGCTGTTCTGTCTCACACTCTGGGATTTTCCGACTCGGGAACGTGCTCCCTGGCCCGGAGCTCCCCTTCCCCGCGGATCACTCACCAATATTTTAAATTGCCATTTAAGAGCATATTGCAAATGTGATCCTTTAATTGGTCACTGTTATGACTCTCTATTAGAGAAGACAAGTTTTTCCACACAAGGTAAGCCCTGAAAATGTTTAAAAACAACCCAGAGCTGATGTATTTATTATGCATTTCTCCATATATAAATAATTCCAAGAAAAGGGACGTAGTGAGTGGAAACTCCATTTAAAATGTGATCCCAGATGGTGGCAAAGCTCTAAAATTGCAAGGCAACATGTAAAGAAAGATTAACGACCTCAAACAGGCCCAAATTTATGAGGTGAAAGCCCCTGTAATCCTGGAGAAAAATGATACCAAACCTTCGACCAGACAGCCAGAAAATACCTCTGCTTACTCCATGTGCCCTCTGCCATTTTACATTTTCTTTTAATGCCCATTATTTGGGGTTCAGTTGGTGTTTTCTCCTGCAGGCCAGAGGTTTTGCTTTGGTTCATTTCCCACCAGGCACCAGGAGCCACTGATAAATCAGGAAACAGGAACAGCGATGGGAATAAGCAGTGGAAAGGAGGGAAAACGGAGCCAGGACACCAGGACAAGCCTTGAGCATCACTGCAAGACCCAAAGCTCCACCTTTGAGCGGCCTGAGGGGACGGAGCTTAACAATTCCAACATTAACCTCTTGTTCTGCCGAAGTGGGAAACGTTCCAAAGGGAAGGATGTCAACATTTCTTCCCAAGGAATGTGGGTCATGCCAGGCCAGCAGCATCTTCCATGCTCTGAACTCCAGCCAGGACCAGACTGGGTGGCACAGACCATTCCGCTGGAATCTCTGGCACCTCCAACATCCCCTGACAATGCTCCTGCTCATCCCTCTGGCCTTTTCCCCCTCAGCAAGGTCACCTGGACTATTTTACTACAACATTTTTCAATACACTGGGATTTTCCAACCTTTCCAGCAGAGTTCCTTGCACACTCTAGTGCCCTGAAAGGCAACCCTATGGCTTTGTAGAGTGGAAGAACATATTTCTGAACATCACTCCAATGGCTACACCCGCTCAGAGGACCCAGAGCTTTACCCTTCCACTCACAACCCCAAAAACACCCCACAGCTGCTCTCCCATAGCCCCTCATTCCTTCAGTTTTTTCCCTTTAAAAAGTCCAGCGCTAAACCCAGGACCAGGCTCCTTCAGAGGGCTTTTTTTTTGGTGTGTGCTCATAAACATGAGCTCAGCACCAGGCCAAGGAACACAGGGAGCCCGCGAGCGCCGGCGCGGCCCCGGCTCGTGCCTGTGTTTGGATTAGGCAGTTCCGTGGCCTGGACGTTTACAGTCGTGTTGGGGTTTTTCTTCCCCCCTCTCCACAACTCGAGACAAACAGTGAGAGCTTTCATAAAATGTGTTCACAAAGGGTAAATTGTGCCATTAGGAGCTGACTACCTGGTTGGTCACTGGAATTCTCCGAACTGGAACGCCACCGCGCTCCGAGCCAAAGCCAGCGCCGGCGGCAGGAGGGGGAACTCGTTTAACTCTGCAACTGCCCGGGAGACAGAGCACACCCGACACAGAACTGCACAATCATTCAGGGTGGGAAAGAGCTCCAAGGTCATCGAGTCCAAGGCCACCACCAACCCATGGCCCCAAGTGCTACATCCACATGGTTTTAAATCCATCGCCAGCTCCACAGGAACCACTGTGACTGATCCAGCTCTGAACCTCCTGTTCATCCAAGAGCGTTTCTAGAGCAGGATGGGATAAAAATAAGATACAAGGAAAAACCAAGTTGCTGTCCCAATGATGGAGCCAAAAGCCTAGGAGAGTGTGTTTCTGTTTTAGGCTTTCTCCCGAGTAACAAAGGATGCAGCCGGAAAGAATTTAGGACAACCAAAACAAGTCACAAGAAAACTCTTGGCCGTGAGGAGCTGATGTCCAAACTCCGTTGGGTGAATCCAGCAGCCAATTCTGCTCCCCCTCGCCGATGAACGAGGGCCTGGAGTGGCAGGACAAAGGGAAATGGCTTTAAACTGAAAGAGGGGAGAATTAGATTAGAGATTAGGAATTCTTCCCTGTGAGGGCGGACGGGGCTTGGAGCAACCTGGGATAGTGGAAGGTGTTGGAGTTGGAACTGGATGGGTTTTAAGATCCTTCCCAACCCAACCCAGTCTGATTCTGTGATTCCATGAGCTGCACCTCTCCACCAGTGACACACTGCATCTCCTGGTGTGGCCATCATTCCAGTAACTCTTTTTTAAAGAATTAAAGGGGTTCTTACAAAAACATGACAATTTTCTAGGATGTGATACACACGCATTAAATCCTGCTAATGCCTGGAAAATAGGCTCGTGTTTGGACTCCTGGATACAAAACTGCGCTTCTTAGAAATGTCCTTGTTGTGCTTAAGGCCTTCCTTGGGTGAAAACAATAATTACCTACATTTTAAAGGACACAATTTCAGGAAAGTTCTCCAGCACACCTTTAGTAACTCCAGTGGTTTCCCTTCTGACACAAAAACGTGACGGATTTCAAGCAGCACGTGCTGGAGCAGGGAGTTGCGCTGTTATCCAGGGGGGAAGAAGCCTCTCCCAGCAGCACCAATCAACGCCCATCCCAATGTCCAAATCCTTTTGCCTTGAGTTCTGGCAAGTTTTGCCCTTGTGTAATCGCTTGTTTTGTAAGTGCTGCTTGTTTCTATGCTTTTCTTATAAAAAGAAATAAATAAATTCTCCAGGCAGATAAATTCCACCCAATAAATGTGTCGCTCCTCTATCCCCGTGGACATAATAATGCCCTCACTCTTGTCCCGACTTGGAGCGCTCACAAATCACCATTATAAATAAATCTGCCAACCTAAGGCAAACTGCTCATTTTTAATAAAGCCTTTTACCTCCTTTCCCAATGCCAAACAAGATCCTGGAGCAGCTCAGTGCCCGAGGGATGGCAGCTCCTGTCCTCTGTGCTAGCCGATCCCAGTGCCACCCTGGGGCTTGTGCCCTGTGTTTTACTGGGATATGTCTGGGGCTGGATTTCTCCATCCTGGTGCTGTCGTGGGACTCATGCCTTGTGTTTCCCCAGTGTAGGTTTTAAGCTGGATTTCTCCATTCTGGTGCCACCCTAGGGTTCATGCCTTGTGTTTTCCCAGGACATATCTGGAGCTGGATTTCTCCATTCTGGTGCCACGGCAGGGCTCATGCCTTGTGTTTTTCCTGGTTGTATTCAGTCTGGATTTCTCAGTCCCAGTGCCACTGTGCCCTTGTCTTTACCCAGGATCAGTTTTGGGCTGGATTTCTTCATCCCAGTGCTGCTATGGGACTTGTGCCTTGTCTTTACCCAGGACAGGTTTCGGGCTGGACTTCTTCATCCAGGTGCTGCCACGGGGCTCGTGTCCTCTGTTTACCTGGGACGTGTTTGGGGCTGGATTTCTCGATCCCAGTGCCGCCCTGGGGCTCGTGCCCTGTGTTTACCCAGGCTGTGTTTCGGGCTGGACTTCTCCCATCTCCCACACCGCTGGCACCATCCCGTCACCCCCGGGAGCGGCACGCGCCGGTCCCAAACACTGCGCCCATTGATGCCGCCGGGCCGGGGCGATGCCGGGCAGGGACGGGGGGGTTTGCCTGCCGAAATTCGGTTCTGGCTGGGTGTTTAATATTCCCCGTCATGCCGGGCTGTTTCTGCTCGCTGCTGCCTGTCAGTTAAGCCCGGGGATGTTTATTTTAACGGCCACTTGTGGTCAAGGCTGGTGCCAGTTGTACGGCATCGGTTACGCAGATTTAGCGCTGGGGACTCGGCCCCCGGCTCCCCGAGCACGGAAGGCAGCCAGGGCTGCCCGGCCTAATGCGAAACAACTGAACTCTTCCAGCAGTCCCTGCTCCAGCTTTAACCCTTGCTGGGCAGGAGCCGGCTGATTCCACAGCTCAGCCTTCCCACATCATCCCATATCCTGGCCCTTGTCCCATCTCCTGCTTCCCAAACTCCCCCTGCAGCAAAATGTCTCAGGGTGATATCTGAAACTGCCAGAAGGAGCAGGGAATGCCCTCACTTGTTTAAGGGAGCAGTTTTTAGGGGAAGGAGAGGATTTTTATCACTCCCATGGATTTATCATTACTCCACGGGCACTGTACACTGCTGGGAGTGATCACAAATTAATTGAGGTTGGAAAAGCCCTCCAAGATCATCGAGTCCAACCTGAGACCTATCAGCACCTGTCAACCAGACCAGAGCACTGAGTGCCACAGGATGCTCCAGAGCGAGCATGGGATGCTCTACATCCCTGCCTGGTGGACTGACATGTGCTTGGGACACAAAGCCAGGCCACCCCAGCTCCCTGACAGGAGCCTGGCCTCGGCACAGCCACCTCCCCAACCCCAAACCTCGTGGAGAGCGAACAGGCACCGCAAGGCGAGCCCCTGCTGCTCCGCCAGAGCCAGGACGATGCTCAAATTTTAAATAAACCGGGGCCCGCAGCAGAATTCTGCATCATTTCTGATCGTCTGGACAGGCTCCAAGATGCTAATCAGCCCCAGATTAAGTCATCAAGCAAACTGATGAGCAATCACATTCTGTCAGTCCAGCTGCACAGCATTACTCGGGAGCCGGGCTCCCACCGGAGAGGGAAGGCGGCTTTGTGCCGCGGATCCAACGGGAAGGAAGCGGGAGGACTCGGAGGAGCTGTGCTGAGCTGCCACGGGCTCTGCACAGCAGCAGCTCCAGCTCCTGGCCCTACCTGTGCTCCCAAAATTTGCCTCTTAGCACCCCAAGGTGACAAATGTGGCTGTGCCCATCCCAATCCGGCGGCACACGGCTGCTCCTGCTCCCAGAGCATCCCAGTGTTCTCCTGAATTACCACACATGGCAAGAGGCAGCTTTGTTTTCCATGGAGAACCATCAGCCTGTGGAAGTGCTTTAGCTGGACCA
Organism: Daphoenositta chrysoptera; assembly: GCA_013397915.1. Classification (NCBI taxonomy): domain Eukaryota; kingdom Metazoa; phylum Chordata; class Aves; order Passeriformes; genus Daphoenositta; species Daphoenositta chrysoptera. The sequence goes on along the minus strand of VZRO01007034.1, from coordinate 224,404 downwards.
GCACAGATACTGTTAATAACTATGAGGGACAATAATTAACAGAAACTCGTTAATGGTGAAGCGCAGGGAAAATTGGTGCTCAAATCCCAACTCCATTTGGTGGGAATTTGTGACGGGGAAGAGATTCCAGGCTGGTTCTCAACACAACCCCACTGGGTTTGCAGAGCTCTCACCCAGAGAGAGGTTTTTCCTAAAACGTGCCCAGGAAATAAATCAAAACAGGAGGAGAAGCAGCCTAAATGTCCAATAAGGAGATGCAAAAAAACCTCTGAAAGTATCAGCATAAAACACTAATTCTGAATTTTTTTTGCTCTAAAAATAGGTAAATGCTGGCAATATTAATTAAGAGAAAAATTTCTACTTGTATTTTAATACTGCTTGAGAGGAAATAAATTAACTGGAGCTGCTATCATGGAATTGACTTTTCACAGATCTTAGACATCCCTTCACTGTGGTTTTCTCATCACTTTTTCCATAGCCAGTGGAGTATTTTCCATACCCTATGCTTTATTAGGCCTCAATAAAGACAGACATAAATATATAAATATATCAATATATGAACCCAAGTGAGATGGGAGGGCGCTGGACTCTTCCAGCCCCCAGTGCACATCTGGCTGCCAGTGGGGGCCTGGCTGTCCTGGTCTTCCCTCTGGAATAGAGCAATAGGTTTGAGGTGATGATCCTACTGGGAAGACTGAGAGGTGAGAACACCGTTCACCACATTCAGCCAAAATTTTCCCATGTTTTTGAATGCCTGAGCGGGAGCTCCTCTGGGAACTCCACATCCGAGGGGAGATTCTGCTCCCAGCCCTTTGCTGCTTTAGCTGAACCTTCAGCACCTTCCTCAGAGCTCGTTCCCTGTGATGGACAGGCCATTCCTAACCCAAACACCTTCATCCCACTGTCTTCATCAGCTTCTGGAAGCTGATCTCAAATTATTCAGAAATATGAGCACATCAATCAAAACAAAGCCCCCAAAAAGCCCAGCTCCACCATCCCACCCAGGAGAGCCTCGTCCTGCCTCTCAGGTGTGCTTGGACTTAAACAGGAGATAAAGTTCTGTTAAAGCCCAAAAATTAGTGGGATAAAATCCATTCCCAGCCCAGCCTGGCTCCTCCTCTTCCTCCCAGGAAGGCCGAGTGTGGCATCTCCTTGGGGAGAAGCCAGCAAATCCCTCTGAGGGGCGGTTTGGCTCCATTGGGAGCTCCCCTCCCAGGATGATGGCTTGCCTGGATGTGAACACCTGGAAAGTCACAGAATCCCGGGATGGGTCAAGCTGGAAGGGACCACAGTGGGAATCTTCCCCCACCTCCGTGCTCAAGCAGGGTCATCCCAGAGCATGGGATTGTGCCCAGACAGCTCTGGAATATCTCCAGTGAGGGAGATTCCACAGCCTCTCTGCAGACACGCAGGGAAGGGGGACGATGACGTTTAAACCAGGACAACAGCCCACAGCCTCTTTTAAACTCCCTCCTCTAAAAATAAAAAATAAAAAAATAAAGAAAAGAGAAGAAACTCTGCATTTCAGGGCAGGTGATGGAGATGAAACTGGGACACAACGTCAGACGCTTCATAATAAAACCCTGGGAATAGCAAGGCCAAGCTGCACCGTGTTAAAATTCAAGGCTAATTTAAAATCTTGTTCCTTAGTGCAAAAGCTGGAAAGACGCCCAAGCAGAGGGAGGAGGGAAAAAATAATAACCAAGCCAATTGTATATTTCTCCTAGAAATTCCATGTCAGGAGGTACCTCAGGACTGCACCCGCGGGCTCCAATTTCAATAAATCAACACAGCGTGCGGGGCAACGGTAGCACAAAGTCCTGCTCTCTCTGCAGAGTCCAGCCAGGTAAAATCACTGGGAACAAAATGCCCATTCTTCCTGCTCCTTGGCAAGGGGACAAATTACTTTCTGCACCTCGCTGTGTTGAAGGAGTGGTTATTAAATGCAGTCGGAGCTGCCTTTCCAGCTGTACTCAAATCAAGGGCGAAATCGAGCGAGCGCCGCGCGGAATCCAGGGAGCAGCGCTGGGATGAGGCCACCCCCACGCGCCTCCCTGCCCATCCAAGCGTTTAAACGATCTGGATTTGGGATCAGGATGAAGCTGGATGGACACAGAGCCCTGCCCAGGCCCTGTGCAATGGGCCGTGGTTTTTGCCAATAATTTATGGATTATTCCAATGGTCACAGCCCGGGCCTGAGCGCTGCCGAGCGAGAGCAAACAAGAAGGTGAGAGGTGCTCAGGGCTCTCTTGTTTGCTCATCCCGAATGTGTCTGCACACAAAAAATCCTGGTGTTTTTGGTTGGAGAGCAGCTTGTCCACGTCTGGGACTCAGTAAGGCAAGCACCATGAAAATAGCAAGGAAGTGAGGGATCAGAAAGATTTATGGGAGGAAAGGAGCACGAAAAAGGGATGGTCCTAAAACACAACATGAAATTAATCATTTGAAGAGGAGTCTCCCCATCTCTTGATTCCCCAAGTCCACTGTCCCTCCATAAGGACATTTCACACCATTTCTACTACAAATCATCTTCTATTTCCTTAACAATCAACCCCTCTCCTCTGGTGTCACTTTGTTACTGGATGGGACCAGAAGCTCCAACTCCAGACATTATCCCGAAGGATAATGGGAAGAGCCAGGGTTTGGAGCCGTCTTTGTCCCTTCTAACTCAGTGCTGAGAAGGAGATGGTGGGAACAAAAGATTTGTATAGAGACTTCTATAACAGATGTACTTTTTTTTACCCCTGAAATTTGAATTTTCACCGAGTCTCCCAGCACGAGGGATTTTGGAAAGTTCTGGTGGAGAGAAATGGGGTTTATTTCAATCACAACCAGAATGTCCAAGCAGTCACTGGGTCCAACCCCTCCTGGAAGCCACGTGCCAGTGGAAGATGTCCCACGGTGACCCTGAGTGCTCCAGAAACCCAGCAGGGAAAAGTAAAGACTTCAGGATCCAACTATTCCATAAAAAAAGCAGGCAACCCAAATATAGCCACAGGCTCATCCTTCAGGAAAGGACTGGACGTGGCACTCAGTGCCCTGGTCTGTGACAAGGCGATGCTCAAGGTTCCAAAGCTGGGAATTGATGATCCTGGATGCTGGGATTCAGTGATTTTGGGGGGCAACAGAACACAGCTCAAAGGAAATTTGGATTTTCTGTGCAGCATTCCTGCACAGACACAAACTTTCCCTGGATAACCCCTCAGCTATTTGTTGGTATTAAATTCCATCTTTAGCTCGCCACATAAAACACCTCAGAGACTTTGTGCCTTCCATAAAATATTTCAAAAGGCAGCTTCTCGCCCACACAGGCAGCTCAGTGCCTTCAAAGTGTGCCCCAACCCCAAAAGAGAGCTGCTAGAACCTCTCTATTAGTGATTAACATATTTCCAAGTCCATGCATTAATTAAAATAAAATTAACATGCCGGGAAATAAAACTCCTGAACAGAACTGGCCATTAAAACATCTTCAGTTCAGCACAGCCAGCAATTTCCTCCTATATTTAGGGAAAAACCAGTTACGGATCTGACCATTGCTTCATGTTAATAACAACATTCCCAAGGATTGGGAATAAACTGGCAAATACGGGAAGCCCCTGGGGGTTGGATGGACAGGAGAGTCCGTGGCTTCTCTCCAGATGGAGCAGCCAGTGCAGAAAAAAGAGGAGAGGGATAATTTTAATCGGATTTATGAACCGGGACCAGTTCAGCTGCTTCCATGGCAGTGCAGCTCCTCTGGAGCAGATCTCCCACCCCATGGATGCCATCCAGGCCCTGCAGAGCTAAGGGAGCAGGAACTTTTCCCAAAAACAAGGAACGTTGGGAATACTGGTGTGAAGAGCTGCTGGAGAGCAAGGCCAAAGGCAGAGAACTCCTCTTTGCTGTGTCCAACAGCAATATCTGAACTTCATCTCTCACGGATTCTCCCTAAAAATGCAGCTCATGTGGAAAACAGCAACTGCTAAACAGGAGGAGGAACTGCTGTGAGAAATTCAGGAGAACTTGCCACGGTCAGTGGTGAAGAAAGTGCCCAGAGCATGGATTCTACTGGTTTGTAATCAATAAAAAATACCCCACAATGATTCTGTGTTCCATTACACCAAAATACCTTTCTCTAATATCATTGGTGCAACACTTTTAGCCATAGATTTTAGGCTGAAATCCTGAAAATCATCACAGTGAATGCTGAATTCTAAAAAGGGACAACTTGGATGATTTTAAAATTTTTTAAACAAAACCTTCCCGCTATGTTTTACCCAGGAACTTGCAAAAAGAGAGAATTCCTCACAGATCACTGCCATGAATGAAACAGAGACACCAGTACACAAATATTGGTCATTCCCTTGCAGCCAGCCCCCAGCTGGCAGGGGAAGGGTTAATCCTGGGAACACTGGAGCTTTATGGTGTGCACAGCCAGAATTAGCTCCCACCCCAAAATGAAACACCGGCAAAGCTGTCCTGCATTAAGGGGACTGGAACTCCATAATAATTTATGAACTGGACTCTGGTTTTTTACACCCCAGCCAAACAATGGCGAGGCAGGAGGTCCGAGGAAGCTGAGGGTTAAAGGTGATTTTGTAGTACCTGAATTCCCTTCAATAACTCAACACATGACCATTAGCCTGCTTTATCTGCCTCTATTAAGAAGAGCTGATGAAAACTTTTAATCTGCTTCCCAATGGCTCCAGGCACTGAAGGGATAGGAGCTTGTTTTGTTGGGAGCATGGAAATATCAAAAAAAAATCAAATAACAAGTGGGGAGTGGGGTTGCCCAGCCCTCAGCAGGGATTTAGGAGCTGTGTCCTGGCTGTGGGCACCTGGCTATGGGGAACACTGCCATGACCACACCTCTGCACAGGTTAGGGATAGATGGGATATCAGGGAGAAATTCCTCCCTGGGAAGGTGAGGAGGGGCTGGGATGGAATTCCCAGAGAAGCTGTGGCTGCCCCTGGATCCCTGGAGTGTCCAAGGCCAGGCTGGATGGGGCTTGGAACACCCTGGGATAGTGGAAGGTGTCATGGGGTGGGAATGCAATAATCTTCCAGGTCCCTTCCAACTCAAACCATTCTGTGACTTCTGGGAGAAAACATCCATCATAAATTAGCACTGACTTACTACAGGTGACAAATCACGTTTTTCCCTAAATGAGGATGAGTTTCTGCACATTCCCTCATGTCCTTCCCACTGCCCCAACACCAGCTCTGCCCCAAGGGGTTCTTGGTCTTACAAATCCCACCCTGCAGCCCCTCCTGCTCCCAGAGCATCCCGTGCATAGATCCCAGGGCTACCCCTTCTCCCTCAGGATGCAGGAATCCAGCACCAAAAACGGAGCAAATTCATCACGTTTTGCCCCAAAATACCATGACTCTGGCTGACAACAAAGTTGCCAGAAAGAATCCTTTCATGGGCTGGATGTGGCGGCAGCTGAGGGGATTTCACAGCAGGGAGGTTTCCCCTGCTCCTCCTGGGCTTGGCACTACTCTGATTGTACAAGAGGTTTAATGCCTGGAGTAGAAGTTGTGTGTGGAGAATCCGAGGGGAGAGCATCACCTGGGGAGAGGGAATGGGATCTTCCTCAATCCTACGGCCTTGCCTTACCCAAAATCTGTCTGCACTTCCTCAGCAGCCACTGCAATGCTCTGGCAGCACATTTTAAACACCATCTCTCCACCTCCAGACCCTCGTGGTGCATCCATTTCAAACAAACCAGGATGGAATTAACCCAGTGGGTCACCCAGCCCTGCCCTTCAGCTCCAGCTACTCTCTGTGTATGTGAGGATTCAAGGAAAATAAACAGAACTAAACTGGAAACCCTGGAAGGAGATTGCTTATTTATTTATTTATTTGGAAGTGGATTATTTATTTATTTGCAAATCCAAGCCAGAGGCATCTACTGCTTTAAAGCCTCCACAAACTGAGCCACTGCTTAAAGAGAACAAATTGGGGACGTTTCAGGAACTTCAAACAGAAATAAACAGCACGGACCCAAAGCAGAGGGCAAATATTGAGCAATCCCCAAAATCTGTCAAATCCAAGGTAACAAACGAAAGACCTTCGAGATACCCACTGCACATTCCCAGGGTTGCTGAGGCCACACCTCGCCCCGGTGGATTATTTACCTTTCCAGGCAAATCCATCACCTCGCTGACATTCCCAGCAAACACAAACAAGGAAACTCCTCTTTGTTGCCGCGTTTTCGGGAGAGCAGAACCAAGGCTGGCTCAGTTCTTGGGGGGATGGATCACCCCGGGATTTACCCTCGGCACGGGGCAGGGCTGAACGGCTCCAGGAAACCCGGGAGCTCTGGGAATCCAGCCACAGGGATGGCATCCTCTGCCAGCCCCGGTCACAGCTGCCACAACACAGCCTCTCCTTGTCCCCAGGGCAGTAAACACCCTTTGATCAGGACAGGGACCCCTGCACTGACACCTGCCAGAGCCCGGGGCCTCGGGGCCCCAGTGAGCAGGGGGGATGTGGGATGGGACCACTGACAACAGCTCTGGGCTCTCCGATTCCCATTCCGGGACAGGATGGCACAGACAGAGAAAAACAGCAGGAAAAGGAGTTATTTCCTTCATCCCCTTTGCTCGGTGTGGCCCATCCCAGATGGCACCAACACCACCTTCCTGTTCCAACCAAACCAACTAAATTTGGATTAATCCGTGCTCCTGGTTAGCACCGGTCTGGAAAGAGCTTTATTTGCTTGGATTCCACACCGGGAAGTTGAGGACACGGGGATGAGCTGCCTGCAGTCCCCTGGGATGGCCAGGACAGTGCCAGGGATGTGCAGCTCCCATGGGCTCCTCACTGAACCCTGGGGTGACCACAGAGGAACAGGGACAGGGTCAGAGCACCCCAATTTCTACAGGCATAGACCACAGAAGTTCTAAAATAAAAACCTTGGTGCTTAAATTCGCCTGAAGCCCAAAGGACAGGAGTATTTTTAATTTAATAACTGGTCCTGAAGGGACAAGCAAGGTGGGAAAGGCAAGGGAGCTGCTTTTCCTTCCCAACAGCTCTGCAAAGGTCAAAACATCCCTGCCCCGTGCTGGTGACAAAATGTTGTTTATATTCATTTGTGTGTGCTGGAGCCCAGGGGAGGAGCTGAGGGTTTGGGGGAGCAGCAGGCACAGCACTTTGCCGATGATGCAAACTCCATTTTTAGAGTGAGACCACAAAATCCCGGAATCACTGAGGCTGGAAAAGCCCTCCAAGATCATTAAGTCCAAGCTGTGCCTGATCCCCACCTTGTCCCCAGCCCAGAGCACTGAGTGCCACGTCCAGGCATTCCTTGGATACTTCCAGGGATGGGGACTCCAAACCTCCCTGGGCAGTTCCAGTGCTCAGAACCCCATTCTCTTGTGCTTCAGCTCTGTGTTTGACACCAAAATGAGAACTAAATTTGTGATTCAAATCATGAATTCCTCTTCCAAAGCACGGGATAACCGAGGTGTTGGGATGTGGGTATCCAGAGCCAGGCAGGCACACGCTTCCCTGCCTGCCTCCCACAGCAGCACCGGCTGGAATCCCAAGGAATAACATCCCCCTGGCACAGATCTGAAACCCCAAAAGCCATGGGGCCACCGAGGGTCTGTCCCTGTCCCCAGGCTGGGCACAGTGTGGGGCTTGCTATGGCTTTTGGTGGCAGCCAAGAGAGAAACACCACAGAGCCTGAGGAGAGGATGGAAAGAGAGGGAGAAAGGAGGAAAGGCAAGTTCTGGATTTCACACCTGGAGTATGTTTAGGAAATGTCATTAAAACAACTCCTGAGCCCCATTACTAAACTGCTACAGTGGTTTGGAACTCCTGCTCCTCTGGGCAGCCTGTGCCAGGGCTTCCCCACCCTCACAGGGAGGAATTCCTTCCCAATATCCATCCACCCCTGCCCTCTGGCAGTGGGAAGCCATTCCCTGTGTCCTGTCCCTCCATGCCTTGCCCCCAGTCCCTCTCCAGCTCTCCTGGAGCCCCTTTAGGCCCTGGAAGGGGCTCTGAGCTCTCCCTGGAACCTTCAGTTCTCCAGGTGAACAATTCCAGCTCTCCCAGAGCAGAGGGGCTCCCTAGGAGGAGCAGCCCCCACACCCAGAATGGCAATGCCAGGTTGGGAGAGGCAGAATCCATAAAAAAAAAAAAATCAGGGATAAACCAACCCCTCTCCTCTCCCTGTAACCTTCACAGACAGGAACAGGAACTGGAAGTTGACCAGTTTGGGGGTTTGAAATCCCCCAGGACACGAACTCAGCCCCTCCTCTCCCTCTCTCCCTAAAGCCCTGTGTAATCTTCAAGCAGGTAAGAAAATAAAAGCTCAATTAGAGCTACTGTAACTCCCCAATTGTTTGGACATAATTGTCTAAATAAAATAAAGGGCTTAATTAGCAAGATCATCAACATAAAGGCAGATTTGAATAAACATTCGCTGCGTCAGTCACAAGCAATTAAGGTTTCTCTTGATAAGAGCAATCTCAGCTGGATGCAGATGTTTTTAATAATGCAAATATTTCTCCTACTTGGAATAATTAAGCCCACTATTTTTTAAAAGGAACTCTGCAAAGGCTGGTGCTGGGAATAATCAATATTTCCCGTTCTCCCCCCGGAACCACATCGTCCCTGACAAGGGAATTTTCAACAGCAAGGGAAGTGTTCATCCACTGAGGACTTACAAGAAATACTTTTGTGTCCCTCTTTTAGTCAAACAAAAAGAAAATCTGGCCTTTAAAGGTCTCTCCCAGTCCAAACCATTCCAGGATTCTCTGATTTCACCTGAAATAAGAATAGAAATGAAAGCAAGCTGTACCCAATGGCACTGGGTTTCTATCCATTAATACAAATGGAAAATGCACAATGGGATATTTTTAGGGCCAGATGTAGGAAGGACTCCCAGAAATGACCTCCTGTGATGGATCTGATGAAGTTCCAAACCAACTGACTGCTCCTGGCATGTGCTGCCCTGCAGAGATCCCAAAATGGGAGTGTTCCCACTCCACGAGCCCTGTCCCAAGGCTGGACTCGATGATCTTGGAGGTCTTTTCCAACCTAAATGATTCCATCCCTGCCTCTGTCCCCGCAGGGCTCAGCCAGGACAGTGGTTTGGAAGATTTCATCCACACAGGAATATGAAAAGCCACTTATTTAACACCCTCTGGATGGGCTTTGCTCCTTGCTGGAAATCAAGGGATGGTAAAAATAAATAAATCACCTTGCAACTTAATTCTGGTGGTGCCCAGGGCAGCTCCTGTCAGTGCTGAATTCCTCCTCCTGTGGCTGATCCATCTGCACACGCCGCTAATCAGGCCAGCCCTCCCTCCCCTCTGCCCCAAATTGCATTTAAAACACAAATAATAATAATAAAACATCATAAAAACGTCACCAGACAAAGCAAATACACCAGGACCCCAAACCTGCTCTCGCTGATATTTTGTCCCAGCCCCTATAAAATTAACTTTTACAACTTTTACTGGCAGCTCCAACCTGGGTCGAAATTATTCTCTGATTACTGTGCCCATATATCTCAGGGCAGCCAGTGACCCTCATCCAATTACCTTCAGGAACACTTTGCACACATCCAGGCTCCACAATTAAATCTGGGATAACGCACACCCCACTCCCGGGGCGGAAAAGTCTCCCTGGATGATTTGAAATGTGGCAAAAAAAAAAAAAAAAATTAAAATAAAGAATTTTGCTCTTTTAATCCTAAAATGAATCATGCACAAACTTTAACAGCCTGGGAGGGTCGTGAGGCTTTTTTTTGGTTTGTTTTTCAAACACGAAAAACCAAATAAAAGCCCCTGAGCATGCACGGTGCTGGCTTTAATTTCCTTGAGTAAACAGCGTGTTGTGCAGGGATGAGGAATACCTGGAATTTCGGCTCGTTACTGCCCTATGAAATATGTCTCCAATGCCAGGCCTGGCTGCGGGATTTAAGCCTGACTTAGTGCAGTTGCTCCAGCCCAAGTGTCAGGACGTGGAGTTTAATTAGCCCAGGCTGTGCTGGACACTGCAATCAGAATCTGCTCACGCTGAGTGGCTCTGGCTCCAACGGCCCCAAAAGCATTAACAGGGAATGGGGGTGAGGAATGGGAAGTTTCAACTGGAGCAGGTTAGAGGCAGCTCCCAGATTGCGCCAGGTTTGGGGGGAATGGCATCCCACTGGATTTATCCTGCTTTAAGGTTTCCTCCAGAGCTCCTCCAGAGCACAGGGCTGTGGCACAGATCCTTTGGAAAGAGGGTGCTGCTCCCAAAAGATGCCCAGCCCTCGGGAATGTTTCCATGGAGCCCGGCTCAGCGCCTGCCCTCGCAGGGAACGGAGACATCCCGGAACGGCTCCGTGCCTGTGATCCCGGTTTAATTCCCGAGTGCTCGGGGACAGCCTGGGCCAGCAGCTGGGGATTACTGCCCCCGACACACTTCCCATCCCGATTTATCCCGGGGCTGCTGGACACATTCCTCATTATCCCATCATCCCCTGGAAAAACGGGAATTTTTAGGGGAAAACCTCATGCGCACACTGCGAGGGCAGAGCCTGGGCCTGGAAGCACAAATTAAACGTGGAAAGCTAAAAAGGCCTGGAATCTGCTGATTGCTTATTTTAAATTTCAATTTAAGAATATGAATTGCAATGTAAATGATAGAATTCTGTCCAATACAACTTCGTTTAACAGCCACTGTAAGATGGAATTTGCCATGCAAAAAAATGGAAGAGACTGAACAATAAAAAGGCAGAAAATCCCAACTCTAGAGATAACCAGACTTGCTCCAGCAGCACTCCCAAAAGCCAGAGCTCAGTCAGCAGACGAAGAGCAGAACAGTGCAAATCCTCCCAGAAAAAGGATGGAATTGACTGCAAAAAGCAAATCTAAAGAATAACCAATAAACCCCAAATTAAGCAGCACAGGAGAGGAGCACGAACAGCATCAGAAAGAATCCTAAAATCTCCTGAGCTGGAAGGGACCCACGCAGATCATCAAGTCCACCTCCCGGCCTTGTACAGGACAATCCCAACAATCCCACCCTGTGCTGAGAGCAATCAGCTCCACCTGAACCTGCCAAACTCTGGGCATTGTCCCTGCTGTTAAAAATCAAACAAAAAGGGTGACTCCACCACTCCTGACGAGTTTGGGAGGGAGCTGGAGAGGAAGCCACGCTGAAAAGAGCTGTCAGGAAATCCTCCAGTCCAAAGAATCTGAAAGGACAGGCAGGGAATAGGGAAGAGAAGTGTGAAAATAGGAGAGGGAGGAGAAGGCCCCGTGATGCCCTCAGGTATTCCATGTGCAGATCCTGCCTTTGGCCGGGATGCACAAAGGGCTCCTTCTTCCAAGGGGAGAGAGAGCCATGCAGAACATTCACCATGGCTAATTAATTTCGGCCCCTCAATTACCAGGGGGATCTCGTGACACAGCTTTATTTGTATCCTCTTTTTTTTTTTTTTTAATAAACAAAAAGAAGATAAGAAGCGTGACACCTTTAATAGCTTTACAATGGCTTTACAACAGCTTAACAATGGCTTTCCTGCCAGCTCATCCCATGTGGAAAGCCTTGTCCTGCCTTTGGGAGTCCCACCACTCATCCCTAATCCAATCATCCACAAGGACATCACAGAACCACGGAATGGTTTGGGTTGGAAGGCGCCTTAAAGCTCATCCCATTCCAACCCCTTTCCACAGGCAGGGACACCTTCCACTGGAATATCCACCCAAATCCTCTAGGCAATGGAAATGCAAGTGGAAAATGGAAAAGTACTAGAAATGGAGTTACTTCAGGTACCAGAGCAGAGAAAATCCTATTTTATGACAAAAGATTTGCTGCCTCCGTCGCTGCATTCGTGCAGGAGATGCCCGGAGTTCCTGGACAAAACCCACAGGAATAAACAACACTGTGGGTTTTTATTTTCAACTGAAAATGGAAAAGCTGTTTTTTCTACACCCCAACACAGATTTCCACACCAACAGCCACATGAAAATAATTCACTGACCACGCCGTGGTCAGAGCTGCAGCCAGCGTGCCCATGGGAGGCTGGGGACCTTCACACCAGAGCCAAACCGACCGAAAATGTGACAACACCTTGCTAACTTTGGGGTGAAGCCCCTGGGGAGAACCCAACCTGCTCCCTCCTCCTCCTGTCCCTGCAAAGGACACGGAGCAGCCACGTGTGCCTGGGAATAATGGGGACATTCTTCCACCCACCCCAAGCCTCCCACGGGAGGGCCCGGGGCCTGCTGCAGAAACGGCCCCATTTTATTTAAAGGGACAAAGGACATTCCCTGAGCACCCTGGGGTTGGAAACAAACCCTAAAGCCAAGAGTTTGTCTCCATAGCTTTAACATCCGGGGGGAATTTCATGGGGTGGTGTCTAAAAGACTGGGATCAACCATGTTGGATAACATAAAATATATTCATGGTTTGACAGGCCTCAGAGCAGGGCCTGTCTCTCACAAATGAACTTCTGCAAGCCAGAAGCTCTTTCCAAGGAGAAGACCAACATGAAGCCTCCAAAGAAACTGAGAAGTACCCAATTTTCCACAAATCCTTGGTTTAGCTCAACAAAGCAAGCCAGCAGAGGCCTTCCCTTCTCCCAGGGGGAGGGTTTGGGATGCTCCAGCCCTGTGGGAAGCACTGGGTGGCTCTCCTGGAGACAATCTAAACCAGGGGCCCTGCAAAAGCAGCCGGATCTCTGGGATCAAGCCACGGTCCCATCCAGGAGGGAGCTCCTGGGGCAGCTGCTGAAGGTTCCAACAGCATCAGCACATTCCCAGCTTTCCGCCCCTCAGGGACCCACCACGCCAAAGCCATGAGAGCTGTGCCAGCAGGAGCCAAAATTCCCAGTTCCTCCAGCTCTGCATCCTCCTCCTCCTCCTCCCACATCAACATCCTTGCCCCACCACGCTTCCTGGGACATCAACCCCGTGGCACCTCAGCATTCCCTGGGTTTCAGCCATCCCACACCCCCTCCAGCCCCTGTTCCTCTCCCACCTCTGTGCCAGGTCTTCCTTCTCCAGCAGCACCCATCTGGTTTCAACCCCATGATCCCGAGCCTTTGTGCACTAACATCCATAAAAATCCTATCCTGGACTGTAACAACTCTCCCACATGGGAGTGTTTATTACAATGGAGCCACTGATGGAATTCCTGTCACTGGGAAGGTGGGAATATCCCATCCCCGCTGTGGGGCAGAGCAAATGCTCAGCTGAGAACCACAGGGTGCCTTGGAATTCCTTTCTTTCCATAAAGATAAGCCTTGGATCCCCTATGGAATGAGCAGATCCTGCTGCAGGCCTCACCTGGAATCTGGAGAGAGGAGCAACTCCTGATGTTTGTGGGGTCTCCAAAGGCTGCTTTAAACGAAAAATGAAAAAGGAGAGACCTCTCCTGCCACACAACTCAGCATAAAGCACATTTTTGGGGCAAACTTCAGAAGTTTAAATCATCCCCGAAACTCAGGCATGGAACAACTTCAATTTGGCAAAACATCAGCCGTGCTTGGAACCCCAAATCCAGCCAAAGGAATGCTGGGCCTGGGAGGGATGGTTCAGAAGGAGATAAAGTATCAAATTTCTGCTCAATCTCAAGCAATAAAATCAAATTCGAGCTTGGAGGGAAGGGAATGAAAAGGCCGATGTGTAATTGCTGGGTGAAATTTGTGTTTCATTTACTCAAGAGGGACATTTTGGAGTTTATCAAAACCAGCTGCTGTCACAGACACACATCCATGGTCCTGGAACATGGATGTGATTTATCCCATGAAATCTGGAAACGAAACAAGACAAAGCTCTCAATATCTTTTATAATAAATTCTTTCAACAGGTAAAGCAAATCCCAGAGCAAGTTTTCCTAATGGGTTACAACAACAAAAATCAGGAATCCAGGAGCTCTGGATGGTTTTTAGTTTTTAATGGTTTTGGGCTCTCCAAAGCCATTAAACCAGTAAAAATGTGGAATATTAAATGGTGAGGTAATTACTGCCCACTGACACCTGTACCTCTGACACACCCATGGCACTCTCAGGACTGGGATGAACAACATTCCCAGCAAGGAATTCTTCCCAAGATGCTTTTAGGAGAGCAAATTTTGGCTGAAAGTCAAATATTTGGCTAAAAATCCAATATTCCCATGGGCTGGCACCTTCCCAGCATGGACTAAGGACCACATCAGGCATTGTGGAAACTCCTGGTTCCACAGCCAAACCCCACTCCTGGGATTTGATGGCCCTCACTCCCCATTCCCAAGCTATGGGACAAACTGCAGGACAGAAGCCCAAGGTCTGGCATCACCTCGAGCTCAAATCTACCAGCTGGAACAGCAGGGATCATCTTCAGGGAACCAGGACTTGGAAAGTGGCAATGAGATCCATGGATGAAGGAAGATGAGAGTAAGAGGAGAAGGAGATCTACAGAAGTCAATTCTCTATTTTTTGGGATCAAAGGCAGATACTCTGTAACAGCAGGAGAAACAACCTTCAAACCATCATTTCATCCACTATTCCAGGATAAAAATCCCTGCCTGGAATTTCCAGCAGGTCCTAAAGGAGGAGGTGGACTAAAAGTCTCCAGGGAAATACATCAGTGTGTGGATATATAGGGGTTTACTCTGGGAATGTCAGAGCACACCCTACAAAGGGCTCTCCTGCCACAGAAAACCCAAGGATTGGCTCCATCTTTGGAGGGGATGGGGCCAAAAGTGCAATAAAAGGCTCCTGAATGTGCCAAGGAGCACCTGGGACAACTCAGGGAAAGGCAAACTTAATGTTCTCCATGAGGATCTGGCTAAATGATTAAATTTTAATTAAACACCGAAGGGATTTCACCCCGTTTTGGCCAGCACTTTTAACCAGCCAGTGCCTCAGCAGCACCAAAAAATCCCAGATCTGGTACAAAGATGTGAATTAAGATCAGCAGTGAGAGATTCCATGGAGGTGGAGGAATCCATGCAGCCTCTGGAGCAGGGCAGAGCTGCTCATGGGCCCCGACACAGCCTGAGGGCAGCAGTGACCCCCTGACCCCACTGCCCCCTCAGCCAGCGGGATCCAGCCTTCCCAAACCTACAAACAGCACTGCAGCCAGAACCATCCCATTGTTTCCTGGATTTCCAGTATTTAAGGAAATTATTGTTTTTGTCCTGTTTGACTGCAAGGTTCTCATTGCTGTTCATGCCCCTAAAATGTGAAATACATCTCAAAATACATCCCAAAATACATCCCAAAATCCCAGATCTGCAGCATCACCTCCCAGCGTTTATCCATGCAACAGGCAGCCCTTTGTTTTTCCACGGAGGAGAGTGTGTGACCTATCCTATCCTAAAGGGAACTTTTCCTTCAGCCCACGGTGTAAAGTGAACCAAAGTGCCAGAGGAACAGCCAGGAATTCCAGAGGGCTCTCCCAGAAACCCCCAGCCCCAGCAGCTCCTGCATAGGTGACAGATAAAATCCTGGAGGAGAGGAAACATCAGACATCCAGGAGAAGTTAGGAACATCTTAACTGGCAATTAAACCCATTCCATGTGGGATGTCAAGGCAATCCTGCTAAAATCCCGGATTCTTGCCCAAAAAAGTGCTCTGGGAAGGAGATGCTGCAGCCTGGCACGAGCACAGGTCAGGAAACCTGGATTCATCCCTGGCAGATGAAACAGGAGATGGTGCTGAGCCAGGGCTGAAGGAAATCCCTGCTCCCCTGGGACCTTGGAGGGTTCCACTCCTTGTGCTGGGTCACTCTTCAGTTATTCCAGCTTGGAAGGAGAGCGAGACCCAAAAATTCCTACAGGATACAAATACAGACACTGAACAGGGCAAAGCCATGGATAAATGGGTTTAAAATGCCGGAGGGCAGGGATAGATGGGATTTTGGGAAGGAATCCAGGGTGGGGAGGCCTTGGCACAGATTCCCAGAGAAGCTCTGGCTGCCCCTGGATGCCTGGAAATGTCCAAGACCAGGCTGGATGGGGCTTGGAGCACCCTGGGACAGTGGAAGGTGTCCCTGCCCGTGGGACCAGGGGTGCAGGAATCTGGAGAGGCACCGGTACATGAACTTTAATCTCAGCAAATTACAAATCCAGTTCCTGTCTGCATCATAAACCCGAATTTTAATTAGGAAAGTCAGGTTTGACTGGCTCTGGGACCCCCGCTTTGATAACTGTGCCCAAATTATCCTTTTACTTCTCCCGGCACAGCAAAGAGTTCCAAGAGCTCTCCTTGGCTCCCGCTCCCTCCTGTCAATCCCTGTGCACTCGGATAGTTCAGGTTCAATGTTCAAAGGGAGGGAAATGTCCATCACCTCTGTTTACCAACACAACTGCTGAGGGAGAGGGAAGGGAGGAGGCACTTGGAGCTGCCTGGAGACCTCAGGATCCACCCTGCTCCCTGCCCATGGGGAACTCCTGCTGGAGCTGCTGGAAAAACCCTTTGTGATGATTTTCAGCAACTTAAAAGTGTGGCAGCTACACTAAAAATCATTAATGACAGACACAAAGAGCCCAGAAACATTCCCAGCCCGTTCCTGCTGCTGTTTGATTCCCACATCTGCGCCAGTGTTCCCAGTCCTTCGGCTGAGATCAGAGCAGGACGGGGTCTCACATCACCTGCCAAGCTCTCACAGGCTGCTAAAATTGTAATTAACTCCTCGAATTAAAATATTCCCCTCTTCTCCTCGGGGCCAAGGATAACACATTCCAGCAGATTTCCACTGTGGGCTGCTTGCAAACGGTTCATTGCAGCTCTTGCCTTAAGGATTTACCAACCCTGACGGATCCCATGTGGAGCAGAGCCACCTCCACGAGGACACTCCTGCTCCTCCAGCAGGTGCCAGGGATGAGGGAGGGAATTCTGCCCCTCTGCCCTGCTCAGGTGAGACCCCACCTGCACAGGAAGGACGTGGAACTGCTGGAGAGAGTCCAGAGGAGGCCCCAGGATGATCAGAGGGATGCAGCAGCTCTGCTGGGAGAGCTGGGATTGTGCAGCCTGGAGAGGAGGAGCTTTGGGGTGAGCTCATTATGGCCTTCCAGGACCTGAAGGGGCTCCAGCAGTTGCTGGTTGATGACTCCCCACTCTCTCCCCTTCATGAGCAGGGATGGCCTGACACCCTCAGGTTATAAAAGCAGAAATATTCCTGAGGGAAAAGAGGGGTGGAAAAGGGATTTTGGTCCCAACTCACCGGTGATGTGGAATACTGCACTGGGAGAAGAGGGGAACCAGCAGCAGGACTCCAGAGTTCTCTTTCTTAGGGAAGGGAAGCTCATGGAACTCATTGGCTCCAGGATAAGAAATCCTTCTCCTTGCTCGTCCCACCAAGCTTTAATTCCATGCCCTCAGCAGCTGACAGGAAACCCCAGCACAGCCCAGGCCCAGCTCTGGGGAAAGGTGGGCACTCCCTCACCTCATCCCAGAACCCATAAATCCATGGATTGATTGCAGACACTGCCCAGCTCCAGTCAAACAGACCCAACGTGACAGTGGGAAATTCAATCTTGTCCCAGGCTAATTGGACACGATCCAGCTCAGTCCTGTCACATGTCCTGATTAATGCTGAGGCAAGAAAAGCCCTTTCAGCCACCGAGACTGAGGGGGAACAGGAAAAATCTGATCCTTGGAAAACCCAGATCAGTGAATTCATGGATAGGAAGAAGAGAAATGCTGGTTTTAATACAGATATTTCCACGATTTTGGCAAGGGCAGCAAGTCACAATCCCTATTTTCCGTGTAAATTGGTCAAGAGGGGAAAGTCTCTGGAGAGCGCCTGGAGGAGTCAAAGCTTTTCCCTTGGAATGGGGAATGACAGCAGGGTTAGGAAAAAGATTTATTTCTTTGTCTTGAGCTCTTTGGAGGCAGACTAGAAAACTTGGTTACAGAACTTCATAACCAGAAATCCCAAGAAGTGGAAGAAGTGGGTCTGAAAATGGGAACACTCCAAAGGCTGGGAAGAGAAGCCAATGTCTCATACCTGAGTCCACATGGGAATTTCACAGCTTCAAATAAAATTTAAAAATTAAACATTTCAAATTAATAAAAAAATAGGAAAGGGTGTCCTGTTTTAAACTGGCGGGAAAAGGCTCCCTCCTGCTTTTATGGGAATTTTATCCCAAAAATGGCTGGTGTTTGTTGCAGCACAAATGACATCACACAGGAGCTGACTGGACGGTTCCACACGATTTTACCAATCTGGGGAGTTCTTAGGGATGAAAGAACTCATCCACACTGAGTCCCCCTCCCAGCTTTTCTGGAGAATGCATTCCCAAAATGATAAGCAAGTTATCTTACGTTAGATCTAATTACAGAAGCTCCTAATTACACATCCCCGTTTCGAGGCAGTGGAGCAAACGCTGCGCTTCCCAGAACAGCAATTCCTGCAGTGCACAGTAAATCAGCTTGTGCTTGCCACTGATTTGAAACTTTAACCTATAAATTAAATTAATAAGAGACAAAGGCTTCTTTTGTGCATTTGCAAGCCTGTAGGATTTTAGAAATAATAGGACTGGAAAGTGATTTATATTCCAAGATTAAAGGTCAGTTTGGCGCACACGACTTCGGAGCAAAACACCACGGCAGAGACTTCAAATTAACTCGTTCCTGCACCCCCCTAACCCTGGATTCTTCTTTTTCCAGAGCTACAAGCGCTTGCTGTGAGCACTGGACTACTCAGAAGACAGAAAAAACTTGGAAAAATACATGGAATTCTTCCCAATCTCTGGGAAGGAGGGGAATGTGCCTGGGAATTGGCTCAGGCCATCGGCCCCTGATCACTGAGGTGACACAACCCGTGAGCTGCACTTCAAATCAATGTATGTCCAACATGGGAAGCTTAAAACCACAGGGAATTCCATGGAAATGGCATAAATTAACTGGAAATCGGAGCTATGCAAATAAAGGGAAGGGCCCCACTGTTTCTAAAGTTCTGCCCATGGTGGGCTCTTCTCCTGGCCAGACCCTGTTTTATTCTGGGGGAATAAAAATTCAAGCTGAGCTTAAAACCTTTGGTGCATGACAAAAAATATTATCATGGAATCAGGGAATGGTTTGGGTTGGAAGCATCTTAAAGATCATCCATTCCCACCCCTGCCATGGGCAGGGACACCTTCCATTATCCCAGGGTGCTCCAAGCCCTGTCCAGCCTGGCCTGGGACACTTCCAGGGATCCAGGGGCAGCCACAGCTTCTCTGGGCACCCTGTGCCAGGAATGTTAACCAGAGAACTGGGATTGGTTATTACATTTATTCCCAGCAGAAAATCCCTGTAAGAGGCTGGAGGAGGAGAGATGTGAACCCCCATTCACCACTGGGAATGCAGCTCCTCCAGCAGAACTGAGGGAAGGGAACTGGAATGAGGGTAAATTCCCTACAAATACTGAGAAAGTGGGAATGGATGGGAAAAATTATTCTCCCTTAACTGCACCTGCTAAGGAGAAGACCAGGAAAGAGACTATTCGATGTCCCTAAGTGCCAGGAAGGATGAGAGGAAATGAATCTATTTATGGCCATGGGGATTAGTTCTGACCATTGGGAGAATCCAGGTGTGGACACATCGGGATCAGGGCTCTGGGCAAGGTCTGGAGGCCCCAAGGCCCCAGACTGGAGGTTGAGGACCGAGACACCTTTTGTAGGAATAAAGGAGCTGCCAACAACATCCCAGGAGGCCCCTGGGCCTTTCTCTTCCCTAAAGCAAGAAGAAAAACAGACCTGGTAAAAAATTCCTCCCTGTGAGGGTGGGGAGGCCCTGGCACAGATTCCCAGAGAATGCCATCCCTGGAAGTGTCCAAGGCCAGGCTGGATGGGGCTTGGAGCACCCTGGGAGAGTGGCAGCTGTTGGGATTGGAACTGGATGGGCTTTATGGTCCCTTCCATCCCAAACCATTCCTTGTCACTTCTAAAGACTGGAAAATGTTCTTCTGCCACTTCCCCCTCTCATTTCTGTCTTCCAGAAGGCATCAAAATTTGTCATCTTCCTTCTCCTTGCACATTTCTTAAAACACCCCATTAACTGGCTCATAATCCATAATTTAAATAATTACCAGAGCCTTGCCTCTGTTATCTTGCAAGCTGCCAAACCTCCTGGGCCCTGCACGTTTCAGGAGCAGTGCATTATTCCCCACAGCCCTGGGAGGCAGAGGGATATGATGGGATCCAACATTCCTGCCCCTGGAGGAGCCCAGGGAGGACAAGAGCCACATGCAGGGGCAGAGCAGGGAGAGCTGGTGGAGTGGCTGTTGCAAGGATTAATCTGATTAGGATTGAAAAAGACCAAAAGGGTAGAGGGGGGAGGAAAAGGGAATATTTAAGGGAAGTGAGGAGGGTCCTGGGTGGTCTTTAAACAAGCTGGGAACAGTGGGAGAGTGTAACGAAGAGATGAAATCCAATAGGTGTACAGGAAGCTTTCACCAGGCTTAAAACAAATCCGTAAGAAAAACAGCAAAGAATCCAGGAAGAGGAATTGTGTTACTGCTGGAAAGGGGATTGGCATATTCCCAATGCAGGCCCGGTGTGTGACTGACAGCTCTGCTGCTGATCCCCCTCCCACACCCCAAACCCTCCCCACACAAACTTCCCCGGGGGGGAATCTCCAGAAAACCTTCACTGATTTATCCTGGTTTGGTTTGGTATTGCTGGGAATCATGGAAAACTGAGGGAACCAGTGGGGGAAACCAGTGGCAGGTGCCACCCACCTGCTCGGCAAAGGGGCAATCCCAGAAGGTGTTTTTGAGTCAATACAGATAGTTTTGGTGAGGAATCACAGACAGAAAAGCAGATTTGAACTGCAGCAAAGAGACAAATAAAATCCTGCCCCAATCCCAGTGCTCCACACCCATGGAAGCCATATCCAGGAGGGATCATCACTGGAACTTAGAATTTACACAGAATTCTGGAATGGTTTGGGTTAAAAGAGGTCTTTAGGCTCATCCAGTGCCACTCCCTGCCACGGGCAGGGACACCTTCCATTATCCCAGGGTGCTCCAAGCCCTGTCCAACCTGGCCTTGGACACTTCCAGGGATCCAGGGGCAGCCACAGCTTCTCTGGGCACCCTGTGCCAGGGCCTCCCCACCCTCACAGCCAGGAATTCCTTCCCAATATCCCATCTATCCCTGCCCTCTGGCAGTGGGAAGCCATTCTCTCTTGTCCTAGCACTCCAGACTCCTGTAAAAGTTCCTGCATGGTTCTCCTTGGGAAGTTTCTCCCTCAGCACCTGCCTACATCCCCTTTCCTCCGTGGCTTCCTGAATCCAAAGATGCCGGGGCTGTTTTCTGATGCTGATTTGCAGCTCCACCTTTTATTTTGTGACCAGACACTCCTGCCCCCTTCTCCTGAACTCCCTGCCAGGATCCTGGTCCCCCTGGGCACAAAACTGATGCTGATTTTGAGGTGTTGGGCCTCCACTTCCCACCCATTTGCCACGTTTGGTGCTCCGGGAACACGAGCCAGACTCCTGCTCCAGCCCTGACTGACAGCAAACCCCTGCTCCCACCAGTGCCTGCCTCTGGAAAGCTGCTTCCCTGCCTGCTCTGCTTGGAATAAAATATCCCCCACCATGTCCCTGCATAAATCTGCTTTTGTTCTGCCTCAGGCCCGGCGTTATTAATCACCCTCGTTCTTCCGGCACATCCTTTGAGGGCACAAGCCCCGGAATTCCTTTCCACTTTTTAAACCCGGCCTAAGTGGGCATCACTGTCAATATTTATCATTCTGTCTCCTAAAACTGCAACTCCACCAGGACGGTTACACTTCTGGGAATTCACTGCTCTGAGAGCTCAGCCCTCACTTTCCAAAGCATTTCCAAACCCTGGGAAACCAGCGCTCCTTCCCAGAAGTGCTCAGCTGGAAGTGATATCCCTGAATCTCTGCCAGCAAACCCGACCTGTGCAAACCCAGCAACGCAGATCTTCCAAGCCAAGCCCAAACCCCACTTTTAAAGCGTTTGCTCTCTCTTTTTTTAAGTGATGGGCACCTTCAGAACAGCAGAGCCAGCCCAGCCTTGGGAATAACAAACTTTTCCAGCAAATTGCATTCAAAGATCCCTTGAATCCATGACAGAGACCTGGGATTCATCTGGAAAGCTGCCTGAGATCAAGCCCTTCTTGCAGAGCCCCATACAAAGTCCAGATACAGCATAATGAGCTTTTGATGTCCTGCTGACATTTATCTGCCAATATTATTGCTCCAAGCACTTGCCCTATGATGGATCTCGTTATTTCATTGATCCCCAGCCAGCTCAGCCCTCAGCCCTTCCTCCAGCCTCATGCAATTCCCCAAAACCCAGCAGAGAGCCCCTAATCCTCAGCTTCCAACCCCCCCTAAGCAGCCCTTCGAGACATGGGAATGAAGACAAGTGGTTTTGCAATTCTGCCTCTAAAAAGGTCAATTGTCAAAACTTAGGACCAAATGGGAAGGAAAAAAATACAGCAGCTGAACACAAGTGTGTTTCTCCTCTGGTATCAGTCACCTTGACTCAAAGAGCCGTTTGCTTTTGCACCAGGAGATGAAAATAAACTGCATTTACAGCCCTACATGGGCAGAATTTTGTTCCCTCTTTGCTCTCTTTACCCAGAACTCATCAACAGCAGCTTGGGCCTCTCCAGAGAGCTGTCCCATGTGGGCAGAGATGGAGCACAGCTCATTTCACTCCTGTTTTCATGGAAACACAACTTCCAGAGGACGGATTTTCCTGTTTCAAGTTCCAATCCCATGGTCACTTCTGAGAAGTGGCCCTGAGCTCACAGCCACGTGTCCAGCTCAGCCCAGGGCTGCTGGACTTCCACAAACTTTTCAAATGAGTTTTGGGGAAATCTGGAAAATTTCCCCATGTCAAGGCTGCATCTCTTCCCTCCTTCAAGCCTCACTTGTGCCAGACTGGGACACAGCCCTGAGCTGGAACCAGCAAAATCCATCAGCAAAACCCTCCAAGTTCCCACCCTGCACGAAGGAAGGAGCAGAGACACAAATTATTCTGCATTTAATTAAATTTAGGAAGGAATCCTTCCCTGTGAGGGTGGTGAGGCCCTGGCACAGGTCCAAGGATTGTAAACTTAGGACGCTCCATAAATATTTTATAGCATAATTATTAACGTTACCAACAAAAAGATCCCCAGAATTATTTGCATGGTAACTTCCTTTAGTAATTACTGTTTTCTCTTTAATTCAGCACCACATCCCTCGTCTGAATTCGCAACTTCAGAATTTTCAGCACGAAATCTGAGCACCTGCTTCCCTGCTAGGAACATTTTCCCTTCCAGCCATGCAAACTGTTGGAACAAAGCCCACCCTGAGCCATCCGGGCTCATAAAAGCAGCTCATTTTCTGATTCATCCGAACAGATTGCTAAATATTATTTACTTTTTGTTTCATAATGGCTTGGAAAAAGATGGATGAAAAGCTTAACGAGGTCTAATCCAGCGGAGAGACGGGAGAAAAGGAATGAAGAGGCAGTTAAGGAGCAGTTTGAGCTTCCTTATCGCCCTTATCAGCACAGCTATCAGTCAGCAAGCCCTAATTAGGCACAAAAGATATTGTGCCTCCTTCCAGAGGTTCTCCAGGAACTGGGGAGCTGCTGTGGCCAGGGCTGGAGCACTGACTGACAGCCACTGCTTGGGAAAAGCAGCTCCACAATAATTAGGGACAATTTGTCCCCGTCAGGAGTGGCCTCTGTGGCTGTGCAGGGGCTCGGGGACAGAGCAAAGCTTTTCTCAGCAGCAGCGACACTTTTGGAGCTAAAATGGGGCTCAGATGAAGCAGAGGTTGGTTCAGTAAAATCCTGCAAACTTTGCTGCTTTGTGGTGACCAACCCGTGCTGAGCTCCTCCAGGTAACTCCGCAGCAGGGAAGCAAATCCTGGATCTCACTTCCAACGCTGACACAGATTTGTTGCTCCACTAGTGGGGTTTAGTTTCGCTCTCCCTTTATTCCTTTGCTTCAGAAAATTAATTAGGGTTGGAAAAGACCGTTAAGAGCATCAAGTCCAGCCACTCCCAGCACCACCACCGTGGCCACCACTGCCCCATGTCCTCAAGTGTCACATCCATACGTGTTTTGAACACCTCCAGGGATGGGGACTCCACCACTGCCCTGGGCAGCCCTTCCAATGCCTGAACACCCTTTTAGGGAAGGAATTTTCCCAGTATCCAACCTCAACCTCTCCCAGCACAGCTTGGGGCCATTCCCTCTCCTGTCCCTGTTCCCTGGGAGCAGAGCCCGACCCCCCCAGCTGCCCCCTCCTGTCAGGGAGTTGTGCAGAGCCACAAGGGCCCCCCTGAGCCTCCTTTTCTCCAGGCTGAGTCCCTTTCCCAGCTCCCTCAGCCTCTCCTGGTGCTCCAGCCCCTTCCCCAGCTCCGTTCCCTTCCCTGGACATGTTCCAGCCCCTCCTTTCCTCGGACAGGTCAGTGAGGTTCCTCAGGAGGGACCTGTGGCCATGTCCAGCAGCTCCGGCGTGGATTCGGTGCCCAGTGGGGCTCCTGCCCCAGCAGCTGCTCCCACAGCTGTTCCCACCAGTTGGTGGCTGAATTTTCCAAGATATCTGTCTGGAATTAAAAAGCAGCAGCACTTTGGCAGCCATTAGGAAAAATGCATCGTTGGATTGGATCCCATCCGGAGCATTTCCGTGGTGGAACACGGCGGGATGGGAGAGATGGGACCATGGAGGACTTTCCCATTCCAAAACCCCTTTGATTATCGGCTGGACTGCTCTGCCAAAACCTCCACCAGCATCCAAAGGCTCCTTCTGGAGTGGCTGGGGTCTGAAATGTCCATGTCCTGCCTGTGCCACTGCAGCTGCCCCATGCCAGGAGATCCGGGCAGAGGAGCTCCGCAGCGTCAGGAGCTGCAGGGCTGGTGGGATTTTCCAGCCTGGCTCTTGCCCGAGGGGATTTGCTCAGTTTGGAGCACATTGGGATGCTGTGCCTGTGCCAGCCAAGCTGCACTCCCAGGCTCAGCCAAGCTGGGGCCAGATAAAGCTTGGAACAGG
The DNA here is from genome assembly GCA_013397915.1 of Daphoenositta chrysoptera. Taxonomy (NCBI): domain Eukaryota; kingdom Metazoa; phylum Chordata; class Aves; order Passeriformes; genus Daphoenositta; species Daphoenositta chrysoptera. Next base: position 199,484 of record VZRO01007034.1, on the reverse strand, counting down.
AGGTGCTCCCCCATCCTGATCCCAATCCTGGCTCAGACCCGGTACCTGCTAAGAGGGGTTGGAAAGCTGCTCCAGCCCACCTGGGCGATGTCCTGCAAGCTCCAGAAATGGTCTGGAGTGGCTCAAAACCTTCCAAGGCAGATTTTCCCAGACTGGCTGTGGGATGGAGCTGTTGGGCTCTGGGAATGATCCCTCTGGAGCAGGCAGGGACAGGGGGACACGCTCAGCCACGTCCCCCTTGCACAGGCAGGGGTCCAAGGCTGCCTCTGCCTTTCCTGGCAGGTGGGACACCCTGAACACCATGGGATCCATGCCAGAGGCTCCAGTGTAAGCACAATTCCAGCTCCAGCCTGCAATCCCTGCACATGGATTGGTCAAGCCTGGTGTTCACAGCAGATAAATCTCAATAATCCTGATGCCAAACAGACCTGAGACCCAGAGCAGCTCCTCTCTGCATCAGCTTTATCAGGAACAGCTTCCACTGAGGAAAACTCCCTTTTCCTGGGATTTCTTGCAGGGCAAAGAGCCTTCTAACCACAGTGAAACAACAGCAAACCCCAAAAAGGGATAAATAAACCCATGAATGGCAGATTCCAGGACTTCTCCTGCCAGGTGCCACTCAGGCGTGTCCATCTGGACGTGGTGACATGGAGCACACAAAGCTCCAGGACACCACAGGGGTTGGGATCCCGACCCAAAGACATTCCAGGTTCAAACCACGTGCCCACCCTGGAGCCCCTGGCCTGGATAGCACAGAAATCCACGGAGAAGGAGGTTAAATTCCCTGTTTGTGGTGTTTTGTCAAGCTGGGATCGGAGTCTGGGACTCCTGGCACCCACAGCCATGATTAATCCAGCAACCCTCACCCCAGGCAGTTTCCTGTGCCAAAGCTGAGCCTGGTGCTGCAGCAAAGTCTTCTCCACCCCCAGCAGAGCCTGAATTCTCTCCCACATTTCCATCCCATCTGCTCCTCAGGGATGCAGAAGGGTCAGGCTGGTGGGAAAATCCCTCTCCCATGCCAACCATGCCATTCCCCTCTCCAAATCACACAGGGAGCCCTCAGTGAGGAGCAGAGCCCCAGAAAGGCTGGGATTAAGGCCCTACACACCAGAAAGGAAAGAGGGAGGGAAAAGGACCCATTTAACCATAACACCACTGCACTATTCCATCCACCATTCCGGACAAAAGTGGAAATGTTTTTTTCCACGAGCAGAGCTGCAGGTCCTACTACAAATAAATAGTCCAGGCAGGGATGGAGGCCACGTGTTTCCATTAATTCTCTTGGCACAGGAGCCCATGTAGATCTTGGATGCAAGCTTGTGCTGGAGCAGGAGAGCTGGGGTGGCCAACATACATCCCAGCACACTCCATCTGGCCCAAATCCATCCCCGACCTGCTCCAATCCCCCCTTTTATCATCCTAATTACAAGCAGATTCCCAGCTCCCTCCCTCCCTCACAGAGGTACCTTCATCTTCCCTCTTTTCTCCCTCCCTCTGGCTGAAATCAGCAGGTGAATCCCAGCCCTTTGGGATTTTTCTGCCGTTATTGTTGGTGGACAAAGTTCGGCCTCTTTCATTTTCCTTTTCTCGCAGACTCTTTTGTGTGGATTAAAATAATTGATATTGATAACGAGAACTGCCCCTTGCCCCTGGTCCCAATTACCTGCACAGGCTGGGGATCCTTATGGATATGACAGGAATGGTCTTCATTAGCCCTCTGGGCTCCAGAACTGATGCTGGGATTGATTTGGGAGAGCTGGGATTATCAGGGCTGATTGTTGTGGGCCGGGGTCAGTGGCGGAGCCGGCCGGGGGCTGGCTCGGAGCTGGATCTTCCCCGAGTGCTGCCAGGTGCCTGGATAGCAAAACTGGATCATTTACTGGGATAATTTACTGCAGCCACCTCCGTGTTCAGGATTAGGAACGACAGCACTGAAGGGTCTTTTCATCCCAAGTTTTACTCGGGATGAAGTTGGATCCTCGGTGTTGCAAGAGAGCCAAGGGAGCAGCAGCTTTTGGACAGGCATGGCCCCACACTAAAGGGGGAAAAGCCCAGAAAAAGTAAATGATAGTGACACAGAACAGGAGATTTAAAGCTGAAAAGGCAAACAGAGCTTCTAGGACCTGCATCATTCTATTTCATAAAGGAATTGTTAAAGTTGGAAAAGCCCTTGAAGATCAACAACAGCAACATCGACCATGTTAACCCTAACCATGTCCTCAACAGCCACATCCACATGGATTTTGAACACCTCCAGGGATGGAGGCTCCACCACTGCCCTGGGCAGCCCTTCCAATGCCTGAACACCTTTTTAGGGAAGGAGTTTTCCCTATATCCAATCTATACCTCCCCTGGCCCAGCCTGAGGCCGTTCCCTCTGCTCCTGTCCCTGTTCCCTGGGAGCAGAGCCCGACCCCCCCGGCTGCCCCCTCCTGTCAGGGAGCTGTGCAGAGCCACAAGGGCCCCCCTTTTCTCCAGGCCCCCCTTTTCTCCAGCCTCCTTTTCTCCAGGCTGAGCCCCTTTTCCAGCTCCATCAGCTGCTCCCCATCAGATTTGTATTCCCAAATATCTGATGGCCATGGATTCCAAAGCAGAGTTGCTGTAACAGCCTGGGCCACTTGCAGTGACTGTGATGTCAATCCAGGAAAGGGAATATTCCTTCAGGACCATTCCCTTCACCAACCCAGAGCTCCCCACCCCCGGAGCATCACTGGACGCAGCATTTTCCTTTTTACCACTTATATAAAACACAAATGCAAAAATGGAGGTGAGGAGAGAGAGGCAGATGAGTTTGCCTCCGTAACCAGAGAGGAGAGGAGCCCCCGAGCCAGCAAACAACCCCCAGCTCATGATCAGAATGCAACATAATCACTGCAACAGATGTCAAAAAGATAAACCCACGGAGTTCTGAACTGCCAACGATCTGCTCTGCGTTGTTGGAGAGCACAAGATGCTCTGTTTCTATCAAAGTCCACATTTTGGGAGTGTAAGCAGGGACACCACCACAGAAAGCTCCTTTCTGTCCCTCCCTGCAGCAGTTTTGCAGTGGGAGTTCTCAGTGAGGCTCAGGTTTGCTCCTGGATCCACAATGGGGAGGGGAGGGAAGGAGAGAAATGGGACTTTAAGGACTGTGGTTGGGAAAAACAGCATCACCCAGCTGGCACATGGACACAGCCTGACTGCCAGAGGCTGGGATAAAGAGGGAAAACACGGAGAGCTTGCATGGCAGGAGAGGAGAGGTTAGGGAAAATTATTTTACAAAAGAAAAGCAGACAAGAGGAATGAGGTTTTGTGTGCACATCACTCACCTCGTAGTGATAATCCATGCACGTTAACTCTCTCCAGCAGCGATCTCCTCGGATTTTAATCAGCCCCTGGGGGGGAAAAAGGGCAAAAATGCAGTCAGAAACATTTTATTTTACTTTTGTGTCTCAAGATGCCACATTCTGTGGTTAAACTGCAGTGGCTGAACGAGCCCCACGGCACATCCACAGCCTGGGTCCAGTCGTTGTTCCCAAGGGAACATAATGGATGTGACTCATTCCACTGCCTGGTTACTGAAAATCTGGCATCAATCCCTGTGGAATATGCCAAATTCCCCTTCAAGGAAGAAGCCTCAGCCACACCTGAGCCTTTGCTCAGGTCTGAACAGCCCAGGGCTCCTGGCATCGCTCCCAGCATCCCTGGGAAGCAGCAACAGGAAAAACCAGGGATAACAGACAAAACCAGCAAGAGGCACGATTTTAACATCCAAACCCAACTGTTTCCCTCGGGCAAAGCCACCTCTGCTGCCTGGGGAAAAGGAAGCAGTTCCACGGAGCTGGGGTGGGGACATGGAGCCAGGGATGGGCACATGGAGCTGGGACAGGGACACAGAGTGGGGATGGGGACACGGAGCTGGGACAGGGACACGGAGCGGGGATGGGGACACATAGCTGGACTCAGAGATGCAATCAAAGTAATTAGAGAAACAAAAGAGGAGCAGGGGAAGGAAGCTGCCAGCTCCAAGCACAGATGGCTGCACTGCTGACAGCTCTGCCCCACCTCAGGTTAGAGGTTGGCAGGGAGACCAGCAGGTATCCCCTGCCCTGGGACTTCAGGGCAACAACACAGGGACATTTCCAAATCACTGGGTCCATTCCAGGGCTGGCAGCAATATTGGGATTGAATTTCTTTGCCTCAGTGATGAAGAGCAGAAAGGAATCAGTCGGCCAGAGCAGGAAAGACACCTGGGCAGGGATGGGCTGGAGCAGGAAGCCGTGCAATCAAGGCCTGCTTTGATGTCCAGGAGAGGTCCCTGATTAGGATCACAATATCCCAAATTGAGGAAAGCTTCACTAGTCAAAAGGTTGAAGCAGCTCTGTCATCTGCATACAATTAGGGGCTATTTGCCTACTTCTGACATTGCCCTAATTATAATGGTCCTGCTTTCTCCAGGAGAAAAACACTGGGAGTTTCTGGGAGTTTCGGAACCGTTGCTGCTCCACCCTCCACCGGGAGTATCCTGAGGCTTCCTTACATTTGCAGCTGGGAAGGGATCAGTGACTTTCCAGTGCTAAAATCTGAGCTCAGAGGGGCAGATTCCAGCATTAGGGCATTATGAATTCCATCCAAATTCCAACAGAGCGGGAACAGGTTGGAAGAGACCACAGTGGCTCCTCTGCTCCAACCTCCCTGCTCACGCTGAAACAAATCTTCGCTTGCAGCATTAAACAAAGTTTAACACATTTAGGGCTCAAAAGGAATTCAAAATTCCAATTAAAGACCCTCCAAACCTCAGAAATATCCAGGAATATCCAGTTCCCAGGGCTGTATATCTGTCTGTCTGTCTGACATCTGAGAGCCCAGGGCAGAGCAGAGTTTATGAACTCCTGACTGATAGAAAAGGGATGTAAAGTGATATCACCCAGGATTTCTGGGATGGCAAAGCAGTTTTATCTCCAGGGATTTACCCAGCACATCCCAGCACTCTCCCCTCCATCCTTCTGGAGCAGGAGGGGCAGGGACAAGACACCCTTACTGCCAACAGCCACGGCTCCATCCTCCCCTCCCCAGCCACCCCCGGCCTGTCCTGCCCTCCAAGCTTTTCTAAAATTACAGGATCCAGCGACAGCATCTCCCAGGATGTGCTGCAGCTCCAGCCCTGGCAGGGCCAGGACACAGGAGGAAGCTCTGTGCAGGAATGCTACAATATTAAAACAGGACAGTTATCTTGATGACCTTCCCTCCTCCCGTCCCCGGGCTGTTATCAAGTGCTATTATTCAGCAGGGATAATTAAAACTCCAATTAAAACAAGGACCGGGGAAAAGCAGTGCTCTGAAAAATCCCAATTTTCCACTCACCCAGGCAGCTCATCCCTTTTTGTTTACTAGAAAGCTTTCAGACAGGAAAGTCACTGAAAACTCTTCATATCAAAGATGTTTTCCAGCATAAAAACCTCCCACTCCCATCATTAAAGGGTTTCAAGTCAGCTTCACCTTGAGCTGTCTTCGAGGCCACTCCACTCCCACACTGACACCTGAGTTTTCCAGTTTTCCCGAGGATTTAGACCAAGGAACAAGAGCAAAAGGTGCACAGAAAATCTCCGTGTCCTGGGGCTTCAGCTCTGCTGAGGAGGGGCAGGAGAGGAGGAATCACAGAATCCTGGAATTTCTGAGGGTAGAAAAGGTCTCTGAGCACCAGGCACCTCACACCAGCCCTGCACATCGAGGGGACTCCTGGAAATCGGGAAGTTTTCAGGAATACAAATTCAGTCTGAGCTCAAGGCAAGCAAACAGGTGGCCAAGTGAACCAGCAGAGGCCCTTTCACCTCCGTGGCCTCGCTCAGAATCCAGCTCCAGCCAGGATTATTAAATTCCCACTGCTGGGCTGGTGGCTGCAGGGACACCGGGGTCGGGCACTCGTGGCACTCTGGTTCCTTGGGATAATGAGCACTCCTGGCCTGGGAAGGGGGAACTCGAGGTCCTTGTCACAGCAATTTACAGAGGGAGGAGCAGAAAACGTTGCCCCTGGATTGAATTAAGCTCCAGAATGAAATATGGGCTCAATTCCTCCTCCCCTGCCACGTTTGCTCCCTCCAGGGCACGGCCGAGGAGCTCGGGGCAGGATGGAGATGCAGCACCTGCTTGGACTTGGAAAACTCCAGGCTCCCCACATTAAGGGGCATTAAATCCAGCATTTCTCACAGGGTGAGGAAAATTACATTTAGGATTTTTTTTTTAAATTTAGTTTAACAGTGGATAATAAAATTCCTGGGTTTCATTGTCCCTACACACTCCATCCACGGGATCACACCTGAAGGGCACTTCCCAAACTCTGGATACACCATGGGAGACTTTTGCCACTGTATTTTTCTGTTAGATAAGATAGAGCCAGATGAGATAAAGAAGATTGAGAGAGATAAGCCCCTATTTTCCTCCAGCACCATCACCAGCTCTGGTATTTCCCTACAGTGCTCGAGGAAGGGTGACAACAAATTCACTTGAGCTGATCCACAAGGAATCAGACCAAAAAAAAAATCTATTTCCCAGCAAATTCCCAGCAAAAATGGATCCTGCTGCCTTCCTGTTGCAGGGCTGGCCCCAGTCTGCTTTATACCCAAAACTGTCTGTTTATGATTAATAAATTCTCTATCACGTGAGGAGATTGTTGAATCCAACCGGTATCGAAGGGATTTTGGGGATGGAAATCAAATCATCCCTTCACTCCAATCAATTCCAGTCTTGCCTGATGGAGTCACCTCACACGCCCCCTCTCCTTCCCCAGCATCCAGAGTGTCCAACACAAGGGATTCCAGGGGCAATGAAGCCACAGGGAGGAAGTTTAGGAGCAGCTTTTGTTTCCTAAATCCATGAGTTTCATTAAATCATGGCAGAAATCCCAGTGGTGGCACAGGGAGCACAACATGGAACTGGGATGAGAGGTGAGCAAACTCCTTCAAACGCTCAGCACTCCTCAGTTTTAGGGCACTGAAATCAGAGTCTGCCCTGAATCCTGGAATTCCCCTTCCCAAATCACAGACAGGAGGAGAAGAGGATGGGTCCTCCTTTTCCCACTGGATTTTTGCAGGGAGAGGAGCACATCCAGACACTGCTCCTTGGATTGACCATTCTCAGCTCCTGATGTTGGGATTGAACTGGACCCAGAGCTGAGTTCCTGGTCCTGCCCCCCCTGGCAGAGGGTCCAAACCCCCTGGAATGGGAGGTTTTCTCCAGACATTTCTCTCCTCCCTGTGTTCACTCCAATTAGTTCCTAATTAGCTGCTCCCTTCTAATTCAACCTGCCCACATCCCAACAAACCCCACAGCACCGCCCCTGCTCCCTCCTCCTCCCTCACCTCCATCCCTGATCCCCATTCCCAAAAAAATCACACCAGGCACGAGCCCCAGCTCCAGATGCACCATCAGACAGCTCCACAAGGATTTTACGCTTGGAATATGGAATAAAACATTCCCAAAGCAGAGGAAGCGTTCCCTTATTTACAGGATTCCAGCAAACGGGATCCAGGGGGATCCATCACGGATCCGGGGGGATCCAGCCCCCACCTGAAGGGAGGGAAGAGCTCGGCTGCAGCACCAAATCCTGCCCTTTCATCTTCCCAGGATGGCTTTGCCCAACTGAGCCCCTTCCAGGCTGCTGTACTTGGGTGATTCAAACCAAAAAAAAGCCAGAATAATTAAAATGTCATTCAAGCCCTAAGCCCATATGAGTCACTGTTCCAAAAAATATCTGAAAAATTCCTTCAGGAGTGGGGGATAATTATATTCCTCCCTATCTATTGATTTTTCTCTACAATGCAGATGTCAGATTTTCCACGGTTTTTTTTTTCCTTTTTCTCCTTTTTTTTTTTTTTTTTTTTCCCTGGAGTGAGTGTCAAGGAGGAACAAAGCACTTCTTTGAGACTTTTTCAGCCCAAAATTAATTCTGAAAAAAAAAATGGTACAGACAGGCCAATAGCATGGGAAGCTGAGCAAAAGGCTGGTGACTCAAGCTATGTCTGCAAAATTCCCTATTGATCCTGGCTCCAGAGGGAAGGGTAGGGAATGGGGCACCCACGTTATAAATTTAGAGTCAATTTAAAGACCTTTCTCTGTCTTTGCTGTACAAAAGAGGGGCAAAAACCCACCCAAAAATCCCAATCTAAATTCGAGATTTTCATTTTGCTATAAATAAGAAATGCTTCCAGTGAAAATCCCAGATCCATGCACTTCCCACCTCTGCTACCCACAGGGAAAGCAGTTCCAGCATCTCTGTGAGAGCCAAACCTTCACCGGGGTGTTCTGAAACAAATTTAGACCCAAGTTCATGGGAGAGGAAGGAGCTTCCTAAGGTGAAATCTAAAAATAAAATCGTTTAAGGATAATAGGGCGGGGCTGGAAGAGGCTCCTGGAGAACCTAAATCCAAGGAAACTAACAAGACCAACTTCTTCTGGGGATCTAAAACCCCCCAGAGCTCCAGGACTCCAGACCTTCCACATCTCCCACCCTGCCGATGGATCAAGGTCCGTGGTGCAGGAAGGATGAGCTGGATCCCAGGTTTTCTTTTCTTTAGGGAATGTCACACAGGGAAGAGGTGACACAGGTACAGTTTCTGCTACAGCTGTGACAGCAGCAAACCAAAGGTTTGAACCAGAGCTGCACCTGATGTCCACACCAACCTCACTGCATTCAGATTCCTACTGCTTCTTCCATGAAAAAAGAGGATGAACAGGAGGCCCCATCCCTGGAAGGGTTTGAGCACAATGGTTGGATGGGCTTGGAGCAATCTGGGATAGTGGGAGGTGTCCCTGCCCATGGATGGGGTGGCGCTGGATGCCCTTTAAGGTCTGTTCCAGCCCAAACCATTCCCTGTTTTACGATTCCTTGGCCAGGGAAGGACAGCTTTATGCTCCTCAGCCGACTCTGCTTTGCTCCGGACCTTGCCCATCCCTTTTAAGCCCACAGCCAGCCCTGTTCAGCTCCAAGCCTGGCACTTCCACACCATCCTGAGAACACTGGAAGTGTCCAAGGCCAGGCTGGACAGAGCTTGGAGCAACCTGGGATAGTGGGAGGTGTCCCTGCCCATGAAGATCCCCTCCAAGCCAAACCATTCCAGGATTCTGCGATGATCCAGGGGAACAAACCCCAGCTGCCAGGTCCCCTCCTGCACAGAGGGGCTCGGAGCTGGCCCCAGGACAGGTGGCACCTGCAGGAGCTCAGGTGACCCTGCAGGAGCTGAGGTGACCCTGCAGGAGCTGAGGTGACCCTGCAGGAGCTCAGGTGACCCTGCCCATCCTGCTGGAACAGGCCCAGGCTGGGCCAGCGGAGCCAAACCGGAGCCACCACAACCACAAAGCCCCACACGGGCGGAAACTGCGGCCCAGCAGGAGAATTCCCTGGCGGTGACTTCTGCTTCCTTTGATTTGCTGCTGTTTCCCCCTCCTCGGCTCCCCCAAAAAGCCCCTTTGAGAAGCCACCAGGAGCGCAGCAGCATCTGGGGGGCTTTGAAGGCAGCGCTGGGAGCAGTGGGTGAAAGGGATTCTGCAAAATCCTTGGCATTGGCGGCTCCTGCCTTTTCCAGCCACCAAGGAACAACAAGTCCGGCTGCCAAGGGCTATTACCAGACAAATGGAGAGAGATCAGAGGCACAAAGGAGGTTGCTAAGGAGTCAAGTGTGGGATCCCTGCAGAGAGGAGGAGGCTGCAGCTGGGACGGCAAAGGTCAGAACATTGCAGACATCATTTTCCAAAAATTCCCATGAAGCCCCGGCGCGGGAGCCGGGAGCTGGCCCCGCCGAGCTCGCCGAGGAATAATGAGAAAGGGAGCGAAGAAAGCTCCCTTTCTTCCCTCCTACCCACGCTAATGTAATAAAACAAATTAGAATAATTATTCTCCATTTCAGGGCCATAATGCCCAGGATCAGGGCACGCTTGTCACCGAGCTGACATCTACATCCGCTGGATTCTGCTGTCGGGATCGCCTGAATTCCAACTTTTATTTGATTCCATCTAATGCGATTTTACTGCAGGCATCCAGATTCTGTTTGCTTCAAAGTCTTCCTTATTTTTGCCAGAAAGTTCATCTCCCTTCTTAGCTAATCACAGCCCCACCCTTTCCAGTAACCTTTCAAATGCCACCCACGTCCTGACACTTTTAACAGGCTCCAAGCGAAAACAAAACAAGGAACACGAAGAGTTTCACACGAACCACAAGGTTCTAAAAGGATTTGCTGCAGTGGGTTAAAAGAAATATTTTTTTTAATAGCAAAGAAAATTCAAAACCGTTTAAAAAACATATTAAATATCAAGTGGTGTATAAAATAATCTGGAAGGAATTGATCCTTTTTCTGTGAAAACACATCCCTGAGAAAGATGGACAAATCCACAGGAAAAAATTGTGATAATTTAAGGGAAAAAAATATTGATTATTACAGATCTTTTTGCACTATTTTTTCCCCCAAAACTGTCACTTTAAATGATCTTTTATCCTCCTGTAAAAATGGGAAAATATCTCTTGTGTAGCTTTGAAACAGCAAAGGACTGAAATTATTTTCTAAGTCTCTGCCTGCCAAGAAATGCTCCCAACTCCTGTGTTCTGCAGCCACTTCCAAGGATGTTCTTGAACTGCTCAGAGAGGCTGAGCTTGGATTTGGGAAGAGAGGGGTCAGTTTGACAGAAAGGGAAATCTGGGAAGTGGGGAAAAAAAATAAAGAGAAGTTTTGTTTACAGGACGCAAAGCAAGGGGGAGGGATGGCCAAGTCACAAATCCCAAGTGGAAAAGATGCTTTTGGGTTTCCCTAAATTCCCCCTGTGCTCCTCAGGACCTCGTGCATGACTTCAGGAGGAGCAGAGGGAGCGACTCCTGGGAAGGGCTCTCCAAAATGTGAAGATAAGAGGGGGAAGAAAACCCTTCCTGAGGGACCAAAATCCCAGATCCTGCAAGTTTTAAGGGCATCACACAGGGAAGATGTCAAGGGCAGATTATTAAATAAAAATACATTTCTCTTATAAATAACAGAATTATTACAGAACACATCGATTAAAGGATCTCATTCCTGGGACAAACCCCAGGTTTGGGATTGGACTCATGGCCCCAGGACCCATCTGGACACAGACCCCGGAGTCCTCCCAGCCCCAACACCTGCAGCAGCCAGGCAGAGATTGGCAGCTTTAAATCTGAATTTCCTTGCTTTGGGCACTTTTAAATTAAAGTGGTAATGTGCTTTAAATCCTGTTTCCCTGGTTTTTCACTCCACTCTTCAATCCTTTCCTGCAGAAACTAATCAAGATGTCTCAGACTCACTTACACTCTCTGCTCCAGCCACCTTCCCTGGTAACTTATTCCATATGTCTGGGATCCTTTGCAAGGCTCCGCTCCACCGTCATTCCCTGTTTATTTCCAGTTTTCCAATGTGCTGTTGCACCCCCGGTGCTCAAAGCTCCCCCACCTCCTCTGTGCATCCCCAGCAAGGATAATTATTCCCTGTTTCCCAGAGAAGCTGTGGCTCCCCCATCCCTGGAAGTGTCCAAGGCCAGGTTGGGGCAGGGACACTGGAAGGTGTCGGGGCTGGAAGGGGATGAGTTTTAAGATCCCTTCCAAGCCAAACCATTCCAGGATAATATTCCTTGTACAGAACATCACCAAGTGGGCAAACACGACCCAGGAGTCTTTTGGATAATGGACACATCCCAGCAGTGCTGAGAGATCCAGGAAAATGCTGATGGTCACCAACCAAGCACCCCTGGATGCAGCCTGAGCTCCCACCCCACAAGTCAGACAGGGAATGTTGCTCCTGCAACCCAGGAAAACCCCAGGGCAGAGACAACAGGAGATGCCCCCCAGCACTGCCCCCCTCAGCCAGTGCAGGGCTGGAGGATGGAGCTGCTGCTCCAGGACTCCTCCCAAACCCCACTGAGATCCCATTCCCGTGCTCCTGCAGCTCCCAGGTGTGCTGGTGCTGCTGCAGTTGCAGGCAGGTGTTGATGCAATCCAATCCTCACATTTCTCAGCTCGTGCTCACACAACGCCCCTCAGCCCCTCCACTGATGAAGAAACAGAAACTCAGTTTTATGGTTTGTATCAACAATCCCTGATGAGTTCCAGGGAAAGCCTCACCTTGGCAGCATAGGGTGATGATTAAATCAGAAGCTCTCCCAAAAGCTCCAGGCACAGCTGGCACCAGTGGGACTGGGCTTTGGGAATCCACAAGACTCAGGGAGATGCTGGTCCATGGAAGCACAACTCCTGCTCCACCCAATCCCTTTTTTGGGAATCAGGGGTTATTAAACTCTGCAGTTTGGGAAAACAGCTGCCAGGAGCCCCCTCAGGACCCCCAGCCTGAAGGAGCTCAGAGAGGGGGCTGACACCACCCCAAACCCATCCCACTACCGACCCCAACAGCAGCTGCACAGGGAATGGAGCAGCTGGAAAACCAACTCTGCCTGCTGGATAAAATATTTGTGTTTACTGGAGAGAGGGACAAGGCTTGAGGAGCAAGCAGGGTCCCCAGGGAGCTGCAGGTGACACAACACCTCAGTGCCACCAAGTCGAGGACCCTACTGGAAGTGGGGCTGCTCCTCTTGGGAAGTCCCTGTGGCTTGGTTAACACAGAACCATCTGGGTTGGAGGAGACCTTCAGGAACATCCAGTCCAACCATCAGCCCAGCACCCCTAAACCACGTCCCCAGGTGCCACATCCAATGTCTTGAGCACTTCCGTGGTGACTTCACCTCCCTGGGCAACTCATTCCAATGCTGACTGTTCCTTCAGAGAAAAAGAAATCATTCTAATATTGAATCTGACCCTCCTGATGCAAGTTGAGGCCGTTTCCTCTCATCCCTTCACCTGAGGAGTGGCAGGAATCTCCGCACACGCCTTTGCCTCCTGCCTCGTGACTCTGGTGGGATCACAAATCCACCCTTTGCATCTTCCAAGCCGCAAGAAATCCGAGTGACAGAGAGTCACAAACAAAATGATGAAGCCATCAAACCACCGAGCTCTTCTGAGGGAAACCAGCCCTGAAAATGTGTGTTTGCAGCACTTATTGCCTAACAAGCTGCTGGCTCACACAAAGAGCCCCTATTCTGTTGCCACAGCGTGTTCCTGGGAAGCATCCCTCTTTACATCCTGCTCTAATGGATTATTAGGAACATCAAACATATAGATTGAATCACATAATTATGCCTTTTAAAAAGGCAGCAATATTTGAGCTCAGCCCAGCACTCGCTGCCAATCAAACCCCGGCAGCAGCGCCTGCCTGAGCTCCTCGCCTCCCACCACAGCCAGGATTATCCCACTTCTCCTGTGCTGTGGCACCCCTAAACAAGCCCAGCTAGCTCCAGGGGAAAGGTGCAAAATAAAGCAAGGTCTGGACATGATTTCTGGGAGGAGGTTTAGCCAGGAAACAGCAAAACTCCCTAATCATGAAATAGTTTGTGTTGGAAGGGACCTTAAAAATCACCTCTTTCCAACTCTTCCTCCAACATCCTCCACCAGACCGGCTTTGCTCAATGCAAAGCTCCTGGCGGTCAAAGCTCCACGTGGAAAACGATCCCAAACAGGAGACACTGAGTGGAGGAAAAGGGGCTGACAAGTGCAATCAGCCCTGTGGTTCAGGAACTGACCGTGGGAAACAGGAGAGCAATGGGATGAGAACCTGGAGCCATCACCTTGCAGAGGAGACACCGCCTTGCCCACCCCAGGAGCACTTCCAACGTGCTCCCCTAACACCCAGCACAAGGTGAGGAAAGCCCAGCTGCCCCCAGGGAATGCTCTTTGCTTGGAGGATTTCCCAAGGAGAGCCTCACCCCAACCAGCCTGAAGAATCCCGGGAGAACCGCGTGGGAAAGCCAAACTTCCTGCAGGAAACACAACCACTGCCAATCCCACCCCGGGAAAAACTCCTTCAGACACACTGGTGCATGTGCTCAGCTCCCAGCCAGGTCAGGAGGAAACCAAAGATGCCCTGGGAGCAGGTGCACCTGGATTCCAGGAGGATCCTTCTCCTTCCCACTGCCTGCGAGCGCTGTTTCCCCGGCCCAGGAGAAATCCTACCTGAGATTGGGCCCCAAAACGTTAAAGATCCCATCAATCACTTGCTTGTGGGGGTCCCCATTTAATGACCTTCCCATGTTTTCCTCTCCCATGCCTGTTGGTGATATATCAGCGTCCCAGGCACACAGGGACACATCTCTTCCTGAAAATATCGGGAGAGTTATTGCTCTCCTGGTAAAGCTGAGAGCAACACAGAGATAACAGCAACAGAGATGTTTGGGAAGCACAGTTTTCCTTTATATCCAGCCTGTCCTGTAATTCAGAAGATATGAGACATCAGCAGGAGCAAAGCTCAGGTAGATCCCAGTTTAGAAGGAAAGGAAGATGCAAATTGGTGATCAGATCAATTTTAAAGGGAATTAGGGATGTTTTGCTACACTTGGTGTCACGGGCTGTCAGTTCATTCAATCAGCTGCATCACAACTGAGATCCACAGAATCCTGGGATCATTTAGGCTGGAAAAGACCTCCAAGGTCATCATCCTGTGACCAATCCCCATGCTGTCAACCAGAGCAGAGCCCTGAGTGCCGTGTCCAGGCATTCCTTGAATCCCAAGAAGCATCAAGACCCCGGGATTCAGCCTCCATCCCTCAGGGATGAAGGGCCTGCGCTGACATTTGGTTCAGATCCCATTGGTGAAAAATGCCCCAAATAAAACCTTCACCCTGAGATCCCTGAGAAAATTCCAGGCCAAAAAAGCCACTCCAAAAAACCCCAACCGCTCCTCCGACAGCGATGATCCTCAGCTTAAGTTTTGGGATTAAGTTTCTGGAACATCCAAGCAGATGGAGCTGACGGGATAACGCCCCAGCCACGCCTTTATTTTAACGGGGATGTGTCAGTTCCTGCTGGATTCCCTTATAAGCTGCTTGGGAATTCCCTCTGGCACTGGGACAGTTCTGCAGCAATTGTTCTGTTTGGAACCACGGAGCAGAGACTGACATCTCAGGAAAACACACACGAAGGAGAAGAAATCCGGGGAAAGCTGGGAATTACCCACTGGAGCCCAGCAGTCTTATGGAAAAGCCACAATGCCCAACCTTTCACTCCTTTGCAAGAGCCACTCAAATGCAGCACTGACACATCCACACGGATCATTTCCTCCTGCTCTTCCTCCTCAACACAAACACCAGGAGCGAGCTGAAGGATCCTGCAAACCAGAGCAGGAAGCTTTTCCCTGTAACTGGAAAAACTCCTAAACCAACGGATTCCGAGGCATTGGATTGGAGCAATTCCCAGCTGGGATGGGACATTCCTGCTGCTGTCACCTCCAAGAAGCAGAACGTGAATTCCCACTCACCGCTCCGAGCATGATCCTGAAAATCAGCCAGCGGAAGCCCCAGATGACAATTCTGGAAGGAGGAGAGCGCTGGGGCAGGCGGGACAGGGTCCAGAGGGGGCAGAGGAATATTCCCAGGAATCCTGTCTCCAGGAGCTGCGATTCCCATCCTGCAGGGC
Source organism: Daphoenositta chrysoptera (assembly GCA_013397915.1). NCBI lineage: Eukaryota > Metazoa > Chordata > Aves > Passeriformes > Daphoenositta > Daphoenositta chrysoptera. The sequence continues at coordinate 183,995 of VZRO01007034.1, read as the reverse complement.
CAACAAGAAGGAAAATTATGGTGCAAGTGCTGGAAGTTATCCTAGAATTAAAATTAAATTGAAGGATTAAAAACCACCTTGAATGGTTTTTAAGGTTAATTCGGGGGAAATGAGGCCTCAGCTGCCCTAAAACAGACACCCCACACAGGGAGGGATTCAGGGGTTCAAAGCTTTTGGGTTGTGTTGGTCTTCTCCAAGCACACACTGCATAAAAATGAGTGTTCTATAAAAATTAATAACTTCTATGGAGCAGAGAAAGATGGGATTTAAGGGGCCTGGGAAGTGGCAGGGGACAACCAAGCAGTGCCACTGATTCCCCCACTCATGGATGGATCCAGCAGTGCCACGGACTGGGCTGGATTTGTGCCAAAACAGGGCAGTTTTACCTTCAAAAGACACTAATTAAGATCCCATTAAGTCTTGTCATCATCAACATTCAGTGCAATGAGAAGCTTGGAATTTTTAATCATAAAGATCAAAATGGTACCAAAATTGTCCATTGGGCCACTTTTACCCATTGCTGTATTTTACACATCCCTGGATTTAACCAAATTACCCTGGACTGAGCTCAAAGCAGAGCCTTGGGATCCCACAATGGAACTGCTCTCTGGATCCTCTGGAGCAGACAGACTCCACCAAATCCATGCAAATCTGTATTTTGCATTTTCCTCTCCATCCCAGCCTATAAATATTGGAATGATTATTCCAAGAGAGGCAGAACACACAGCTCTGTTTTGACAGGTGAAGTCCAACCCCCTCCACGTTTGGAAGCACCAATTTATCCCTGCCAAAACTAAATTGCTGCAGCTTTGTCCCACCTCCAATTATACTGATTCTCAAATATTTCTGTGTGATATAATTGTACTCTGAAACCATTTAAAAAAAGACACTAAATGGCACGTTGGTGTGGAGAATTCCTGAAAATTCCTTGCTGGAGCATTAAGGTGCTGACATTCCCAACTACATGAATTAAACCAGGCAGTGTCCATGGCTCCTGTTCCTTCCCAAGGGTTCTCCAGGCACTTCACCAGTTTGATCCATAACAAATCCCTTCACCCAGCCCAAAAAGGCAGGGAAACACATTCCAAACCCATTCCAAACCCATCCATCCCTTCCAGCTTCAGCCTCAGCCCCCTGATCCCCCACCGCAAGATTTTTCCAGCCCCTGACTTGATGTTGTCACACAAGCAAAGCCACAGTGAATTTGCTTCAAAATATTTTCAATAACAGTCATGAAACCTCATTTTTTTATCTTAATGTGCACAAATCCCCTTAAATCAAAATGGAATTTTTAAAACTCAGATTATTACACATCAAAGCTATTAAAAACTCCCCCTCCACCCTCCACACATCCTGTGGTTCCCAGCACAGCCCCCCCAACTGCCCAAATTCACGTTTCTGGGAGGAGAAGTGAGGAATATTGTCCCAAAAGCAGCTGCAGCAGGAAAGCACTGGCTCATCCCAAAAGTGAAAGGTTAATTGTGCCTGAACCCAGCTCCGGGGCTGACTGGCACCAAAAGGGTCGTAGATCTCCCTCATTCCTGCCCGCACAAGAATCCCACTGTTATCCCTGTTTTCATATGTAAATCACCGCCTTGCCCTGCGTGGGGATGGGTGTCGGGGCAGGATCCAAACCCTCCTGCATCCCTGTGCATCCATTCCCTGGGAGAGCAGCACTGCCCTCACCCAGCCGGGCACACCAGCAGTTTTTCCTGCTTTGTTTTTAACCCCAATTCCCAGGAAGGCGGAGGGAAGGGGCACAGAAGGACGGTGTGATCCCACAGGACAATTCCCGCACATCCCGTGGCTCCAGGAGGATGCTCCCAGCACCCACGTGGCCCAAGCCAGGCCGAGGCCTTCCCAGCACGGCCTGGCCTCCCTGAACCATGAGTTCAGCCTTGCACCTGTGCTTTTATCCCAAAGGGACGGGTCGGAATCCTGGCACCACCCGGCACGAGCGGAGGGGAGCCGTGCCGGGAAGGGGACGGCGGAGCACGGAGTAAACAGCGCTGCCAGCTGCTGGGACAGACCTCTGGCATCCCCGGCTGCTCGGCAGCTCAGCCGGCCCCAAGCCGGGTTTAACTGCAAGAGCAGCCAAGGACAAACCCCGGTCACAGGCCGGGTCAGGAGTCTGGGCCCAAAATTCCCCCAGTTTGGGGCTAAATCCTGCCTGGCTCCGGCTGCTCCCTGGTGAGGGCACACGAGGCACGTGGGGCTGTGCTCCTGCCTCAGGGCACGACACAGGGTCCTGCTAAAACCAGGTTTAGGGTCAGATCAGCTCAGAGAGGCTGTGATTTATTCACAACCCATTTCCTGAGGGACGGAGTCTCCACAGCTGCCCATGTGGGATCAGTTTTCTGGGATACATCACCCACTGTGGTCAGCACTGGGAGCTCCTTCCCAGCATGCATCCATCCATCCATCCATCCATCCATCCATCCATGTCCTTGCCCTGGACCTCTCCTGGTCACAGCCTTCTCTCTCCCCTTCTCCATCCAGCACAGGCTTATCCTGACCATAACCTGTCATTCCTAGAAACACATTAAGCTTGGAGAAGACCTCTAAGACCACCGAGCCCACTCCTCTTTCAGGCTTCACCTTGTGCAAACAAAGCACTGCTGGATGCTGCTCCGTGACCAGTGGATGCTCTTGGGATGGTGGGATTATCCCGGATGCTCCTGTGCCGTGGTTTCTATAAAAATTCCAGCTCAATCAGGAAGATTTGAGGATGTGAACACGTTGAACACCACAAGTGAATCCACAGCTCAGCGTACGAGGGGGGAGCTGGGCTCCAGCTCACCCTCACTCGGCTGTAAACTGATACTGGACCCAAGATTACCAAATCCATCAGCAGAACCTCCCGTTCCTCCCTGCTGACTCACACACAGTTGTTCACATCTGCCCTGAAAGCTTCAGACTCCAAATCCTTTGGATTCTTAGGCAGGTCTGAGGCTGGAGCCACATCCCTGCTGAGGTTTGGGTGTTGCCACCTTTGAACACCATCCAGGGGGTCACAGAGCCCAACCACGCTGTGACACCTGCAGGGACCAGCCAGGCCATCCCACCGGGGCAGGGGAGCCCTGAGGAGCAGCTGGTTCCTCACTGACCCTCATTCCCAGCTCGTTAACTCTGGGATTTCTCTCCCTGTTCTTGCCCTCCTCTTGCTGCTATCAAATGGGAGCGGTGATGAAGGTGAGGAAGGTGATGATTATTTCAGGTCCCTCCCAACCTGAACCATTCCAGGATTCTACAATGAGAGGCATTTGCTGATGTGGCAGTGCCAGGAGCCCAGCACAGCCACATCCTCCATGTGCACCAAACACCCTGGGAAGCACATCCCAAATCCTCCTCCGACTGCAGCAATTCCCAGATGTCAATTCCCTTGACATTTTGTAGGGTGGTTCTAACGCAGCACCAAACATGGACACGAAGGAGTCATCTCCATGACCTGGGGGGACTCAGAGAAGAAAACTGGGATAGAATCATGGAATGCTTTGGGTGGGAAGGGATCTTAAAGATCACCCAGTTCCACCCTCTGCCATGGGCAGGGACACCTTCCACTGTCCCAAGCTGCTCCAAGCCCCATCCAAGCTGGCCTTGGGCACTTCCAGGGATGGGGCAGCCACATCTGGGACAGCCCAAATGGGGCTGTGGGATGAGAAAGCAGATCTTGGCCATTGGGAGCTTTAGGAGCATCCACGTGGAAGCCATGGAGCATCCCAAAACCCAATAAACAATCTGGGAATGAAGGGAGCGAAGCTCTCCTGCCTGTACTGATGCCAGTTTATCACCTCCAGCAACATTCCCCAATCCTGGAGTTCTGGGAGTGAAACCCATCCCATAAACAGCAGCAAACCCTGTTAGGGCTCCCTCCAAGAGACAATTCCCATCCTCCAAGCCCCAACCAACACATCCTTATTCCCGGGCTCCATCCTGGGGCTCACTGATACTGCTGGGAACGAAAGGGTCACGTTGTTGACCCACCTGCTCCTGTTTTCCTCACTTGGATCTCGTCAAATTTCAGCAGCTGCAGGGCAGCACAAAGCCCCCCATTGTTATCTCTGGCGCAGCCGGAGAGGGAGCCACGGGCTGGGTTTTTTTGGGAAAAAAAAAAGGGAATAAAACCAACCGCCAATGGCGGCTGCGCTCGCCCCACACGCGCTCCGAGGGGTTGGGACATGCTCGGAGCTTGGTGTGGCAAAATCCACGGTCTGGCATTTTCCAGAGGTCTCTGCTGGGGCAGGGGAGGAGGAGGAGCAGGGAGGATGTACAAGAGGGGAGGAGGGAAGGGAACAAGCAAACCCAAAACCTAAATATGCTTTCCCATATTCCTTTTAGGGTTTTCAAGTGTTGTGCCTCTTTCAAACGCTCGAACCCCTCACGCAATGCAGGATTTGTGTTCGTAGCTCAGTGCCAAGCGATGTCCAATTTTCATCTTTATTATTTACTGTAAATAAATTCACCATCCCAAGTTACCACAGCTTGGCCAAGCACAGTCCCTTTTCCCCAGTCTCCACATCCCAAACCAGTTTGTTGGACAATCAGGGAGAAAGCAGTGAGGGTGGGAAGGGCTGAAAGCCTTCAGGAGAACATAAAAATTAGGTCCAGAGAGAGTGAATTTTCTTGTTTTCTGTTTTTCTGTCTCCAAAAAATCACGTGGCCAAAACCAACCCTCATACCTGGCTATGCCAAAAGCAGCTCACGTAATTAATTCTTATTAATTCCCCTTCCTAAAATACGGGATAAGGTGAAAAGAGACGATTGTTTCTGTTTGTACAGAAATCCCCACACATCAGATTTACAGAGAGCACGTCTGCACGGCACAGACAAATGCTGCTCCAACACATCCAGATTTTCCAGCTCCCAGTGCAGCTGTCTCCCTATGGATATTGTGTGTCAGACAGCCAAGGGGAGGGAGATAGACTTTCCCTGGAATTAGACCTGCTCCTGAGCCCACCTCCCTGAAACCTAGCGTGGTTTGGTTTCAGCTCGAGCGTTAAAGCACCTGTTGGAAATATCTGAGTGGTGCTGGGGACCTCGGGATATCCTGGCCAGGGGCTGGAGCTGGGGCAGGGAGGTTTAGGTGGGATATTGGGAAAAGGTTCTTCCCCCAGAGGGTGCTGGGCACTGCCCAGGCTTCCCAGGGAACGGGCACATTCCCGAGGCTGCCAGAGCTCCAGGAGTGTTGGGACACTGCTCCCAGGGACGCACAGGGTGGGATTTTGGGGTGGGCAGGGCCAGGAGCAGGACTGGATGATCCCTGTGGATCACTACAGCTTCCATCCTTCACAGCAACAACTTCCTCAGAGGAAAGCAAAGCTCCAAACCATCCCTACAAGAGCTGCCTTGACAACGCATCCCCCAGCCAGTCAAAACCCCAGAAACAGCCCAAATCCTGCTCCTGCCAGCTCGCCACAAACACCTCCTTTATCTCCAGTGTGGAATATCGGTCACAGACAAAACCACTGCAGAACCATCCCCAGTTCCAGCTGAGTTTGGCTTCCACAGGTCCCAGTTCCCACCTGTTGGAATGAGCTGGTTTTCCCTCTCCACCGCAGCCCGGGGCAGAGGGTTCTTCACACAGTTCTGGGCTTTTTACCTTTTTCCCAGTAATTTTTCCTTTTCCAGAAGGACAAAAACCCTCCCGGAGGGACAGACTCTCTCCCTTTATCCCCCAGCCTTCCAATATCAGTAGAAACAGAGGCAGAAAACCATGTAAGAAATGCTCCAGTTCATGTCAAGTTTTCCAAGTTTCCCTCTAACTAGACAGGATTTGTGGTGATTCCTAATGGCAAAACCAATAATCACAACCTGTAAACACTCTGTTAAGGACATCAAAGAGCAGCTCTGAATCTCCTCCATCAACAAGCAGAGAACACGTGTGGGATTAATATTCAAATAATTCAGGTTTTCCAGTCAGTGGGAAAGCAAAGCCCAGGCAATTATAAAGCAAAGTTCCCTTTTTGATCAATATAAAGCAGAAAGTTTCAACGTTATGACTTAAAAACTGCAGAGCGAGAAGGACAATTCATTTTGAGGTCACCCCAAAAAAATCCCCAGCATTCTGAGATGCTGCTCTGAGAAGCAGAGCTGAACCAGGACAGAGAAAGTATAAATGATAAAGGATAAATGATTTAAAAAGGAAGAAATTGCTCAGCAGATCTCTGAGGAAGAGACAAGGAGCAAAGCCTGTGATTTATTGCTTCTCATTCAGCGGTGCCTCTCACTGCCAGACCCCAGAACAAAGGGACACCTCTCACAAGCCACCAGCCCCGCGGGGTGTTGAGGCTTTTCAGGGCTCTGAAAGTCAAAACTCGTAGGCTGAAGCTCAGAATCCCCTTTGGCAGCATGTCCTGGGCAGAGCTGGTCACCCCAGCCCTCCACCCCGGCCCCAGGACACCAACAAACCCAAAATCTGACCCAGCTTTCCACAGCCAAACCCATCTCCAACCACCACCATTAAATATTTCTCATTTCTTGTTCACCAAAGTTCCCTCAGCCTGGGGATACTTCACATTTCTGCACCCACCAGAAAAGTTCTGGCTGTTGTTGGAAGATTTGGGAGAACGTTAGCAGGAACTTTTGTTCTTAAAGTATAAACTCCCCAGAAAAAAAAAATAAAATTTAGCATAAAAACTTTTAAAAGCTTCCAAGTGCTCTCCAGGGTAGTCATTAGGAACTACTTAGGTAACAGGAGGGTGATAACAGGGAGTTAATGCAGCGTTAAATTAGCCCTCCTTCCATGCAGAACTTTAAGTGACAGAGGAATCAGTTGGGAGGATTTTTATTTTATTTTTTAAATAATGAAGTTAATGGATTTCCTGTTTTTAGCTCTGTGGGCGGCTGTCAATTTGAGGGATCTGTACATACTGTATTTAATTACTCTGTCTTCATGGAAGGAAAATAAGTTCAGCCCTGTTCCTACGAACGCCAGGGGCACCAGGAGCTCTCCAGCTTGGCCTCAAGGTGAGGAGAAGGTGCCCACACCGGTCAGGGAGGGTGAGATGTCCTTGGAGATGGGAAACAGCACTCCCTGCACTCCTGTATTCCAGGGAATTTGTGGCTGCCCCATCCCTGGAAGTGCCCAAGGCCAGGCTGGACAGACCTTGGAACAACCTGGGATAGTGGAAGGTGTTGGGGTTGGAACTGAATGAGCTTTAAGGTCTCTTCCAACCCAAACCATTCCAGGATTCTGAACATCTCAACCTTCCCTGAAAATCCTCACACGGCCAATGACCTGTGGCTCAAATCTCAGGGAGTGAGGGGAACAAGCACCAGGAACAGCTCAGAGCCCAGAGAAGGCAGAGTATTCCCAGGGCTCCCCCTTAACTTAGCCAAGGGCAGCAGGGCTGAGGCTGGCCACAAAGAGAGGGGCGGAATCCCAGGACAATTTAAGTTGGAAAAGCCCTCCAAGGTCATCAAGTCCAAGCTGTGCCCACCTTCTCATATTTATAGGTACTGGAGTGGTTTTGTCGTGGTCTCTTGTTTAAATAGGATCCTTTTTCTTGTTTGGTTGGGTTTGGGGTTTTTTTTTAAGGTTTTGGGTGTAGAAGATGGTGCAGGAATCCCAGAATCACTGAGGTTGGAAAAGACCTCCAAGACCATCAAGTCCCCACCCTGTCCCCAGCCCAGAGCACTGAGTGCCACATCCAGGCCTTCCTTGGACACCTCCAGGGATGGGGACTCCAAACCTCCCAGGGCACTTCCAATGCCTGAAACCCTTCCCATGGAGAAACTCCTCTGATGTCCAACCTGAAGAAAAGCAGAGCTTGTGGGACAGAGCTTGTGGGACACGCGTCCCTCAGGGAATCAATGGAATGGGAAGGGCTGGAAGGGCCTGGCTGACAAAGGGGAACAGCCAGCCAGGAGAGGCCCAGGACCAGCGATGCCACCAGCACGAGCAGGTGTCCCCACCCCTTCAGCACCACACGAGGCCGCGGCAGCGCCTTCCCGCTCAGCCCTCCGCCGTTCCCAGCTTTCCGCGCAACCTGCCGCGCGTTCCGCCCGCTCCTCCCGGACAGGCCCCCGTGCCGTGTGCCCGAGGAGCCAAACTGCTCCCAACAGGTGTCGGCCGGGCCTTAAATCTTCCCTCAGGCTGCTCTGGCAGCTTTAGACCCCGTCAGCAGCTGTTCCCCCATCCCAGCCCGCTGCCCTCCCCATCCCGAACTGACATTCCCCGCTCGCACACTCCAAGCAGGAACAAATTAAACCCAACACCATGAAGGCACCTGGCAAGGGCTTTTGCCAGCAGACAGCGAGCAAGCCTCGAAATAAAAAGCAGATTCAACAAATTTCTCCTGTTGTGTCACGTGAGACTCGCAGAGATCCCGTTTTAGCCTCGTGCGAGCACAGGTTTTACCCTCAGTGTTTGCAGGAAATAAATCCAGGCCAGGGGATGAGTCCTTCAGGCTTCCCCATGGATTTGAAGTGAATCCCTCATGGAATATCATCTCTGCCTCCCTGATTTTTTCCCTGAATGGTGCGTTTAAAGCACAGCTTGGATATGGAGTAGGGAAAAAAATTGCTGGATAACTGATTAACCTCAAGGCAGATATCCCTGTCCACAACAGACACAGGAGTGACGCCAAAGGTGTGATCTGAAAGGTCTGTGTGAGAATTATGGAATTTTTTAGGTTGGAAAAGATCTCTTAAATCATCAAGTCCAGTGATCAACCCAGAGCCACCAGGTTCACTGTGTCCACAAGTGCCACATCCACAATTTAAACAATTCCAGGGATGGTGATCCCACCACTGCCCTGGGCAGCTTTTTCCAGGGCTTGACAACCCTTTCCATGAAGAAATTTTTCCTAAATTCTAAGAGAAGACCATGAGTGGTTTCTGATAGAATTTACCAGTGCAGAAGGAATTTTTTCATGGAAAGGGTTTCAGGCATTGGAAGTGCCCAGGGAGGTTTGGAGTCCCCATCCCTGGAGGTGTCCAAGGAAGGCCTGGACGTGGCACTCAGTGCTCTGGGCTGGGGACAAGGTGGGGACTTGATGGTCTTGGAGGTCTATTTCCAACCTCAATGATTCTGGGATTCCTGCATCATCTTCTACATCCAAAACCTTTAAAAAAACCCTCAAACCCAACCAAACAAAAAAAACCAGGATCCTATTTAAACAAGAGACCGTGACAAAACCACTCCAGTACCTATAAATGTGATTTTTCTGATTCTAAAAGGGGGTTTGCTCTGTCCACGCTCAAGGCTATTTTTTGGGATTACAGTTAAATAAGAAAATGGGTATTGCCAGGTCTTTTGGACATCCTTCCATCCCAACAAAAGTAAACGAGAGTCTCCATTCAGCCCCATCCCTCATGGAACTCAACCAACTCTAAGTAAGTTTTGGTGCCGGAAATCTGCTGCAATTCAGGGCTGCTTTAATCCAGGCCTTTTCCAACACCATGAGCTCAGAAGTGACCAAAGTGACCCCAACACCCACAGCTTGAACCTCCAGGAACAAAGGAAGGAGGAGGAAGGAGACCAAACAAAGGAGGAAGGAGACCAAATGTGGACCTCAGGAAATCAAAAAGCTGCTTTCAAAACCTGATTTTAAAGAGATCTGATGAGACGGAGGAGGAAGCAGCAGCTTTTTGGTGAGGATGGGACAAATGGCAAAATGGCAGCTGGGTGAGGGAGTTGTTCTCTCCCTGCACACTGCAAAGGGAGGAGCAAACACACACAGAGGCAGAAATGCTGGTCAGACACCTGAATTACGGGCCAAGGCTGAAAATCACCCTGAAATCTTCCTGGTGATACAAAGAAAGATGAACCAGTTCAGCAATCATTTCATAAAGTAACACAAAGTGCAGTGAGAATTCTAAATCAGAGAATCCTGGGATGGTTTGGGTGGGAAGGGACTTTAGAGATCAGCTCATCCCACCCCTGCCATGGGCAGGGACACCTTCCCCTGTCCCAGAGCACTCCAAGTCCCATCCAACCTGGTCTTGGACACTCCCAGGGATCCAGGGGCAGCCACAGCTCCTCTGGGAATCTGTGCAGGGGCCTCTCCAGCCTTATTTTCACAGCTTCTGGAGAAAGCCACAAGTTTGGATAATCCAGCAAAAATCCACCTACAGCAGCTCCAAAGATCCCCTCCTCCAGCCCCGCTGCAAACACCGCAGAGCCTTCCTGGTGAAGAGAGCAGGGGAGCAGAGAAGCAGCGTGTTTTCCCACAAATATCCCCATTCCCCGAGTCCTGCTGCCAGCTGGAAGGATCCAGCAGTTCCATGATAACACAACCCAGCGAGATTTCCCTGCGCCGCCGGCAGCCTGGGTGGTGGCTCTCCCCTGCGAGTGACATCACAGGCACTTGTGAGCACATTCCCCGCCATATATTCAGGATTTTTGCTTCTAATTTGAAGAAGCAGCTTTTTACATTTCGCTGCAAACCACTGGAATCGACCACATTAAAACAACAATCAGCCAGGGCAGTGACAAGTGATATTAAACAGCTCCTCACAGATGTCCCAGCACCACAAGACTCGTTCGTCCTGTAAGGAATCCAAATGACTTCAGTGCCTAAAATGAACCAGATGAATGATTTCAGTCCTCACTCTGCACTTATTAAATCAGGCTGAAAATCCTACAACGCTTTGGGGTGGGAGGGACCATCAAGATCATCGTGTACATGCCCCAGAATAGAGGGATCCAGCAAAAAAAAAAAAGTAGTTTTTTAAGTGTTCAGCAAGAGAAAGGCAACCTGGAGTTGTAAAATAGCAGGTATAGCTCAGGGATTTTCCAGACAAATAATCATCCATACCCTAAAACGCAGGAAAATATCCTGCCACTGCTTTAATCCTGCAATTTCAAGTGGATGGCAGCAGCTCTGAAGCCATTGCTCCAAGAAGGAATTCAATTTATCGACAGAAATCACTGCCCAGGCTTTGATGCAAAGGCTCAATCCTTAATGGGGAACTTGTCAGGAAAGCTGGGGGCTGGAATTCCCTAACTGGAACCATGTGGGAAGGCAGCTGGAACACCAGCACTGCTTATCCTGGTGATTTATCAACCACCTGAGGCCATGTGTGGCACCCCAGTGACACCCTGGGTGGAGGAGGGAGAAATGCTCTGCTTAAAAATCACTTGAAACGTGAAAAGGGAACCAACCCCAAATTTCAAGTATCTGTTATTTGGTAAAATCATTATTAACCAGCCAGTTTTTAAATGTTATTGGGTTTTATACACAAAAGCACTCTTCTCTTACAGAATCACAGAATGAGTCTGGTTGGAAGGGACCTTAAAAATAATCTCATTCCAAACTCTCAGTTGTTCTAGAAAAGGATTTAAGAGAGATCAACCCTTTATAAAGTGACAGTGTCCCACTCCAAGTGACCACATAGCAGGGGAAGCACAGATATTAAAGAGAAATTATTTTTTAAAGTGTCTAAAAATGTGGAAATAAAGAAAAGAGAGCACAGCAAAGCTTCCCAAAGGAGGGGAAATTGCATTTCCAAAGAAGAGCCCAGATCCTGTTCCTGATACATCTGCAGAGAGGGGAGTTTTTAACACCTGTGGTATCCCAAGATTCAAAAATGAAATCAAACACTTCAAGACATCTCTGTACAGGATAATTTTCCAAAGAGAAAGTGCTGACCCTTAGAGAGCAGCACATGTTGGGAGCTTTTGAATTTCATTTTACTTTAAAAGCTCACCAAGGAGAAGTTCAAAACGCTGTTTGTGACTAAGTCAGAGTTAAAAGGTACTCAATAAAAACCTCCACCGATTTCTTCTGGCCATAAATCCGAAAGGTAGGATTGTGCAACACCAGTCCTTCATATTTAATAATAACAAACAGATGGGAAAATATTCTAATAAATTATTTGAACTGTCCAAGCTGTGTGCCAGAAAGTCCTGGCCAAATTCTCCTGCTTAACCATCTCTGGAGCATTTTCCCTGCAGATCTCCGAGCTCTCCCTGTTCCTGGATGGGGAAATGTCAGCATCCAGTGACTTTCTCTTAAAATAAAATCACTCCCTGAGCTACATCCTAGGGCTGACACAACCCATCCAAACACGAGGAAGGATTTTCCACGACAGAGAAGGAGCTCCAGCATGGATCAAACACCCAAGGGTGGGGATTTATCCCTCCTTCAAGGTCTGGATCACTCCTGATTTGGGGAGCGAGTTTAAACCCCAAATCACACCTTGGGATTGAGCCAGGCAGGGCACAGGCTTGGGGCACCCACAGCTTCCAGATGCCATCCCAACACAGCTGGAAATCCTGGAGCCTTTTGGGACAAAGCTCCCTGTGCTGTGCCCATGGATGTCCAGGAGAGTGGGAATGGCCCCAGAGCCAGTGCCAGCCTCGGGCACAGCCAGGTCACATCAATCCCAGAGCTGGATTTGCTGCAGCTCACATTTAAAGGATTCTAAACCACCAAACCTTGACTTCAAAATTCTTCTCCTCCTCTCCCTGGCCACTGTCTGTTTGCAAAGCTGAATGAGCCAGAAGAATATTATTAGGAATATTATTAAGAATATTAAGATGCCATGTAAATGAGAATGTGAAATATTTATATTCCATGTTGTGATAAAGGGGACAAAGAGTGGGATTTTAAAGCTTAGCAAAGGACAGATGGGAAGAGCTGCAGCTCTGCATTATCCCCTCAGACACCTCCCTGGTGTTCCCTTCCCCATCCCTCTGGGAATTTCTGTCTCTCCAGGCTGTGCTTTCCTCTGGCTGAGATAACCAGCACAGCTGGGCAAATCCGACTGCCCTGACACCATCCCAGATTTACACCCCTGGTGTTTTCCAAACTGTATTTAATGGAATAAACAGGTCCTGGCAGCGTTTGCCCTGGTGACAATCGGTGACAAAGGGCTGTGCTGTGGCTGTCAGACACAGTACATGGGTTCTCCCTTCCAAAACACCAGCATTCCCTCAGGAACCCAAAACAAGGGACACAAACCATTTCCCCAGCAGTTTCTGCCCCTCATCCTTCACCTTCTCCATGGCTCTTTTCCCCCCGAGGATCCTCCCACGCCTCCTCCTCACCCCGCTCCCAGATTTCACGGCTCATTTATCCCCCCTCACTATTTTTGGGGGGATCACCTTTGCTCTCCCCTTTCACTCCCTATTTTCTGGGAGCTGCAGGCTGACTTTCCCTCAGTACCACCGCCCCATTCCCAGGCAGGTCTCCGCGTGCTGTCATCCTGCCCCAACACCTCTTCTCCAGAGGGAAACATTCCCTCTCCACAGCAGGCAGGTGCCATCGCAGCAGCCGGGAGCTCCAGGGGCTGTTCCTGCTCTGCTCTTTCCCTGGAAGCCGGCTCCACACGGGATGGGGCAGTCGGAGCCCACGCGGCGCCGCCGGCCCCGAGCTGCTCCAGGGAGCTTCAGCAAGCCCTGGGGACAGGGAGAACCACAGCTCGGGATTCCTCGTCCTTCCCACTCCCTCCATCCCCAGCTCTTCCAGCCCAGCTCCAGGGAAGTTGCTGAATGGGACACGACCCCCAACAGGCATGAAACAAATGGGAAACGATCCCTTGTCTCCTCCATAATAAATGGTAAATCCAGAGGCAACCCCAGAAACCTCCATGGCTCCCTACCTGCTCCCTAAATCCCTGAGCTGGTTAGTCTGGGTTTAATGGTTTAATCACCTCAGAGCCTGGAATAGTCTGGGTTTAATGGTTTAATCACCTCAGAGCCTGCAAGCTGAGGATAGAAACCGAAATCCCGCTACTAAAACATTGTTATTTTAGGCACTGTGCCTTATCCAAGCTGTAACCTCCCGTTCCTATGGAGGAGCTGAACATAAAGCTCTGGAAGAACCTTGGGGAAAGCCTGATCCCCACCTGATATCCAGGGACACGGGATGGGGAGGAGTTATGGCTCACCAACTCCACAGGCTCACCTTCCCTCCACATGGATAACACAGCCCCTCCCTTGGACAGCTGCATCCCTTTGGGATTGGGAATTCTCCTTCTCCTGAGCAAGGACAGGAGTGGCTTTTGCTCCTTCCAAAATGACAAAGCTCAGCATCCCTCACCTACCCTGTCCCCTCCCGGCCGGAACATTCCACGGTTCCCTGGCTGGAATCCTCTCCTGCTTTGCTCCCTGCAACCTCCCCACCTTTCACAGGTTTTCCTGGAGGGATTACCATGGAATCATGGAATGGTTTGGGTTGGAAGGACCTTAAAGGTCATCTCATTCCACCCCTTGCCATGGCAAGGACACCTTCCACTGTCCCATTCCCCCTTTTCCTGTCCCCCCATCCCAAATAAATTTCTCTCCATGTTTCTTGTGGCTCCTTCAGGCACCAAAATCCCCAATTAGGCCACCCTGGAGCCTTCTCTTCTTCACGTTATAACAAGGACAGGTAATTTTGGGCTGCATCCAGGCCCATTCCTTAAAAAAAGAACAGGAAAACACCATAAAAGCAGCAACTGCTCCGAGTCCAGGCCCGGGAGCCAAGGTACAGCAGAGATTTCAGAGCTGGAATTCACTTTGAAATCCTGACACTTATCTGCTTGGAGTAACAGCAAATATGTACCTTGGCTCCCTCCCACTTCCCAGGGATGGCTGGGAAGAGGATGGCTTAACACTGCGGTTTCACCCGGCTTCGGGACGGAAAGGAAGCCCATGAGAAAATGATTTCGCTGGGCTTAAAGTAAATAAATGAATCCCATTTCTTGAGGAGCTTCGGGGAACATGGTGGATGCAGTGAGGGGGTGGCCAGAAATATTTGGCTAGGTAGCATTCCCCTTAAGTCAGGAATGAGAACATGAGTCCGGGACACCACGGTGCTGGTGGAATATTTCAGGAAATCGAGGCAGCCCACACAGGGCTCAGCAGGAAGCAGAGGCAGCGGCTTTGACTTTGTGCACAAAGATGCCACAAATGACAGAAAAACACAGAAGATTTCAACTCCCAGGAAATTCCTGTCAACAAACAAACCTCGGGGACAGCAGGGAAAGTGGCAGCTCCATTCCTGAGCTCCCTGAGGTTTCTGAGACACGACTCAAGCACAGCACACGCTTTCTGCTCTTCTCTTTCAGGTTTTGCACATTTCCTCTAGGACTGATTTAATCCCAAACCCGAAGTTCAGATGATGCTGAGGAAGGCAGTGAAACCCCATAAAGTCCACAGAGATCCAGATTTTAATGATGCTCTGTCATTAATCAGCTCCTGCTCACATATAAAGGGAGAAGAGGCAGAAAAATACAGAATATCTGGTTGCCAAGATGTTTTTCACATGCATAGACTCACTAAACCACATAATTTTGTGCACTGAGGTCTAAATTTGTATTTATCTCTCATCTATGACATGTTTTCTTCCTCATTTAAAGATGGCAAGACAAAAAGAATCACAACAATTCCAAAATTCCTGACTTCCTTTTGCTGATCCAGAAATCTGCTCGACCCCAGTGCATTCCCACAAACAATCTCAAGGAAACAACATTTTTGGCCAAAGGAACTTCAGGAAGAAATCCACAGACAGCTCCATTCATGGAGCTCGTTCCCTGCTCCGGGCAGATCAAGGAGTCTGGATTTAGAGGAAGATCAAACTTGACCTCTGGCACTCACTTCCACCAGTTTTTGTGCATGGAGGAAACACAGAAAATGCAATAAACCTCAAAACAGAGACTTGTGAAGAATCCCAGAGAATTCCATAAGGGGCTCTGCCAGCATAAATATAATTAAACAATATTTAACCTTCAGTAGCATTGAGCTGTCAAATAAATATCCCTAAGAAGACAACTTAAAAGAAGGGAAAAAACCAACCCGACACCAGTCCTTCTCCTCCTTCCAGCAGGAAAAAAGGGATAAATGAGAATAGATAAGAACACAGGACAAATGTCCTGGAATAAAGCCTTAATTTTATTGCTTGAACGAATGGATTTTTAATCCATGGCCAAAAGAAAGTACCAGAGTAGGAATGGGCAGGAAAACTGACTTTTTTTTCCATTTCCACTGCAATGGTGTGGCTGCTTCCAGCTGGGATCCTGGAAGATCACGGAGATGGAAAAGGTGCTCCAGGCCAAGAGCTTTTCCAAGCCCCTCACTGATTAAAAAAAGACAAAAAAATCAAGGCCCAAACTCTTTCTCTGCTCACCAAACATTCCTGATGGAAAGCAACCAAAATCCAGTGCTTTCCACCCAAACTTCCACACCCCAGAACAATGAAAAGGATGGAGACTATCCCAAGAGTTGGATTCCTTAGAAAGGGTCCAACCTTCCTCAGAGCTCCCCACACAACTTCCAGCTGCCCTGAGACCTCCAGTGCCAAGACCTGAACCCTGTAATTAACAATTCTTCCATGGACCTTGGGAACACCCACCAGGACTCACCATCCCCAGGAAAAATGGGGCTCCAAAACTTCACAGGAAGAGCTGGAATCATCCTCATAAATCACAGCCATGAGACTTTTATGGGAAGTAGATCAGGGCAGAAAAAGGGCATCGGATGGGAACAAGCCCCAGATAAATCAGAGGTTAGAAATTACAGTGGATAATGGAAAAGAAAAACTCCAGCAGTTCCTTGGATGCCCTTTGGTTCATTGTGATTATCCAGGGGTTACTCTGCACATCGAGGTTTATTTAACTTCAGGAAATACAAAAATAAAAATCAAAACCTCTTCCCTGTGCCAGACCTGAACTTTGGATGGAAGCAAGCTCTGCCCAGCTCTCATCCTCCTTCCATCAAAAGCCTGGAGATAGCACAGGGAATTTAAACAGCTCCACGCTGAGAAGTGTCAGCCTGTGGGAGCCAGCACTGATCCATTGTTTTCACTGGAGCTTCCCCAGCTCATCTTTCTCACTAAAAATCAGGAGAAAACCTTCCTATCTCCCACTTTTGAGGTGGATTCTGCTTTTAGGTGGGTTCTGGGCTCACAAAACATTCCCTAGAGATGATTGTTTCCAGGTGAAGCCAAGCAGGTGGATTTCCCCCAGAGTTTGGGAAGCTGCCAAATACTGCAGGGACAAAAAGTGCCAAATTTCTGCTTGGCAGCTCAAGATCCTTCAAACATGAAGGCTTAAAATCCAGCAGTATTCCATAAATTAGGTGAAGGCCAGGTTGGATGGGGTTTGGAGCAACCTGGGATAGTGGGAGGTGTCCCTGCCCACAGAACAAGATGAGCTTTAAGGTCCCTTCCAACCCAAACCATTCCATGCCACAAAATAAAGCCAATGTCCTCCACAGCTGCTTTAACACCTGCCAAAAATCCTCTTTAAAACACTTGTCTGGGTTTGTTTTTTTAAAAAATGGAGCAAAAGGATGAAAATAATCACACAATAAAATATTTACAGGAGCACTCTGTGTGGGTCAGCCATGCTGGGGGACTTTGCTCCAGTTTTCCAGAGGGAAAATTCATCCTTTTGTGTGATGAAATGGCAACAACCAAAAGAGGGAGAAGAAACAACTCCCAGGAGTCACAACAACTGCTGTGAGCACAACTGGAGCAGGGTCAGAGCTGTGCCACATCCCTGATTTTCTTTTCCAAACCCATCTGTGCCACAGGACACAGGGGAGAACCCTGCAGGTGCCACTGGCCATGCCACACCCCCCATCCCTGCTCCCTCCAAACCCATCCCAAATCCCAGCACAGCCTGGGCAGGTGGAGCCCAGCTTTCCTGAGGGATGCACTAATGAGGATTGTATTGCTGGAGACATTAAAATTCCCACTCCCTGAAGGACTGGGGGAACTAATCACCCTCTCCCAGCCACATTCCAGCTGAGGAATTCCATGGGATCTCCTTAAACCCCAAAGAAGGGGGTGCTGTGTCCAGGTCCCCCCGTCCCACCCTGAGCACTGTCCCCACACGATCTGAACTCAGCCCAAAGTGGGGGCAGCATCTGGGTGCTGGGAAGCACTTCCCTTGTTTATAGTGAATTTAGAACAAGCTTTTCTTGGGAAAAAAGACTTTTTTAGCACAAAGAGATAGCAACAGCCCAAGATGGGATGTTTGGACATCCAATCTCCCTCAAAACGTGAGCCGTGGTTCGGATCCACCTCGCTGGGAAAACGCTGCTATAAAGATTTTGGTATTGTTTAAAGAACTGAGCTGGCACTTCTCTGAACCCCAGGCTCGTTCCTGCTCTTGCACAGAAGGAGAAGCTGGAAGAGGCAGGAAGCCATGGGTTTAATGGGAAGGATTAACACAAATCCAGGGGAAGCTCAGGAGAGATAACAGAGAGGCTCGTGCAAGATAAGGAGAACAAGTGGTGGCTTGATCAGGAACCCAGGAGAGCTCAGGGCCAGGACCAAACTGTGCAGGTGAATCTGTGAACAGGTTCACTCTTACATATTAGGAGCAATTACAGATAATTAAACTAATTGCCTTTCTCCTAGTGTAGAATCCTGGAGTGGTTTGGGTTGGAAAGGACCTTAAATCTCATCCAGTTCCAATCCCAACACCTTCCACTATCCCAGGCTGCTCCAAGCCCTGTCCAACCTGGCCTTGGACACTTCCAGGGATCAAGGGACAGCCCCAGCTTCCCTGGGAAAGCCATTCCAGCCCCTCCCCACCCTCCCAGGGAGGAATTCCTTCCCAATATCCCATCTATCCCTGCCCTCTGGCAGTTTAAAACCACTGTCCTTTATCCTGTCATGATCTGTCCATATAAAAAGTCCCTTTCCCTCTTTTATAACCCAGTCCAAACTGGGAGATAATTCTCTCAGTCACATCCACGTCAGATACTTCCCACCTAACTGCAGGCCATGTTTTTCCAAATTATGGGAGACAAGGATCCAACTCTTTGCCTTAAAACTAATATTGGAGAAAATTTCAATTAACTTGGCAACAATTCAATCTGAGCCTTAATGAAAGAGATCCCCACCTTTGCCAGTCACCCAGTCCAATTCACCTTTCCTGATGGAAATCATGGAATGCCACAATCATAAGAGTTGGGAAAGACCTCCAGGATCACCAAATCCAAGCTGTGCCCAATCCCCACCTTGTCCCCAGCCCAGAGCACTGAGCGCCACCTCCAGGAATTCCTCGGACACCTCCAGGGATGGGGACACCAAACCTCCCTGGGTAGCCCCTTCCAGTGCCTGACCACCCTTTCCACGGAAAATTCCTCCCGAATTTCTGCGAAGAACAAAACCCCTGCCTGCAAAAGACATTTTTGTTTGTTTCCTTTTTCTCAAGGCCGGGCCAAAAGTCGGTCACAAGAACTGTGCAGAAACAATTTGCTTAGGGAAAGGGTTTCCCAGTTTCTGCAAGGCCAGCGTTCCCATTCCACCCACTTACATTCCTGGATTAAGGGAAAATAAAATCACATCCGCAGGCCGGTCAGCGGTGACACAGGTCGAGATCCAGGAACGTGGCAAAGGGCTGGAAGAAAATTCCAGGCATGGAAAGCTGTTTGGAGAAGTTCTGCGCTCCCTCCAGCACCGCCATTTCCATCAGGCCTCGTTAAGGAGGATTTTATCCCTCCAGACCATTTGCATAATTGCCGCAATCAAAGGCACTACTTTACAGTAATAACTTTAATGGCAGATTTTTCCTTAAACATTCTTTTTTAAATGCTCCAAGGTCGGTGCATCCATGTGCCAGGAGAAATACAGGCAGGAGGTGACACTCTGGGAATGTGGGGTGTGGAGAGGGACCCGTTGCTTTTTGTTTTGGGATTATTTCTGCTTTATCATGCTCAAGATGCATCCCAGAACTGAAATATTTGTCAATTAAACAGTAGCCTGGTTGGTACACTGGCAATTCCCTGCTTTTTTCCCATTTATTTTGCTACTCTTGTCTCATTAGGAAGGAATCTGGCTCGTTTCCAGGCTAAAACCAGGTTTTGGAAAGGAGAGTGCAAATCTCAGTGTTTGGTTTGCCCTCACAGAACCCTGGGATGGTTTGGGTGGGAAAGGACCTTACATCCCATCCCATTCCAAGCCCTGCCATGGGCAGGGACACCTTCCACTGGAGGCTCTTCCTAAGAAGTTGGAGCTCTGGCTGGTTTCCCTCAACTCCATGGAGATAAGACCATGGAGATAACATCTCCAAAGCTTCAGCAGCCTTGTAAGGTTTATTTTGAAGATAGGCAAGAACCACTGGCCTAATTTTTAATATAAAACACAGACTTAGAGCAAACAAGCTCAGATCCAACGGGAAATTCACAGCAGAAGCCAGCTGGGATTTCCACCCTCCAGCTCCTGTCTGTGATTCCAAGCTCTGTGTCCTCCAGAAAACCCAATTTCACGTCAAACCCCGGGTGTTCCACCAGCGCATCTCCAACTCCATCATGCTGGGATACTCCTCATGGAAAGCTTCCCCAGGAGCACAGGAGCATTGTGGCTGTGCCCAAGCAGGCTCCACACCTCATCCCCGGGGCAGCAAAAGATTTGGGGGAACAATTCAATTTAATTGAGGTTCCCAAACAAGCCAGGCCCGAGCGAAGGCCCCGCTGCCCTTTAATGCCGGCCTAATGACATTAAACCCAAACATGGGGCAAGGCTGGGGAGGGAATCAGACAAGCCATAAATTAAAGCAGAGGATATGAATTCCATGCAGGCTGCAGTGTTGGGGTTACGTGGGTCTGGAAGCAGTTTAGGGAAAACCTGGAGTGGCTAAGGGCCAGCTCTGAGCGGAGCTGCTCTGGGCTAATCGTTTCCTTCAGGCAGGCTACTCCAGCTCACTAATAGGTTTTAATAAAAACTTCCAATTGGGCCAGTAAACCCCTCATTAAGCTGTTTTTAAAGCATGAATTTAAGAGGGCCGGGGGTAAAAGGTCAGGGGGAGTTTTTAATTCAGACCGGCTGGCAAAAGGTGCTGTTGTGATTGAAAACACCAGAGTTCAAGTGTCCAGGGCCACATAAACATCCGACTCTGTCACTAGACCTGCTTAAGTGACAGCTTGAAAAATAGATTTAATAAGACAGAGAGAAAAGTTTCCCACTCTTACACAAGCAATAGGAACAGCAGATCCCAATATTAGGCAGGAATGGGACGGTCAGGAAGCAGCCCCAGCACTCCCATCCCGGCCTGAGGGGATGAATAAAGAGCAGCCCGTGGCCAGCAGGGTGTCCAACCATTCCCAGGGGCTCTGGGACACTCGGATCCAGGGCCTCCTGCTGGGAAGGGAGCAGAGTTCCCTGGGAATAACACGGAGCTGCCCAACCCCACATCCTGCTGCCATGGGATGCCAGCATGGGAATTCCCTGCTGCCATCTGCAACATCACAGAATCCCACATGGGGTTGGGTTGGAAGGGACCTCTAGGTCGGTCCAGCTCCAGCCCCTGCCATGGGCATTTTCCACTATCCCAGGGTGCTCCAGGTCCACTCCAACCTGGCCTTGGAAGCTTCCAGGGATG
This sequence comes from Daphoenositta chrysoptera, assembly GCA_013397915.1. Taxonomy (NCBI): domain Eukaryota; kingdom Metazoa; phylum Chordata; class Aves; order Passeriformes; genus Daphoenositta; species Daphoenositta chrysoptera. Next base: position 162,734 of record VZRO01007034.1, on the reverse strand, counting down.
GGGCAGCCGCAGCTTCTCTGCCAGGGAATTCTCTTGGGCAACCTCCCACACTGCACAGGGGTCTGCAGGAATCTCCAGCTCAGCTCTGAGCATGGCTCAGCCCAGACCCATCCCCACCTCTTAAGCCAAGCTTTGGGCCTGCACCAGTGAAGTTTGACCTCAGTTGTTTCATTTTCCTCTCATTTTCCTGCAGGAAAATGCTCTCTAGGATAGTGCAGCTAAAGGAAAACTTCACCCCTTCTCTGGGAATCCACACTCACACAGCAGAAACATCTCCTCCATCTCACCCAGAACCCCAGCTGTGCACTCTAACATTTAATTTTATGTCAATGCACATCTAAAATTTGAGATCCCTGAAGACCTTTTAAAAGAAAATCCTCCTTGGAACAATTTGCATTGAAGCAAAGAGTGAGGATTTAACAAGTGATGGAGAATTACAAATACTCAGCTCTCAACTTTTTATTCTACTTCTAATCAAAACACACTTCAAGCTCAAATTCTGAGCTAATAGATGCAATATAAAATTGGGGGGCATTTTGGGTAGGAACTCAGTTATTTGCTCATTCCATATTTACAGATAATGGAAAAAACCTCTGGAGTTTGTTCAGGGATTGTCTTCTCTCCACACCAAAATTAACAAGGAAGTTTACTGGGACAGGGGAAAAAAAAAAAAAAAAGCTTTTGCTTATAAAATGTGCTTCTAATTCTGGCCTGCAAGGAGAGCAGAAGCCAGGCTCTCTGGAATGATCCCTAAGGAAACATTTGCTTTGGCTCCAAACAGGACACTTTGGAGCATCAGGAGTCAAATAAGATCAGCTGCTCCTCCGTCCTTTCTGTTTAATGATCCCATTGATAGCCACGAGGTCAGCAGATGCATTCCTGCCTTTCCTGCCTGCTCCTTGCTGGGAATAGGGATTGCTGCTCCAACAGGGATCCAATAGCCACAGAAGAGTCAGGATCTCTCTGGACAGTGACCTCATTTTCCCTGGATTTTCACTCTACACAGATTCACTACAACTCACTCCATCCCTGCAGTTTTCCTGCTTTGAACTCCCCAGTGACACCTTTTTTTGACCAAGACAGACTAAGGACCATTAAAGTCTCTTCTGAGTATCTGGGGCTCCTCAAAATCAGAAGGCAGAGCAGAAGAAAAGAGGACAAGAAAGCCTGGAAGAGAGCAGCACCTTTCCCAGGCCTCTGCTGGAGCAGGGATAATAAATCCCTACATGGAATCGGATTTCCATTGCGGGGAAAAAAAGGAGTCCTGGGGGATATCTCAGGCAGAAACTTCCCCAGGAACTCCTGCTCTAGGAGAGAAGCCAGGGTCAGACACAGCAAAGGTGGCACCACCACAGAGCTGGGGAAGCAGTCTGGGTCTCATCCTAAGCCAGGGGAACACAGGTCCCTAATTTTCAGGAAGGATAAAGCAGCAAGTTGGCCTTGGGGCTTCTTTCCAATCCCAGCACCGCAGTGGGAACCTGGAGAGAGAGGCAGAGCTGAGCCAGGCCAGGCCACCTGGAGAGGGGCTCCAGCAGGGAGAACGTGAGGGAAAGGCCTCGGAACAGCAAAGCTCAAGGAGGACGTTTGGGCTGAGGATGGAGAAACCAGGAAAGCTCTGCAGGAGCAGCCTGGTCCTGCAGCTGTGCTCCAGGGAGGAGAGGCACCACCTCTGTCCATCTGTCCATCCATCCACCCATCCCAAAGCCCTCTGTCCATCCATCCACCCATCCCAAAGCCCTCTGTCCATCCATCCACCCATCCCAAAGCCCTCTGTCCATCCATCCACCCATCCCAAAGCCATCCATCCCAAAGCCAGCCAGTGCACTCCCTCCATCCACAGTCCCACCAGAGCAGTGCCCTGCCACACACAGGGAGGAAAAGAAGCCCTGGATCTGGATCTATGCCCGTCCACAGGGAAGGGCCCAGGTGCCACCACCACCCCCTCACTGAGGGCTGGCACCAAAGCCAGGTTTACGCCACAATAACAATAAACAAAGCCCAAAGTTATCCCAGCTCAGCTGATCCCAGAGCAGCACAACCCCCTGGCTGATGCCCACTCCAGGATCTGCATCCCAGAGCAACTCCTCACCTTCCAGGGATACACAGCCCAGCCTGGTGCTTGGCATTCCCGTTTCCCAGCTCATTCCCTCCACTGAGGAGTGTTTTAAATGACTTTTCCCTGCCAGGAGTAAGAGCAAAGAGCAAAACCTGTGGCAATACCAGTTAATCCCACAGCTTGTTGTTATTTCCAGACTCTGGAGTTCTTTAAAATTCATAGGGACAGCCTGGAGTTTGAATAGAGGCTACCAAAATCCATCCTGAGATGCAGCAAAAAAAACCCCACACTTCCTGGAGGGGGGATAGGAAACAGTCAGCACTTACAAAGAACTCTCCAGGAATTTTTTTTTTAAGGATCTTGCTTTGAAGTAGATGCTCCCAAAGATGAGGCTTCCAGAGCTCAGCAATATTTAATGTACTGCCCCAGCAATGGATGACAATGTTGTTGTTTCAGCTATATTATAACAAAAATATTGTGGTTTTCCTGTATTCTGACAAAAGGAACTGGAGATTTACATCTCCTTCATCTCATTCCGAAGGAGCCCTCACGCCAAAAGCAGGGAAGGGAGAGACCCCACTGCGTACAAAGGGCTCCTTGGAGGGGGAGTCTCCAGTTGGGACATGAGGAAAGGCCAAAAAAAGATGAAACACCGCTTGGAAAACAAAAAAATAATCCCCAGTTTTTCTACACCCATCAGCAACACATCCAGAGGATGAGTAACTCCAGTTCAGTCCTCTGGGTTTGTGTTGTCCTGGGTAAAATATCCACATTCAACAGGGAAGAATTATCTGGAATATTTTATGGATTATAATGGAAAATTCTCCTTATTCCTCTGCTTCTCCACTTGAAGAAGCTCCACCTCAACATTCCCAGAAACCCTCAGGCAGTTAATCATTGGCACTTGAAAATAATCCATTGGAAATGAGGAGACAGCTGCAATTCCCAGAAGGAGAAGGGATCAAACCTCCCTAATATTCACACACAAATGGAATTCTGCCATTCTTGTGCCTCCCTTCTGAACAACCAGATTCCATTTGTGAATGAAGCTGAGTTGGGAATACAAATCCCATTTCCAACCACAATCCAGTGTCCCTCACCCACCCATCCCATGGCACAAGCACACTCCTGAAGGCAGAAAACTCGGCCAAATAGGCTGCTTTAAGACATTATTCCATGGCAGTAATTCCCAGAAAATCAGCACTTTCCCTAATATTTCCAGAGAGAGGAATGCTTTCACAGGATTTCTTATTTTCCATTTAGGAATGGGTTGGAAAATTGAAAAAAAAAAAAACAAACCAAGCTGGGCAAAGCATGTCCTGACTTCCAAGGGGACAACACCTGCACTTGATCCCAGGGAAAAGCCCGGGATAGGAGTAAGAGGTTCCTGACATCCAAATCACCTGTGGAAAGGGAATTTGTGAGGAACAGGTTCCCTCCCAGGAACAGCCTTCATTCCCTTCATCTTAAACATAACCCCTCCACCAACTCTCTTCAGCCTCAATTTACAGAATTTCCTTTCTTTAAGGGCATTTGAGCAGAAAGAAATGCAGTGAAAGATAATCAAAAGCTGAATAAAAAATATATACTTAATAGACATACCCTTAATTAAAAAAAAAAACTTAAGCCAGAGAAAGAGTAAAAGGAGAATCAGAACTTAAACATGCCAGAGAAAGAGCAAACAAGCTGGAGTAAAGTAAAAGCTACGTACCCACAAATGCATCAATAAATTATAAATGCAGCTTTTGGTTCATTTTTAGTCACTTACCAAAGGAATACCTGAAAAACAAAAGGAAGAAAAGGCAAAATATTTAAAATTGGTGTTGATAAATTCAAGGGAATGACGTCTTGTGTTAGTTTTGTTCCTCACTTCATACATTTGGAGTTTCAAAATGCTGTCAAGGAGGACAGAAAAGTCCTGAATCGCATAAAATGTAACACAAATGGGAAAATGCTGCTGCCTGGAAATGGAAAAGGAGCAAATTCCCAAATTTTTGGGCTGTTCAGCACTCCAAGGAATTGCCCCCCTTCTCTGGATAAAGCATCAGACACAGAAGGGACCCCCCTGCCCCAAATCCCAGAAGGTCTGGGTTTCCCAGGGCTGCTCCTGGCTTTCCCACTGGAATTCCCTTCAGCCTTAGCTGATTCTGTAAGATCACCAATTCTGATTAGAACTGACTTTTAATCCTAAAGTTGAGCAAGTTTTAAGATCTTATTCTTCAACTTGTGTTTATTCCCAGTATGGCTCCAATCCCACATCAGGCCTTTATTATTCGTATCTGCAGCACATTAAACTAACCCAAAAAACCCCCAAAAACCTAAAAAACACCCCAGGTTTTAAAGATTTTCAGAAGGATTTGCTATTACTGAAAACACCCTGAATAACTGTGTTCATTTTATACTCATACACAGTTTGATTAATTCTAAAACCCATCAATCTCAATATTTTGCACCATATTTAGCAACAATTTCCTACAGATTCACTGCTGTATAAAGCAAACCTGAAAACGCAGGATAATTTGTAATTTATGAAGAATAAAAGCATTATAAATATTAAATAAAAGCATTATAAAGTTATCTGTCATTAAGGGAACCTCACTTTGCTGATCTCCACCACGCTCGTGGTGCCGCTCAACACCAACTCGCAGGAATTATTCTCATTTCTTGGCAGAAGTTAAGAACCCCCTGAGGCTCATTTAAAACACACACACACCCCAAATGAGGAATTAATAAAATATTGTATTTTGCTGAACCACATGAAGTTTTCTGACGTGTGTCTGGTGCTGATTACATCAATCCAGGCTCCCGGCCTTGTCATGTGATGACAGGGAAACACTTGTGGATTTATTTCTCTGAAGAAGCCTGCGAGACAAATGCCAAGGAAACCAAACCAAATGGCCCACTCCGAATCCATAAAAGCAGCAGGAATTCTTGCAGGGATTTCTTAGGTTTTTAATAGGTACAAGCAGGGCAGGTACCCAATTCCCACAGATTTCACGTTGGAGTTTCGACCTTAATCACCAGTTTTCCTTTTCAAGGTGCTCTGTGAGGAGTTAACAGAAATACTTCTTTTAAAAATGTGGTTTTTTCACTTCTGCCTTGGCATTTGAAACATTCCCAACAGATAATGACAAGGAAAAACATGGATTTGATTTTGCAGGCTTGGGGGGTAAATTTCACCAGCAGAACTTTTGATCTGCACACTGTCAAAGCCAGAAATTCTGCTGATTCAAAGTCTATTCCACTTGGATTGCCTAAATCAAATTAAAAAGTGATGTCATGGCTGTTTTCTGCTGGGAGAGACAACATTTTTAGCCCTGACTTGTCAGGGGAGGTAAATCCGTGTCCCACTTAGCCGAGATCAGCCAGGAATCATAAACATCATCCAATATTTGGGTAAATTGTTTTCACCACCTCATCTTGCTGCTTAATTCTAGCTCCAATATATTCCTGGAAAGTAAAAACTGAGAGCAAAACGTGGTTTGAGCCCCATTATTCCCAAGGAAAACACTTCCTGTGGCAGGGGTTTGAGGACATGGCTCCACAAGAGCTTCCAGGGATCAGGAATTCCCAAACTCACCCAGCAAAAAATGCCACCTTTTCCAGAGAATTCCATTTTTTCCTGCATGCAAAGCATGTGGGATGATGGCTTTTATTTGCTGAAGGAGGAGAAGCAGCTCATCAGCCAGACTTGCCCAATAAATTTACATTTCCTTCTCCACTCAGCCACCCCAGAGCTGCACGGGTTATTTAATGCAGGGGTTGTTTGGGACAGGGATTCCTCTAAGGCTGGAAAATATTCCCAAAACAATATTCCAAATGGAGTCTATAAAAATAGGATAGAACAGGCAGGTTTTACCTTTACATCTATGGATGTTCTGAGGGAAATTCAGCTGTATTTGTAACAAAAATGGAGTAAAACCCATCCCACCCACCACTCCCACCCCAGCAGTGCCCAACACCACGAGCTCCTTCCAACTAAATTTCCACAGGCAGGAGAATTCCCTGCTGCATCCCTAAATCTGCAGCTGGTGTTAACAGCTCCCATTGCTGTTCTCCACAGAGAACATCCTCCACTGAAAGTGAACCCAGATGTCAACTCTCATCTCCATCAGGAATCCCCTTCCTTTTCTGGGCTCTGGAACTTGGGATGAGGGAAAAGTTATTCAGGTACAGGAATATTTTCTATTTTCCATTAGGATTTGGTCGCAAAAAGAGGTTTCCAGGAGGTCTCCACAAGGTGGGAGCTCAGCTGTGAGGTATCCTATCTCTGGGAAGGTTGGGAATGTGGCATTTTAACTATCCAGGTCTTCCCTCTGGCAGGGAGGGAAGGAAGCAGGGGGTTATTTCCCCTGGAGCAGCCTCAGGCCACAGCAGGCAACCAAATGGACACACAACTGCTTCCTCTCAAAATTCCAGCAACAGGGAAAGCTGGATGAGCACAAATCCAGCACAGTGTTTAAAAGGGTTAAGCCATGGAAGTACAGAAAATGTGGGAAATGCACCTGTGCTGGGACAGGACCGTGTGAGGATCACCTCAGCCAGAGGCCTGGCCAAGCACACATTGAGATTTCCCTCCTCTCCATGGATCCAGCCTGGGGTTGTTCCAGAGGGACATTTAGGAGGCTTTTCCTTACACCTGACCTGGATCTTCCTTCCCACCACACAAACCAGCAGCTTCTTGTCCTGTCCACAGGGAGACAGGACAGAGAGCAGAACCCTGGGATGGTCTCAGCTGGAAAGAGCCCACAGCTCATGCAGGTCCATGGGCAGGGACACCTTCCACTGTCCCAGGGGGCTCCAAGCCCTGTCCAACCTGGCCAGGAACAATTCCATGGATGACTCCACAACCTCCCTGTGCCAGTGTTCCAACCTCTCTGCTTCTTTCACACACCTGATCTCTGTCTCCTTCCCCACTTTTCCTTTCCCTCAGCTAATCCAACTCAGCTCCTTCAGCTTCTCCCCTCTGTGCCAAGGCTTGAGCCACTCCTGTGCCCAGCCTGGGGCCACAGCCACTTCCAGAGCAAAGGGACACCCAGACCTGACACTTCCCCGGCTCTGAGGAGTGGAAAAGCTCATCCACAGCTTCCAGAAGTTACTGAAAGCTTGCTGGAAAACCACAATATACCAACCAAATTAAAGCTGTAAACACTTAGAAAGGAAAAACACCCATTTTTTTTCCCTGCAACTCCACTTCCCCAGCCCAGTTGGGAAACATCGCTGGCAAGAGACAGCAAATCCATCAAAATGAGATCCAGGATTAGCCTGGTGCACCATTAATTTCAGAACATCATTAACTTAAAAGTGTGGGGGTAAGAAACCTTTCTGACAGCTGGTTCTGGTCCCTGCCAAGCCTTCAGCACTGCACAGCCGTGGTGGGGGGAGGAAATCAGCTGGAATGGGAGCAAATGAAACCAGTCTGGTTTCTGGATTCACTTTCTTGTGGTCACAGAGCTCTAAAAACTGGGATTCTGTGCTCTGTTATTACAACATCCACATTTAAATGGGAGGAACGGGGCTAACATTAAAAATAAAGGATGGGGAGGATGAGGAGGAGGTTGCTCCTCAGTGCTGGGAAAGGTGCCTGGGCAGGGCTGGAGCCAAGCAGGGGATGAGGAATGGGATATCCCATCCTGTGCATCCACTTGGCTCCTCCCAAGCTCTTCCCAAAGCACCACGTTGTGTTCCCCTGGCAAGGCCTGGGCAGGAAACCAAATCTGAATTATCCAACCGAGCCCCAGCACTCACCAACTCTGCCCATGCTCATTCCCAAAGTCAAAAATTATTCCAAACCCTGGCTCAGGTGACTGCACAGTTTGCCAGACCCCAGTGGGGTTTGCTTTGGTAAAATCCTGCCAGTGCCAAAAGCAGATGCTGAAGTGGCAGCCTTGGGGATCCCACTCCGAGCTGCTCCTTAAGCGGGACACTGAGTCCAGGGAAAGGGGAGAATGGGAACAGGCAGCAGGAAGGGGAGCCCAGGCTGCCAAACCACTGGGCTGGAAGGAACTCCAGCAGCAGGTGCACAACTGGAAAACCACGGGATCAGGAAAACCTGGACACAATCAGGACCTAGAACAAGTGGGAATCACCTCTTGAGCGCTGCTGCGATCCTGCTTGTACCAGCAGAAAGGCTCTGCAGGTAAAATCCCAGGAAAACAGCGTGTCAGTAATGCCTTGATTAAAAAAAGAACCCTTTAATTGCATCAATGAATCTCTCTGGGGTTGGCCCCTGCTGCCAAGCACTCTCCAGACTGACATTCCTCACAACCACCTGCATTTACCTCACCCAGGACAAGTAACCTCACTCATTTCTAGGTCTCCAGGACTAATCCATCACCTCCTCCTGCCCAGTCACCCTGAATTCCAGCTGAGCAGATCCCACCGGGCTGGCCCCTCTCAAGGACTGCTCCTACCCCAAACCCAACCCAGGGCAGGGAGGGGAAAACCTTCCCCATGCTGGGAGGGGGGAAAAACACTCAGCGATTCATTTCTGCCATCAGCCACGATTAAATTTTCATCTCTCACATTCCATATGGTTCTCATTAGCTTCATTAGCTCCCAGTTGTACTGCAAGGCAACGGTGTCACATGGAATTAATCTTTGTTTTCATTAACGTGTCATCCCCAGCGCTCAGGGCTGCTCGCAGCATTCTTTGAAACGGATACATTCCCTCTCTTCTGGGCAGGGAGGAAGCGCCAAAAAGCAGCTTCCTGGGCAGGAAGGATGACCCCTGAGATCCTGCAACGCTGGCTTTACATTTGCAGAGATAATCTTTGCTTGCTGGGGACAGAGGGAAGGCAGCTCAGAGCAAAAGGGATGTGAGGCTGCGAGCCACAGTAACAATTCCTGAGCTTCCCTGCCAGGGCCTGATAAAGGAATAAGATATTTTAAGTCTCCTTGGTGTTGTTGTCATTTGGGTATTTTGGAGAGCTGGGAAAATAAAGCCAGGTTGCAAAAAGGGTTCTGGGCAAAGACTTACTTGCAAGGCCCTAAAAACCTCCAAATTACTCCAATTTCACACAGGGACCAAGGTGATATTGGTTAATGAGATTTATCTAAAGATATATTTTTTTAATACACAAAGCTGGAGACTGGATTCAGGCACAACGAGAATTCCTGATTCTACTTCCAACCTGAATGGAGAACTGCTCTCAGTTAAGAATTCCAGTCCCTCAGGACAAGCCTGCATCACTCCCAGCCAGGCTTATAAAGTAGGATAGAGACCAAAGGGAAGCCCTTGCCAAGGTCACTGTGCCAAGCAGAGCTGACACATCCCCTCCTGCCTGTGCTGAGATCCCAGAGAATCCCACGTGTCCTGACAAAACCAGGACACCCAGGGTCCTTCCTTGCACAGCTCCTGATTTTTCAGTGTCTGACAAAAAGTCTTCCCAAATTGTCCACACTGCTTAAAAGCCCTGCACAGCTCCAGTGGGGATCCCCCGATTCCTGCTGCAGCTGGAT